>MU006565.1:75009-380152 GCA_010093795.1 Sporormia fimetaria CBS 119925
CTGAGTTGGAGGACCACTGAGTTGGAGGACCAGAGTCGAGACTAGTCTGGCAACAAGAGGCCTCTCTGTGAGGACGCCTCATTCTCACCAGTGACCCGAAGCAGTGGGCAAACGTCTGTTCAATGGGCCTCAATGGGCACTCAGACCTTCACAACGTGTACCGGACACGAGAGAGGCGTATTTAGAACGGCCTGGATAGCGTTGAACGGTGAAAGAGGACGAAGTTCGTGAGTTTCCTAATCGGGAGCTGATTAGACCGACGCGAAGGTAAGGCTTGGCGGGCACCGTACGGTTGGTGTGTAGATGTGCAGCCAAATGCTCAAGGACGAAACACTCCAATCAAGGAGCAGTGGGAGCTCGACGGTATGAGAGTAATGCAGCAGCTGGAAGGTCAGCACGCTTCAGCTTGAAGGGAGATGTGATAGGCTGTCCTACGACGAACGTGCGATGCCCTTCCGCGGACAAAGACAACGAGTTATGGCATCTTGATCTTGTACCTCACATAAAGCGCAACATCGCGAGGTGTCTCTAAATTTGATTTGTTTAGAGGATGTGTGCCTGCGGGCGGAGGTCGGACCGGGGAGCCCATGGAGTTAAGAACGGTGTATACTTGCGGACAACCTCGGCATCCGCACTTGGTACCGGTATTTCATGGTTGGCTCCATAACAAAGCAGATAGGCCTCTTGAAAGGGTTGTGTACTAGGTAGGTAGTAGTGGAGTGGTTGACGATAGCCATGAGACAGTTACGTCCCCGTCGCCATCGGACGGGTAGGGCAGATCGTGGTGTTGAGCGATACGAGTCATCTCCTTAGTTGGCTTCTTTCTGTGTGTAAGTAATTGAGTTCGCTGGACAGCTCTGGAATCTCCAGACGCAGAAGATCTCGGGAATCTCAAGTGATGATGCTAATGACTGACGTGCCATCGCACATGCACGTTCTCAGCACTGCCAGCGGCACGTAGGGCTGATGAGTCAGCAGAGATGTCGACGCGGTATCACGTGAACGCGCTAATGCCCGTCCCGAATCGCCGGGGTGTAAGTGAGCTGCGAAGCTTGTGAGACTCGCGATTGCGAAAAGAATGCGCATACGGGCTCATGTCAGTGCTGCTTCTGCGGTACGAAGACCATGCTTGACGACAGTCCCGAAGAGGTCTTGGTTAACAGCAGCATGGCCTATCAATAATAGACTGGCATCGTCTCAGGCATCTCCTGCACCTTACTCCGAGAAACCGTTCTATGTTACTACGCCCATCTTCTACGTCAACGCCGCACCTCATGTCGGCCACCTGTATACTGTCATCATTGCGGATGTTATCAAGCGCTGGCAGCAATTGAAGGGCCGGAAGGCATTGTTGGCCACCGGGACAGACGAGCATGGATTGAAGGTTGGATGCCAAAGCATGCCATAGCGCTCACAAGCTAACGGTCTTCAGGTCCAGAAAGCCTCGGAGCAGGCTGGCATGGATCCCAAACTCTTTTGCGATAGGGGCGCCGCTATCTTCAAAGTGTGATTCCACCGACTCGAACCTCTGAACAATGCTCAAAAGCCGTAGGAGCTGACCGAGAAAGCCGACGTCTCGAACGACTACTTCGTGCGAACGACAGACCGAAACCACAGAGATGGCGTACAGTATGCCTGGGTAGGACCTCTCAATATGGCAATGCGCGCTGGCGGCAGAGGCTGATGGATGGCAGCATCTACTTCATGAGAAGGGTCACATCTACATGTCAACCCACGAGGGGTGGTACTCGATGAGGGACGAGGCATTCTACCCGAACAAGGCAGTGCAGCTGTATCTGGATCCACCGACGGGACGGAAGCTGATGGTGCGCTGACCCCTATCCTCAAACGATAGAGCTGACATGGAGAAGGTATCCACCGAAACCGGGAGCCCCGTGGAGATGTGTACGGAGAAAAACTACCACTTCCGCCTCTCTGCATTCCGAGAGCCCTTGCTGGACTTCTACAAGAACAATCCCAATTGGATAACTCCGGAGAGTCGCATGAAGGAGGTAATCGAAGAGGTTGAGTCTGGCTTAGAAGACTTGTCGATATCGCGCCCTTCCAGCCGTCTGACCTGGGGTATACCCGTCCCACATGACCACACTCAAACCATATATGTCTGGCTGGATGCTCTGATGAATTATGCGACCAAAGCTGGCTACCCTTGGTCCCCTGGCAGTGAGCACTCTGGTGGATGGCCTGCTGATGTTCATGTCATTGGCAAGGATATCGTACGCTTCCACTGCATCTATTGGCCTGCCTTCCTGATGGCGCTTGGCCTGCCGCTCCCAAAGAACATTCTCACGCATGCACACTGGACACTCGGGAAGTCGAAGATGTCTAAATCAACAGGGAAAGTGGTAGATCCCTTCCAAGCCCTCGACCGCTTCAGTCCGGATGTCATGCGCTTCTTCCTTACACATGACGGAGGGTTCCAGGACGATGCAGATTACGACAACAGCCGTATTATTCATATGTACAAGAAGTTCCTCCAGGCTGCATTGGGAAATCTCGCGTCAAGGTTAACCAGGGGCAAGAAGTGGAGCGTGCGGGGAGCTATTGAGCGCGTCGGGAAATTACCTCCTGAGGCATACGAGGATGGTCCTGGGTCACGCTTCTACCAGAACACGCTGCTCAAGAGGCCTGAAACCATACAGGCGCTGTTGGATGCGCATGATCCTCGGAGAGCAGCCCAGGAAATTGCCGAAATGGTTCGAAGCGTAAGTGGTCTCAATACACAAGGAAAGAGCTAAAGACTGACACCTTTCCAGGTCAACTCGTATTTCTCAATGTCGTCCCCTTGGGAAAAGGCGTTGGACTTCGGCGAACGGAATCCTGGAGATGAGGTAGACAAGATCATATATCTCACTGCCGAATCCCTCCGCATAATCGGCATATTCCTGCAGCCGTACATGCCAACAAAAGCGAAGCTGCTTCTTGACCAGCTCGGCGTTCAGCCCTCGAGAAGGACGGCAGCTTATTGTCAACCTGGAGCCGATCTCGACTATGGAGAGCCGATGGTCGAGCTGGGAAGCGGAAAGGTGGGGCTACTGTTTCCTCCTCTCGCCTGTGAGGACTAGACCCGGGCATAATGATCATGTACTATATTGTAACCCTAGCATGGGCACATGCATGTATAGAGAATGACAGCGTTGTGTACTCATACATTGATAAACCACCCGGTGTGGCTTTTGTCGGCAATGAACGTGGTTATACATCTTGTGTTTAAGGCTTCAGAGGACTCAGTAAATCCGCAACCTTCAAAGTGTGTTGCAGCTTCAACATCCCTGAGGGTCGACAACTCGTGGCGCTGAAAGGTGTGGCTTGTGGCGCTAGCGTCAACGGCCGGCAGGTATCCACAGAAACGGCATTCGCAGCCTAAAGATACCCTCATTTTTGACCTTCTCCACGACGAAACCCAGTACAGCTCTATGCTTCTCGATACATGATCTTAAGAGCAATTATTCCTTCTCCCACTCTCACTCCGTCGCCATCGGCCTGCACGCCACGATGGCCATGAACTATGACAGACTGAAGAGGCTGCAGGAAGCTCAACGCAGAATGGCGAAACCAAAAATTGCAGCCCAGAAAGAGATTGCGAAGCAGCTGAAAAGAAAACCCAACGATCCTTATTTTCTGGTACAAAACCTTGTTGCTGTCCGAAATCGTCTGTTTCTGATGTTTGCAGGCATGGCAGGTGGACAACGCTCTACATATAGGGACGGCGGATAGAAAGACACTCGACCAAATACTGGGACGCAAACCTCCAATTGCTGACATTGACCTACTGGACTACCTTTACGAGATTTCTGTCAAAATGACTAAAGTGTCTACTGAGTCGGCATATCCTCCCGTCTCCGCAGGCCAAGCAGTCCTGGATGCATGGTCCTCGACAGCCGACAGTCTACCTAAGGCGGCGTTAAGATCACAGTTGTGGGCTGCATTTGTCTCAACGGCTGTAGATTTAGGCTGCTGGGAAGACGCTCGATATGTATGTTGAGAACAGATCCGTGCACCTCGCTCCGAAAACCCCGTTTAACATCTCTCTATAGGGTTTCGAAGCATACGTGAAGGCAAGGCAAGAGGCAGACAAAGGATCCGGTAAAGAACCCGACAAATCGATCTTCGTTCAAAGGCAGTTTTTCAATGCAATGTCTTACAGTATTCAAAGTCGATTACACGAAGAGACTGGGCGACCCTTGGACAAGCACGTTGCCACATGGGCCGGCTTCTTCCCGGCCGTGACCAAGGCGATGCTACAGAAATCTCCAAAATCTGCAGAAGTAATTTTCCTGGCCAGATTATGGGACGAACTTGGTCGCATTCCAGAGTTCTGGACGCTTTGGGACGGCGCTCCCATTAAAAGCGTCATCACGAACCAATCGGCCTTGCAGGCTATCCACCGTTTCCAGCGAGCGTCTCTGTACAGCAATCAGCAGTGGAAGGCGCTCCTTGACCTTTGTTTGTATAGGATAAGCAGTCTACTAGACCGTTGCAGCGAAGTCGACAGTGACGAGCCTTTGTCAACTCATCTGCTAGAGACCGATATCGAAACACTGGTCATGGCCATCAAATCCGTACGAAAGCTGGAAGCCGCGGAGAATAGCGAGTAAGGGCCTACCTCGGCATCGATGATAGGGCGATTTGTACTTACATCTGTAGGGTACCCCCGGCAGCCGAAACGGTGCTACGGAATCTCTCAGACAGAGTCGCGTCCAAGGACACTCGGGCGGCAATGTTGGCTCACATGCTTGTAGCCACAGTTCTCGACAAGAAGGAGCTCCTCGGTCTTTGCAACAAGTTCTTCAGCAAACGCTACGGGTACGAGAGCTGCTACAAAGACCTCATACTGTTTGTGGAATTGTTGGATGAGAAAGAGCAATCAGAGTTCAGGGCACATATATCATCAGTTTCGGAATCCATGGCCAATGAAGCGCACCCCAGTGAACAGGTAAGACCCTTAACTGGGCACCAGGATTGAGCTAACAATAAGTTCAGACCGAAGCTCGTAAAAGGCAATGCTTGCTCCACTTGCTGAAGTTCCAATTCTTCCTTGATGTGTCAATACCGCAGAGTCCCGATTTAAGCAAGATCGAGACTCTCATAGCAAAGGCAATCGATCTCTGTGCGAACGAGGCCAACGGTCTGTCACCAGCATATTGGGACAGTGGATTCCTTGCAGTACATGTCCTAGCCACTGCATCCCACAGGGACGCCACCGGCAAGCCTACCACTCCTGGGCTGAAGTCGTTTACGCAGAAGAGCCAATGGCAGAACCAAGCCGCCATCCTTGCCCGACACCTATTGGACAACCCCGAGGGAATCAAGCAACAAAAGCTGGCTCTATACTGTGTCCGACTGTACGCAGTTCTCGGCCTTTCAGGGATCTCTTTCGATCTCTACCCTCGGACGAGAGTCAAGAGCTTAATGGAAATGGCGGCCTCGCACTTCTTACTGAACCGGGTGTCTTTGATTTGCCCATTTGACTGTTCGAGTCCAAGAGATCGAACAGTCAACCAACTGGAGCAGAATATCCGCGTTGCTGACGACATGAAGGCCAATATTCCGTTGTCCATTTGTAAGGCTGAGGGCTGGTCTACGACGGCTTTCGAACAGATCCGTTATTGGCGCGCATCCAACGGGAACATCTCGAGGCATCTCAGCGTCATGGCTCTGCGACAGATCGCACGTCTCAGGGGTACTGCTATTGAGGAGGCGTTGGAGCCCGACATCAGCAGTGAGTCTTGAACCGAAGCATACCTTTGAGTCCTCTACATGAGCTAACATCTCGTAGCCTTCACCTACATCACAGACCAACGCGACTTCACAGCAATGCTAGACATCGAATGCACCGCCGTCAAGGAAGGTCGATACGGCGATGATCTCTCCTCCCTTCCGGGAGGCTACTCCACACTCTCCTCCCTCCACCGCTTCTACTCGGGCCAAGACACCGCCAGTCAGCTAATCTTCGACCAAAAGCTGCAGCCTACATCCCAAAAACGCGTCAAGCTCCTCGCGAAAGCCGTCGAAGACTCCAACAAACCCGACCACGAAGACGACGACCCAGAACGCATGTTCGACACCACATGGCAACATCTCGTCACCCTCGGCCACCAACTGCACCCTCCACCCGACGCAAAGAAAGACATTGCGGCATATCTTCAAGCGCTGAAAGACACACTCTCCGATCTCAAAGAAGCGAACGATACCCTCAAAACAACCTGCAGCACCACCACAGCCCCGAACCGCGAAAACCCCGACACCTCACCCCTCCCCCGCAGCGAAACATTCATATACTGGTTCTCTCTCCTGCTCGTCCTACAAGCCTCTCATAAGGCCGCTCTGACGGCAATCGAGCAGCTCAAATTGCTGAAAGTCAATGTGCTTCAGAAACAGAAACAGGAGGCGTTGGCTGCTGCGAATGAGCTGCTTGCTTCGACGCAGGATTCGTACAAGGTGTTGATGGAGCATGTGAAGAATTGGAAGAGTTTTGTGGAGGATTTTGGAGCGAGAGTAATTGGAGCGTGGGCGAGGAGTGGAGAGACTGGGAAGGCAGTGGGGGCGTTCGTGCCGCAGAGGGCGGTTGAGGGCTCCGCGAGGGAGTTTGCGAGACAGTTGGGGTTTTCGTTGGAAGGGGTGTTGAAGGTTAAGTTGGTGGTTAGGTAGAGTGCGCCGCCAGTCTGCTGAGAAGATGGCTTCACAAGAGGGAACTGTAGATAGCACGGTGGGAGGAAACTGGAAGACCCGAGACTTTACTTGATTTGATCAAACAGCAAAAAGGGGTATATTCGTAAGGACAGATAAGAACCAGTCCGATAACCCGTAAAAGCTGGAACCAGCTAACCAGAATGCCCTAGCCTGACACTGGCAAACAATCCGGACAAACATACTGTGTCCAGGTACGCCCACGCAGACACAGCACCCGCTTGAGCAGAGTGGAGAGAAGAGCAATGAAAATAAACAACCATGGCCCTCCCAGGAAGCGAATCAAGTCCAAGCCAAGAACGCTTCTCGCACCCTCGCTCCTTCCTCCCCACTCCCCCCTACTTCTTCAACTTCCCCAAAATCTCCTTCCCCTTCTCCACCAACCCACCCTTCCCCTCACCACTCTTCCTCCCCTCCTCCCTCCCCTCCTTATCCACCACAACCCCCTCTTTCGTGCCCTCCTTCTTACTCACATTCCCGCCTCCCCCTCTTCCAATGAAATGCACACCTTCCGGCTCTCTATGCGGCGGCGCCTCGACGTCCTGGCTCGCGCGCGCAATCTCAGGGTGCAGGGGATCGTTGCGCGCCATGTTTCCCGTGCCGCCGCGGCCAGTGGTGTAGTGCTCGGTTTTGAGGGAGGGCGTGACGAGGTCTTCGGGTGTGCGGTGTGCGGACGGGTTGTCTGTTGTCATGTTGCCTGGGAGTTGTTAGTGGTGGGTGTGTGGTGGAGGGTAAGGGAGACGGACCGGCGCCGCCGCGGCCGTAGGAGGCGACGCGTTGGGTGTCGGCTGAGGGACGGATGGGGTTTGTCATTTTGGATATGGACGTGTTGGGACGGAGCTGTTATTGTGATGGTGGAGTGGTAGGGTGGTCAACGGGCGGCGGTGGGAAAAGGTCCGATTCAGCTTATAGTCGGCGGCAGTTGCAAAGCGGCAGGAAGAGCAGTCGTAATTTAGACTCGTGTGGCTCAAAAGTCCGCAAGACAGCCGTTCGCAGTCGCGTCGTGCGACACGGTAACAAAGAAAGTGAGTATGACGCAAGTTGGAGTTCGTGTGTCGCAAAGAAGAGGAAGAACAAGCGCGGTTCTTATATTAGGTCCGACGCCGCAAACCCCTCTTTCGCACACACCACACCGACTTTCACGCGCCCAGAGCTTGGATGTTCTTGGGAGATTCCGTGTGTGTGTGCGTGCGTGACCTGCAACGGGCCGCGCTGCCTAGAAGATTTGGCTCATGGCTGATAGCAGTGGTTTTATCTCGACTAGAGGACCTCGGACTGCTAGGAGCGCTGCGCTAAAATGTAAAGACTCTCGGTGGCTCCCGAGGGTCCATATCTCTTGGGTAGCTAAGCCTGGGCGTAAGGAAGGTCGCTTGTGGCTATGATATTGGACGATGTGTGAATGTCGAGCTGTGAGGTGAGCCATTGTTGTCGTGCCTGCGCTTTGTGCTGTAGTTTTGCATATAAAGGTTTTTGCAGAGAAAGCCAATGTTGACGAGGTCCATCACTTCATATATACTCCCTCAACGTCACTCACCTTTGTTTTCCTTGTGCATAGCATTGCTTGCAGATAAAGTCATAGATAAGAGCAAAACGTAACTCGCCGAGCAGCGTAACAGTGGGGTACCTAGGATCGCCAAGTCCGAGTGGAGATGATGACATAAACGTGGCACGGATCACTATCATTGCGGGGTAAGGAGCTTCATGCTTTCTCTATCTCCATTCCATTTGCAATGCGAACATGCCTCCAGGGCACATCCTCTCATCGCCGATACTATAACTATGAGCGGGAGCGACATTCTAGTAATGTACAAAAGAGCAAAGCCCCGAAGGGCGCGCGCATGGAACATGTGGCCGGCACAACCGTTGCCTAAGGAAAACGAAAACGAATCCAAAGACGCGAGAACCGAACTCATGCTGCCTCTAGTAGAACGCCCGCGATATGCAATCCCCATCCCGACCGTAGACCATCATAGTCGTCATAGTAATACATTCCTCCTCTTCGACGAGCCCAGTCCTCCGAGCCGCATCAATTTCGTTATCCAGACCCAATACCGCTAATGCAATTTGCTGCCAATCCTCGGCTGCCCAGAACCAAAACTAGATGCGATATATCCAAGGAGAGAAAGGAGACCAAGAGAGAAGGAAGTGACAAACGTTCCAAGAGAAGAAGATCCCTCCGAACGCCTGAGACCGGCCGGCGTGCCGCGCAAATAGGAAGAGGAGGTGCCGTCGATCAGCCCGAGTGTGTATGGGCAATGCTGCCAGGCGTTAGCCATGCAAGAAGCGGATTGCATTGGGAACACGTACTCAAAGATTGGTCATCTTAACCACCATCTCGGGGCTGCGATCCGTCGTTGCCAGCCCGTGACAAGGACATCGCCGATGAAGATGTTGTCCGACGCGAATACTTCTGGGCGGGTGCTCCGCCGTCCCGGGGGTCTTTCTTGAAGAGCGAGTTGTTGAAGCCAATGAGCATCATCTGCTTGTGTTCTGTGTCGAGAGGTTCAGGTGGATGTGGAAGCGTGCCGAGTACGATGTATCAAAGGCAGTGTAAGAGTAGGAATGTTTCGCTAAGATGTGGTGTATGGTATAGAGCTGCACTGAGGAGGCGTGGAAGCCTATATACTCTTTGTCGACATCACCGTGCACCGAAGCCACAATCGCGAAGCCTCACCAGGCAGGGGCCGGGGAGTCCGAGTACAGGCATTCTTGCCTACTTCCAGGCAGCCTATGACGCTACGAGAGTCGTACTGAAGCACGTTGCCAGTATCCGTCTTGAACCAGCGACTTTGGTAGAGTCACGGCGACTCCGCCACAAGGCAAGGCGCCAGATAATTGGCCTCAGGACCACAAGCAAGGCCGCAAATCAGGCAGAAGGACCTTCTAGCGCACTTCTAGAAGGGCCAGCGGTAGGCTGCTGTGCCAAGGGCAGTGTGACTCGAACGAAGATGCGTCCAAGAGGGCCCTTGCAAGGAACCCACGGGACACTCGGTGGGGCTTATCCACGAACGGGCCGCAGGGGTTGTCAAAGACGTGAAATGACGAAGTATTGTAGAGAGATAGAGAGCCGATTCCCGCAAGCAATTGTTTGATGCCTAAACTAGTGCCTAAGCGGGAAGCTGAACGTCGTGGCTGTGCAGTGCTTCGTGTGGCTTGTCGTACTGGCAGACTTCAAGGCGCTTTTCGCGGCTCCACAGCGTCAAATGGTCGACTCTTATGCTGCGAAATGCAACCACCGGTAGCAGCACAGATGATATCTCACCGGCGGAACTTCCGGCCGCGCAGACTGAGTATTGAGGCTGCCCGTATCTTCGCATTGTCGTGATGCTGTCGACCATCGGGCGGTGCAGCATCGTGGCTGTTTGTGCCGGGGCCCGAAAATGGCTAGCGGTGGCTTCGACTTCATTTTCTGGTGGACCTCTGAGGAGGGCGAGTGTAAGCAAGCCTCAGTATTGGGTGTCGTTCGTCCAGGAATAATCACGAGCTGAGGATACCCGGAGTGGAACTGCCGTTGTTGGAACGACGAGGAAACGTGGGTATTGGCCAGTCGCCGGACCCCGAAACCATCTGAACATGGTGAGAACCCTATGCCAATGGGTCTCGAATATATTTTTAATGGCAATCCCACATCTGTGGACTAATCCGACGTGTCAGTTGCCATTTTTGTTCACGAGGTTCGTACACATACCGGTTATACCCGTCCCTGGGCTGGTACTCGTCCTCTGCATTCTTCGGTTTCATACTTGTAGCAGCGTTAGCAGCAGAGATGTTATGGCCTCGTGCAGATATGGGCACTTCAATGAAGAGAACAGGGGATGTTCGCTGTACAGCAATAGTTTCGTGCAGTCAGTAGTTCTGAACCATGGGCGGCCTTTCCATCGGATTTATATTCGTCAACACTGAGCTTTGAGCCTAGGATGCCCAGATGAAGGCAATCAGTGCACGAAGGCAAAGGCACGACGGCGGGACTGCTCCTCATCGGAGGCGCGCACTGCTCAGCAGTGAAGCTGTTCTGGATCTTCGAAATACGGTGTCTCACATGGTGATGGCCATGATAGGGTCAGAGAACAGCCCACCATGCCAATCGCGGGTGCCGTGTCTTCGCTTCATTCTGGCACAAGCGGGTGGCGCCTCTTTTGCACAAGGCCGCACCCTTGAGGTTTGATGGGGATATGTGTGAGGACCTCGTGGAGCTGTTTCGGGTAGTCGGCCACAGGGCGACGCACGATCTGATTGGACGCCGTATAATAGCAGCCTCTCTTTCTGAGTGGCTGTAAAGTAAACTCGTCCACGGTTGTCCTGCCAGAAGTCGGCCGACTGCCACAATGGGCCGAGAAGAGATACACGCCTTTGGCACTTGGCAGCGAAGTCCTGAGTCTCAACCATCAAGAGATTGCTCCGTGAAGCCGGCGAGACGTTTGATGTGCGGCTGGAAAGGGCAGCAACAAACGGGCCAAGTCTTCCCGTTTCCCCATAATGAATCTGTCTCAGTTACCGATGCGTTTGCTGAACAAAGCTCTGCCATAGCTCCCGATATCAGGGACAACGAGAGAACACTCTGGAAGGTCACATCCGCAGTAACAATGCCCACCCGGCGCTGCATTCGAGCGGCTGCTGGCGTAAGGTAGGCTGGGATCGCAGGCGAGGCAAACTCGAGGCCACGACTCGGTCCTGGTGTTGCTGCCTGTGCCGGCGAGATCTTGGACTTGCACCGCCCGAACAGATGGTCCTCCGTGGGGGTCCTCAATCTGATGACAGTTTCGATTTTGATCTGGCCGGTCAAGGGCCGGCTGCTCCGCGTAGAGACATGACATCGGCCGTGGCCGACTCACTACAGCAGCTAAGTCTCCCAGACAGCCTGGTAGAATGCCAACGCATCGATATAGGAGGCAGTGATTTGGAGATAGAGAGCAAATATGGAACGTTTGTAGTGGTGTTGTTCTCCACGATGTCGCCTTCCCCGCATGAACTAACGCGCGGGTAAGACCCACATGGCGCCAGGGGCACATGCAGCGACTCACTCCTGACGCCGCAACACTGAACGCCAGAGCCGATTATCTTCTCTTCGGAGTTACAGATAGTCTCAATTCCAAGTGTTGCAATGCGCGCACCAGTCATCTTAAGTCCTCAGTGTTCAATTGCCGTGACTACTGGCTGTGAGCTTATGTGTTGTTCCGTTTGGGTTTGGCGCCACGCAATCACCCGAGCGTAGACCAACCCTCAGGAATCGGACCTCACCAGCGGCGGCGCGTCTTCGGGCAACCTTAACCCTTCCTCTCTCATACCTATACCCACGCACAACAACTTCTTGTCTTTCGCCTCAGACTTCACTGACCGCCTCTGCTTACTCTACCCACAATGCGCTTCACAGCCGTTACGCTCCTCGCTGCTGTCAGCTCCCTGGCTGCCGCCCAGCTCCTCGACCAGCTCCCCGAGTGCGCCCAGAAGTGCTACACCTCCAATCAGGGCACCTGCAACGCCATCGATATTGGTTGCATCTGCGGCAACTCAACTCTCATCGAAGGCCTTTCGTGCTGTGTCTCCCAGACGTGCCAAGCTGCGGAGCAGGACAGTCAGTGTAATCATCCCACTCACCAGTTCATGCTGACCAGCCCAATAGCCATTATCAAGTTCGCTAGCGGCCTCTGTGCTGCCTACGACGTCGAGGTCCCCACCTCTGCGACCTGCGCCGGCTCCAGCGCCACGCCGGCCCCTACGCAATCCGCCTCAGAATCCGCCTCGGAGGCCGCTTCACAGACTACTAGTGAGCCGTCGGAGACTGAGTCCGCTGCTGCCGAGGACTCTCCCACTCCCAGCAGCACTGGTGGCGCTGCCGTGCACACTGGAGTCGGTATCGGCCTGGGCCTTGGAATGGTCGGCCTTCTTGCCGCCTTGTAGAGCTCCGTCAGTTTGTGGTTGAAGCTGGGGGAAGGACCATCTCCAACGGTAGGTGACACACTGGGGATGTAGTGTAGTAATTGCAATGGGGTTCTTGTTTTGGCAGTCAAATGAACTAGCTGTGTGACATACGTTCAGTGCTTCAGCACTCGCTTCATCCATTCAATTCCGCACTACTGAGAGGGTCCGTGCGTCGCTTTCGACTGACCGTCACTGACGCAACACCTATAGCTTAGGCATGTTGTTCTTTGCGATCTGAGGAAAGCCTGCACACGTATCTCTAATGGCATACCGTTCAAATAAGCATTCCCCGTACGCTGGTGGAGCCCGCAGGGTACAAGCTCCCTCACGCTAGCGTGCTGAAACAGTCGCCTTCTCTCCACCCGCTTGCTGATGCCGCCGACCATCCACCACCCCACCGAACCGCTGCAGCTCGAAACGGCCACACCAGGCCACGAATCTCGCGATGAAATTGGAAGAAGACTTCGATCCTCATACTCGATAAATACCTTACCCTCCGACCGCTCACAACATGGCGACCAAGTCCAACTTCAAACGGGCGCTGCCCGTCGGGAGGTCCCAGAACCCCCTGGCCTCACTACGCAACACACAGCTAGTTGACACCAAGGCCGTTCTTCCTGCAGGTCCGCAAGCAATAGTCATGTCGGATTCTGATTGACCCTCACAGAGCTCATTGCCACCATCCTCGACTACTTGCCCGTCTCCGACATGCTCAGGTTCGCGCGCACCTCGAAGCGGATGCAGGAAATGGTATACGATGACACTCGGTGGATACGGCGGCTGAAAAGCATGGGATGCTGGAACGAAGCAGAAGCGCGGCAGCGGTTTGAGGAAGCCATGAAAAAGAAGTTGGAGGCCCAGCGCGCGAAGGACACAGAGCAGGCGAAGAGGACAGGGGTGGGCACGAATGGCCATGCGAACGGCACCCACGGGAGCGGTTTCGATGAATATAAGGCAAGTATCACTTTGTTTGATGCTGGGCATGAGGAGGAAATGCTGCGGAAGTCGGTGGACCGCAAGACCCGGTCGAGAGCGTCGACCATCGATGATGGGTTTGCAGACACGGTTTTGTCCTCTCAAAGTCACCCCGGACCGTCTCGTCCTAGACCCATGGACACCGAATCCGCTCTCACTGTTCTATCCCGAGTTCGGTCTATAAGAGGTATGGCGCGGCAAGAGTATGGAAAGGTATACGGCGCGTTAGCCCCGTTCTACTATGACCTTGCTAGATCGAGAAGTCATTCGGACCCTATCCTTTTCAGAACCTACAGAGACCCCGAGCAACAAGCCCAAATGTTAGCACAGCTGAGGATCTTCGCTAAGAGCGACTTTACCGAAGGCTGGAACAATCGAGAGGAGAAGCTGGAGACAATGATTGGCATTTTCGAAAATGCTGTATTACACGAGTTCGAGCAGGGCTACCGGGACAAAGATTATGACGGAAAGATGAAGCGATATGCTCATGTGCTGGTCACCCTGAACGGTGGCTGCGCAGGACTAGATTCGTTCATCCATAATCATCCCTTGATGCTGGAAAAAGAGAAGCTCGGGGATCCCATCAACTGTCTCCGGCATGCCATGGCTGGGAGCATCTCGTTAGCACCATCTCTCGAATTCTTCAAAGGCTTGGCGACAGCCCTGAATGAAGAGGCTGCCATCATTGATCGAGTATTTCCGCCAACTGTCGACGTGCTCACTCCTTTCCTTGAGCGGGTAGCTGAGGACGTGATTACGGAGTACATTACTGTGCTCTTCGATGAAGCACATGAGCAGAATACTGAAACGTACCTTAAAGCAGTTGCCGGACTGTTCGATCAAGCTCTGCAATTAGCCATGTCGCTCAAACCCACCAAAGGGTCAAAACCAGACTTCAAGGAAGCAGCAACCCGAATCATCGCACGCTGCTTCGAGTCGCACATCGACCTCTATCTTCAAGAGGAACTGGACTTCTTCAAGTCCAAGGCGGAGACGGAGGTCGAGGTATGGGAGAAGCGCTTGACCGATGAAGAGCAGTCTGCAGAAACCTTCTTCATGTCTAATGTTAGCAGACAGGCAGCGAAGCGTGATTTCCTCACGTCCTTCAAGAAGGTGGTAATGATGCCTGTTAATGTGTTGCCTACTATAGGGGGTTCGAGCGCAAGTAAGCCTACGCCGACCCCTACTCTGAACGGAGATGCACTCGACGTCCCCTCCAGAACCGGCACACCTCTATCAGGTGAAGGTCTCCCGTCCCCAAGGCCTGTGGAGGCGCCTACGACGGAGCTCGCAGCGAAAGCGGCGATCATGAATGCGAGATTGGAGGGCATCCGGTCATTATTCAGCATTGAGGTGGCTCTGGACCTCATCCACAAGGCGAAAGAAAGCTTAGAACGAGCTGCCCGTTTCGTACGACTGGGCGGTCAGTCCGGAGAAGAAGCCAGAGAGCTTTGCGAAAACATCTTCATCAATCTACTGCAGATCCTCGGAGGTCGGCACATCCGTGCTGGGTTTGACAGAGCGGTCAACCACCTCTCGGAGTACAAGCCACGTGAAGTAGCGGATCACAGTACCCAAGGCGTGGCCCCTCTCGTCGCCTTCCTCGAACTGGTCAATGTCGGAGACTTGATCCAGCAGATGGTCGATGTCTTCTACCTCCAAGAACTCGTGGGCCCCAATCTCACGGATCGGGATGACTTCTTGAGTCCTGCGTGCAAAGAGAAGAAACGATTCGAGCAGATGCTGGATGAGAGAGTCGCGGCTGGGTTGAACAAGGGAATCGACGTGCTCATGGACGAGGTGGAATTCATCTGCGGAACCACACAGCTGCCTACCGATTTCAATCCTACTGGTCCCCTCGTCGACATCGGCCCGAGCCAAACAGCGAAAAGCATCGTTGAGATGGTATCATCTCACACTAGTATGCTGGTGGGCAGCACAGATAAAAACGTGCTGGACGTCTTCAACCAGGAAGTGGGTTTGCGGCTTTTCACGGCTCTTTGCAAGCACCTCAAGCGCCAGCGGATCAGTGTTGATGGCGCTATAGTGCTCATTAGGTAAGGTGTGCTCTTCATAATCTGTGTTCGAATGCTGACATGTTAGTGATATGAATGCCTACAACGCATACATACAAACGCTACGCAACAAGTCGCTGAGCCAGTACTTTGCGGCGCTGCGCGAGCTCTCCCAGATCTACCTCATCGACCCTACGCACGCCAAGGAAATCGCAACCATTATCGCAGACTCGGACCGCTACCACGGTATCTTTCGAGCGGAGGAGGTGTATGAGTATGCAGAGCGGCGAGCGGACTGGTATCAGATCCGTGGTGCTGTAGAAAAGCAGATGTATGGGGTAGGGTGCCTGGTGATGTGATGTCAGATGTTGTATACTCTATGACAGCCTCTGGGAGCTAAGCCGGCATGTAAACAATGAAGTCTAACAAGGCTGCGACGCTTTCGCAAAATCGTGCATGCTTCCCTAAAACACAATGCGAGCCTGAAACAAGCACAAAGGGCACGTTCTGCTCCACGGCGCCAAAGAGTGACAGTTTGAAGTCCCAGGTGCTCGTTCGGCTAGCCAATCGGCCGTCCGCCCAGCCCTCTCGGGGCTAGTAGTCCGTGCCTGCCCAGCGCGACAGCTCCGAACCACCACCTGCACCGTCGCCTTCACACTTCCTCCGCTACCACACCTTACTCTCGACTCCCGTTCCTTGCCCAGCCTTCTGGCAGCTATAACCACTATCATCCCTCTGAACCGTCCTACACATCTGCTCGGGGCCTCGCGAACACAAGCCGCCTGCTTTAGACCCCACTATAACGTACTTCCGCATTGAGACACAGGGTCCATCTGATCAACTATTACGTCCACCCGCGCATTGCACCACACCACTTCTCACCACTCACGTTCACTTGAGTGCGGGTGACATACCGCCCTCTATCTGACTTCACCATCTCTCTTACTCTATCTCTCATCGTTTATTACCCTGCGCCCGCTTCCGCGTTCGCGCCTGAGACACTCGACGCTAAAGCAACCCACCATGTCCAGTAAGTCAACAAGCTCTCCACAACAGCCGCGCAAGCCCAATACTCACGGCATTGTAGCAACACTCACCTCCGAAGAGAGGGTGACCTATGCGAAGTTCATAGATGGCATTCTTGCTGTCTCCGACATAGAGTCTGTTTCCGCCAAACGCATACGCAAAGGTTTACAAGAAATGGTCGGCCGGGACCTCACGGCACAAAAGGTGCGTGGCTCGCATACTCTCGACTGAAAGACCGCTAACGTGTGTACCAGGAAGCGGTCAATAACCTGATCCACGAACGCTTCGACCGATACACCGCCCACAACGGGTGCGCCGAGCCCGAAGCCGTCGTGAAACAGGAGAACGGGACGACCGGAAGCTCGAACGGCACGCCAGAGGAGGGCAAGACTCCTGTTTCCAAGAAACGCAGCCCTGATGAGGACACCGGGGTCTCCAGCGTGGACGACTCGCCGCCCAAAAAGAAGGTGAAGAAACAGAAAACGGCCGAGGATGATGATGCGGCGTACGCAGCTAAGTTACAGGCGGAGTTGAACGCTTCGACACGTACACGGTCGACTCGGGGAGGAAACGCCAAAAAGAAGCGGCCAACGGTGACGAAGAAGACGAAGAAGAAGACGAGCGCGAGAGTCAAAGAGGAAGACGACAGTGATGTCGCATCTGGAAGTGGAGCGGAAAAGAAGAAGGTCAAGCGGACTGGAGGTTTCCACGTACGTTTGCGTCCTGCTGGTATACGAATGGTGCTCATGACTTGTAGAGACCCCTTGTTCTATCTCCGGCGCTCCAAGCACTGATTGGGGAGACCCAAGTAAGTTCTATCATATCCACATACGCACTCTTCTGTCGAGGCGCTTGGCATGGCTTGTTTGGCTAACTTCTGACAAGCTCTCGCGGCCCCAAATCGTCAAGAAGATATGGGAGTACATCAGGGAAAAGGACCTCCAAGACCCGAACGACAAGCGTCAAATCTTCTGCGATGACGCCATGCGCGCAGTGTTTAAGCAGGATAAAGTCCACATGTTCACGATGAACAAGATGCTAAGCCAACAAGTCTACGCCGTGGACGAGGTATAAGACGGTAATGTTCTGCAATGCGGTCGTGGTGGATGGATAATACGAGTTCCAGCATGAGCCGTCCAAGTTTCTTCCAGCTTCCCAAGAGCTGGTGGATGAGGTACTTGAGAAAGACGGCTTCTTCGAGGAGTGGATCATGTTTGAGGGCTACGAGGGCGTAATCTCGATACACAGAGCTGCCACACGCTTCTGTCCCGTTCATGCATCACCCCGCATGTTTTCGGATTTACACATATCTGCAGCCCAGAATTCCTTTTGTTATCAGCATCCGGACTTTCCAACCCCCGCTTCGAGGTTAATCGCATCGACTCTCCTTTTTGCTTTCAGGTCTGGTACTCCAGATCGATTCCAGCATGGCGACACACGGCGTTTACGATCTTTTTTTTTTTTTTTTTTTTTTGGGCTGGAGGCTGCATCATGGTTCCGGCGTCTTCGCCTACTGCTTTTCCTTGTTAACGCCGTCACCGTTGGTAGCGTGCGCTCGTGCTTCAACGAACTATTCTCCGATATCTCCTATCTTGGCCCATCTTTTCAGGACACAGGGGAAATTGGATTACTCGTGGCGAAAAGCATCTCTTCTTTGACTCAGGGGGATATAGTGGGCCCGAGGAAGGGGATTGATTGTGATAGTAATTGCACAATGATTGGATTTGAAGTCAGGCTCTCGCGATTCTGTGATGTTTGGTGTTACTGGTGGCGGGGGGACGAGATGACGCATATGCGGAAAGAAGTCAAGATTTCTGGTAGAATTTTTTCACCTATTGGTAAGTGATATTCGATCAAAACTACACAGCTCGTACTCTTCGAGAACACCAAGCCGAAGTCGGAGTACAATTATCTCATCCTCGAATCACGCCTAACTCCGATATCACAAACAAAAGAAAGTGGAAAGAGAAAGCAGGTATAATTGTTGCAGTCCGCCCGGCGCGACGCCGAACAGTTGAAAAACAAAAAGGAAAGTCATGTGTCCAATCTGTATACAGGTATCGTCTGTCTGATAACATGACAGATTGCGACCCTCCCACCAAGTGAGCATGCAATGCTCAGGTGGGTCAAGGAAGTAGTCTAGGAAATAAGGTTATTCTCCGCTCCTAGCTGTCGAAGTGTATAGCGGATTGGACTCCAAGGCAAGGAGTAGAAAAGTGTCAAGCACGATAACGTGTGCTCCATCCCGAATGTGGGTCGCTGAGGCTGTCCCAATACTATTCAAGGTTCGCAGTCAGTTGATGGACACATGGCTCTGGTCTAGGCATTGAAGCGGTGTTTAAAATCCTTCCGGCAGTCGTAACTGGAACCCGTCGTACTCGTCGTCTAGCCCGTCGCCTTCCAACTGGTTGCGGAAATTGTTCATCCACGCGTTCTCGTTCTCGTCGTCGTCTTCCTGTAGCGCGAGGAGAGCCATCTCCCGCTCGATGTCGGCGGCGGTCCGCCGTGGTCGCGGTTCTGGGTCCTCTTGCGTGGAGGGAGCGACGAGGGTCGCGGTGGTAGAGATGGAGCTAGAGCGGGAGAATGGGGTACGGGTACGAGGACGAGCAGGGAGGGCGGTTGTTGGTGTGGTGGTCCGACTGCGGGTCGAAGCTGAAGAGGTGGTGGAGGTGGCAGTAGGTGGGCGTCTGGAGAGGGTGGAGTTGATCTGAGGGCGAGATAGGCTAGAGAGGGGCTTGCGAGTTGTGTTGCTCACGGCACGGCCTTGAGCGTAGCCAATGGTGCTCCGGGAGGCAGCGGTCGCCGCAGCATTGCGCGTTGCAGATGGGTTGATGGCGGGTCTGGCGGGCACCCTACTCGCGGCGAGGCTGCTGGTGAATCTAGGCTTAGGGGCAACGGTTGCGGAGGCCGGACGTGGTTTTGGTACTTTGACTTGGTTCAGAGCGGCGGCTGCTGACCTTGCGCGGAGGGTACTGGGTGTGGGTGGCATCTTTTTGGTGGCCGGCTCCTTGGGCTCGGGTTTTTTAGCAGGCTCATCTTCGATTCCAAGGTACCTCTTCGCTTCGGCATCCTCTTGTTCCATGATAGATGCAAATAGCTTGTCGAATTGGTTACTGGCCTTCTTCTTGTCACGCGCAAGCGACTCCTCAAACTCCCGTTCTCCCTTCGTACGGCCATCATCCTCGACAGGATTGTGATAGACGGAATGGTACCCGCGGGTCATATTGGCTCCTTTGAACATAGGGAAGTCCCAGTTGATAGGAGGCATGTCCTCGTCCAGGTTGTCCGGCAGGGGTACCTCCTTCGGAGGCATATACTCCACTTCAGGCACGTCATCCTCCTCTTCGGCTTGAGCTTCAGGCTGGTGGACCTTGACCTTGGGACGACGGAGGCGAGGACTAAGCTTCTGAGTCTTTGCTGATGCACTAAGTGGTCCTGGCGTCAGGAAGGCTTTGGTCTTCGCGTTGGTCGTTTTCATTCCCAGCGGCGCACGGGTACGCGGTCCTACGCGTGGGTTAACACGCTTAGCTGCTGATCACGCGATAAGTACTTACCGGCTGGGGTTACGAACGCATTTTCGGTCGTCTTGACGGGCTTAAAAGCAGACTTGCCGCCTTTCGTGACTGCGTTCTCATCGTTAAGGGGAACCTTGAATGGTGTCTTGGGCGCCTTGTGCACGCTCTTGAGACCTGTCTGCAGCGGCTTGCCTTGCGGACCGGCCTGCAGGTTGCGGACCAGATTCTCCTGGTCGTTTGCGGCGAGCACGTCCATGGCGGCTTTTACATTAGTTGGGATCGTGTTGACGAGTGAAGCAAGTTATGCTGGGTGTATGATAAGTGGCGCGTGTGGATGAACGTCGTCTCGATGGAGTGTTTACTTTGGCCTTGGTGGTTGCTGGGGTCCCGCGTTAAGGTGGCAGGGGTGGCCCGGTTGCGGTTGCTTCCAGAAACCCCCTCCTGGCCCGTGCACACGTTGGACAACAAGAGACATGCTCCACCGTTGAACTCTCACAAACAACCACTCACTGCGCTTCTCTCCTGCCGTCCTTATCTGCAGCTACCTGAGCACCACTCCCATCTTTCATAACCACCATCTCCTCACAACAACAAAGAATCCACCATCATGGAGCAAATCAGACAGGTATGAACTCCGCTGCCCCACCATGCCCCTGAGAGGCGGCAATATAGCTTCTGTCTGCGCAACCCTCCTCCATATGTGACCACAGGAGCTTTGAGAGTCATCGCAGGCATTGTACAATATGCTCACCATCTCGATAGCGTATGGCCGCCCTCCGCACTGAGGCTGACGAGAGCGCAAGCAAAGCCGAGGAGTACAAGAACAAAGTCAAGTCTTTGGAGACGGAGACCACACAGAAGGAGCAGGAGATCACATCCTTGACCCACCGAAACCAGGTGCTCGAGGGGGAGGTCGAGAAGCTTGAAGCGTTAGTCAAGACCTTCAAAGACGAGGCCGGTGCTGGTGCTGCCGCTGGCAGCCAGGCTGAGGCGATGCAACGCAAGATCCAGGTGCTAGAGGAAGAGGCTGAGGAGTCTGACAGGACCATCCGCGAACTCAACGAGAAGTGAGTATACCTAAACCCTACCGATGGTGGTAGAATCTTTGGGGTACTGAATGTGCTGACCCTCCTCCCAGGCTCCGCCAGACCGACGTCAAATCCGGCCACTACGAGCGTAAAGTGCAGGCTCTCGAGCAGGAGCGCGATCAGTGGGAGGCCAAGTTCGAGGAGATGCAGAAGAAGTTCAACGAGAAGGAGGCGGAGCTCAAGGCTCTGGCAGACGAGCTCAACGCCATCTAAATGCACTTCTTTGGTCCTTATACGTCAACATGTGCATAGCTGTAAGAGCGCGTGGAATCGATTTGGCCTGAGCATGGCACACTGAGTCGCGGATATCCATGGTCAAGTGAAGAGTGAGATAGTGGCGAAGCGATATGTCTGGTACGCTTTTGAACAATGTTAGTGCGCAATGCCAAACTAGCGAATATCTCTCATGGCTAGACGTCCAGGTGGTGTCCCAATCAATACATTTCAACATTCCTAGCCTTCCATTGTGGGGTATCTTAATCTCTCACGGTTTCGGGTAATCTAATGTTCTCAGTCCTCAAGCACAGTCCTTCTCATAGCTTCCGAGCTTGCAGGCGCTCCTCTTTCGCGCCATCTACTTTGCTTTCCGCGCCGCAGCTTGGGCCTTCTTCTTCGCACCCTGCTTGATCCTCGTCGCCTTTCTTTCCGCCTTGCTCTCATACCTGAACTTCTGTTTCTTCTTCTTCGGCCTGATAGTCTTGGGCTTTTCTTTCGTCCACACCCGCTTCTCCTTTTTCTCGTCATCACCACCTTCTGTCTCCCCGTCTCCAGTCTTCGTGCTCTCAAACCCATCCTTCGATATCCCAACGCTTTCTATTGTCACCGTGGTGTATTTGTCTTCGTCAATATACTCGTCCTCGCGATTTATCTCCTCCGGAACAGGCTCATCGAAGCCTTCGAATTCGGAGTCTTCGTCATTGCTGTCTGAACCGTCCTCTGCTTCCGAGGGGTCGCCGTTGGCTTTACGTAACAGGGCGTTCACTTCGGCGACGTGTTTCTCGAGGTCTTCTTTGCGTTGTTTTCGAAGCTTTGATAATGTCAGTTCTATTATGTGACCTTCCCACTCCATATCTTTTGGTTTGCGCCAAAGATATGCGGGTATGACATTAAGTATGTGAGGGCAAGCATACCTCCGCTCTCATCCGCAATCTCTCCTCTTTCTCCTTCTTGGCAGCTTCCTCCTGTGCATGTTTTATCCTTGCGAGTTTGCGCTTGTGAAATCCGGTGAGGTATTCCTCGCGTGCGGCGAAGTCGAAGGTTATTTCTGCGGGGGCGGTGGTGGAGATTTTGCGCTTTTTTGAGGGAGGGGGGGCATTTCTGGAGCGGAAACTCATTTTGGAAGTGTTTCGTCGAAAGAAGATGGGTAAGGCGTCCTAACTATTCTGTGCTGCCCGCGGTATATGCGGAGAGCAAAAGTTCGGCGGAGATGGAGGAATGTTTCACCGGGGGGGTTGAAGTGGCTCGTGAAGTGTGGCGCAAAGTGCAGTAGCGTACTTGGCAGATTGCTTGACTGGTTTATTTTGGGATAGAATATTGACAGGGGTATTTATGCTCATCAAGTCCACGAACATTGCCTCCATCTCGCGACCAGTCGATACATTCATATCTTCTGCTCCACGATAGCTTTTCTCCACGGCAACGACTCAATGCGTTCTTTTGCTGCTTTGCTAATGCAAAGTGCGGCATCGGCTTCCTTCAACCTAGGTTCTCCGAACATGGCCAGGGTGAAGAGTCCCAGGTATGAATGATAGATGTCCGGAGGGTCTCCCGGTAGCTTCCCGAACCCGCCGATAAAATGTTGGGTCATGTCGAGGAGCCATAGGCGGATGCGTTGAGTGTCCACAAGGTGAAGATGGCCTAACACGTCAAGAGGCGCGCACACCCAGTAAGCGTAGCAGGTGTCTGCGATTTTGTTGCATCGACCGTTCATTCCGACCATGCTCAGATCTTGTTGCGATTGTGCTCCTTTGCTGGGATTTGCATCCCCATTCTGTTCTCCCTCGTCTTCTTCTCCTTCCTCCAAAGTTAGGGTCTGCCGGGAGACCAGCCAGTGTAATGTCGATGGCAGATCTGTGATCCCTCGTAGACGTTGGTCTTTCTGCTGTGACGTCTGAACTGGGAGTCTGTCGAGAAGAGCTAGGGCACTGACGGCACAGCAGGCAAAACCAGCATGTGCTTCATGAAAGGGCGCCTCACTGATGCCCCCGTCATAGGTCTCGGAATCTCGAACACACTGTACGAACTTGTCGACATCGATGTCGGGCACGTCATCAACATGGCCCTCGATATCTCCCCTCAGAATCCACCTGATTCCTGTGGCCATGTAACCAAACCTGGTATCATTTCCCCCTTCTACTCGCCCGGCCTGCCCAATCGTTTCTCCAAAGCTGCCGTCAGGCCTCTGCATTCTGTTGAGCCATATCAAAGTTTCTTTTCTCTTCACCCTCTTCAAGTCATCCCCCAACAAGACGAGCACCAGCAGCGAGAAGAAGGTTCCTGGGATATGCGCAGGGTCCCATACAGCGTTCTGTTGGTTTCTTGCAGTTCCGACGTATGTTCCAGGGGAGGGTCGGAAGCCTCCATCCGGTATTTGGCAATTATACACCCACTCCACATATTCGTGGCGTTCTTCGTCAGTCAAAGCTGCGTCCAGATCCCCTAACAGGTCCAAGGCGGAGAGTATAAAGAAGGCAAGCAGCATGCGATTGGAATCGGTTCCGGTGTAGTGGTGCGGTAGATACGTCTTCAAGTTTCTTCTCCAGTAGCTGACATGTTTGGAAATCTTCAGTATCCCACTCTCTTCGGCATCGGGAGCCATGGTTTGATTGCTTATTTCTTCTGTTGTGCACGGATCGAGGAGTTTTGCTTATGTTTAAGGCCGATTAGGAATAGGCGGGACCTCGAAGAGGGGCTCGAAGCAACCGCGGTTTTTCCAGGGAGTTATGTGAGGTTCTCAGCATCCGCCGGTAGTGTGTTCCTGAAAAATAAAACGTGGCCCTTTGCGTTGAGAGCAGTGGTACGTGTGACAGTGTTTGCGATTTCTCAGTGGTGGCTGGTGCAAGATGGTCGGATGCCCAGACCTAGAGGTCGGAGGTGTAAAGGTGGCGCTAGTGTTGATAGCCCGGACCCCTGTCGCTGCCTGGTCCACCTCAAGGCTCGGGGCTTCAGCTCCTACAACACACACACAGAAAACCCCTGGTCAACGGGTTCCTCCATTCCCCCCAGAGTACGCCTCTTCCTGTCGCTCGCATCTGCACAACCATTTCTCCGCGCCACCATCACCAACGTAAACGTCAACGTAGCGGTACGCAAACGCACGACGCCTCGAACCTACGCGCTATCCGAACCCTGAACTTTCGGTTTCCACACCCGTGAACGTCATCGCATTGTCACGAGCCGACCCCCTGGGCATCCATCATGGCCAACTCGGGTTTCGCCTCGTCGTTCTGGTCGACAGACTATGCTGGAGGTGCGATACCCGGACAAAGGCTAGGCTTCCAGAGCTGTACTAACGTCCATAGGGCTGGGTGTGCTCTTCCAGAAGCTACAGCAAGGTGTTC
Source organism: Sporormia fimetaria CBS 119925 (assembly GCA_010093795.1). NCBI lineage: Eukaryota > Fungi > Ascomycota > Dothideomycetes > Pleosporales > Sporormiaceae > Sporormia > Sporormia fimetaria. The sequence continues at coordinate 99,816 of MU006565.1, forward strand.
AAGAAAACCAGCAGATCCTCACTATTGCCCGTTTGCGCGCAGACGCCGAAGATTCATATGGCAACAGCTTGGCCAATATCACTCCTGCCACGGATCGCGTATCTGGAGGCTTTCAGAGGGATGAGGGCGCAAGCGTTCGGAAGGTACGTCCTTCTTGCACAACTGAACTTGCAAATCGCTGACTTGTTTCCAGGCTTATGAGGGCGTCCGTACCGAGATGGAGGCTGCAGCCCAAAGTCATCGCAAAATCGCGTCCAACATTCGCGAGCTCGTTGTCAACCCCTTTGGCCGCTGGGCGGAGCAGCACGCCATACGAGTCCAGAACTCCCAGGACGATCTGCAGGCTCGGATCAAGCTCCACGACCGCCAGGCAGAGGCCGTCCGCAAGTTCAGGTCTCAGTACTACAACAAGTGCAGATTAGTGGAAGATTTGGAAGAGGAGGACAAGCTGGCGTTTCAGGATCCGCAAAGCGAGGTTAACCAGAGCCCCAAAGTGAGGGTGCCTACGATCAAGATGTCGGAGCCTGACGATGACGACGAGGTCTTCGAGATAGGGGACGAGTCGTACTCGAAAGATCAGATGAAGAAGATCCTCACTCATGCTTTGGAAAGCTTGAAGTTGCAGGAGGTAAAAGTGCCTATCCTAGGCACATACCAGAACTGCTCCACGGGTGCGGACATTACCGAGTACATTCAAAAGCACATGGCCGCCACTAGCGTCAGCTATGCTGAGCGGATTGGACAGGACCTCATCTCTGCTGGTTTCCTCCGCCTTGTAGGCAACGTCGGCAACACATTCGCCAACAGCTCAAGGATGAGCTATCAGTGGAAACCGAAGGTGTTCCAGCTCACCGGAGTACCCGAAAAGAAGCAGGGACTGGCGCGGTCTTCCACCGTAATGTCACAAGACAGCTTTACCGTGGACTCGCCTGTAAACCCTGTGCAGGAATATCTGTCGGGCTGGAATCCGCTCAACAATCAGTATCCCAACGAGTCGCCTTCAGAGAAGCTCCGCCGTGAGGCCAGAGAAGCGGACGAGCGGTACAAACAGGCAGTGAAGAAGCTGGACTCGCTTCGCTGCAATCTGGAAGAAGCTATGATCGACCATTTGAAGTTCATGGAGCGTTGCGAGCTTGACCGACTAAAGGCAATCAAGGCTGTCATCCTGGATTTCTCTGGCGCTGTCAGCAACGTTATTCCCAGTCTGCAAAGCACTGTAGACAAGATGATGTTGTTCCAGGAAACCATCCAGCCACTTGGAGATGTGAGGTACTTGTTGGAGAACTATAGGACAGGGCCCTACGTTCCTAGGGTTACGACGTACGAGAATTATTACAACACGGTAGATGGTACACTGCGTCTTTTCCTATACGCTTCACTTGCAGCCCGCTGACCTTTCATAGAGCAAACGTTCGGGGTGGACCTCGAAGCCAGAGCACGTTCGGACCGGAAACGCGTCCCTATTATCGTCACCACTATTCTTACCTTTCTCGACAATCATTATCCCGATCTTGAGGGCGATGAAGCCAGGCGAGGCATCTGGCTGGTCGACGTGCCTCTGGCGCAGACTCATAATCTCCGGAATGCAATCAACACAGGGAAGTCTTTCAACCACGAGATCCTCGAGAAATACGACATCCCCATCGTTGCCAGTGTGCTCAAACTATACCTTCTTGAACTTCCTGGTATGTACTTCTCAACTGTGTACCGACGATGTTTCTTTTGCTTACAGCCTCAGACTCCCTCGTTTCATCTCATGTATATGAGATCGTGAAGACCATCTACAGCACCACCGCAACAGAGACCTCTGAGGAGACGCGCATATCTGTCATCCAATCGACTCTTGGTCAGCTCCGCCTGGCCAACATTGCAACACTGGACGCTATCAGTACACACTTCACTCGATTGATTGAGCTGACTTCAGCCGACGAAGCCTACGTTACTGCGCTAGCAAACACACTTGCCCCTTGCATCTTGCGGCCCCGGGTGGAGTCGAGCTTGACGATGAATGAGCGCTATAGCTACCGACTCATCCGGGACTTGTTCGCGCACAAGGACGCCATTTTCGGCGAATTGAAGCGAGCAAGCACTTTGACGCATTCTGCATCTGGGGCGCAACGTCCACGAGCCATCTCGACCGATGAGAGCAATCGTCGCGCGAACTACGAGGAACGTAACAGGGCCATCGCAGCACGCTCACCTCGCGCTGTTTCCCCTGGCCCATCTGCCCGCAATGGATCTCACCGTCGGGACCGTAGCCAGACGAGGTTCCCTGTAAACACGAACACATCTTCTCCCACTGAGCGCAGAAGCACTGCAGGTACACGAAACTCTCTTGAGGTCCCTGGTAGCGAGACCAGCACTCCCATAGATGGGGCTAACGGGGCCCCTGAAGAGCCCCAAGCGCCTGCAACCCCGCCCAGCACACGTGTGTTGCCTTTTGGTAGGAAGCATGCCGGAAGCCTCGCGAGGTCCAATCGAGACTCAACTAGCAGCCTGAAAATAGAAGAGTCTGCCGATTCACCAGCGCCAGCACCCACGCATAGGGGCGTTCAGCTTGAGGACAAGCCGATGGATGACTAGCTGTTGCCACGGCCCAACCTCAATCCGCACAGCATCTAGCAGATGCTACCTAGTCCGACCTTTCGGCGAGCATGTGTGAGGAGAAAGAAACTGGGGAAAAATGCTTTGGGAGGTTCTTCTTCCTCGTGGCTTCTGCCCCAGAGACGAAGTATGGGGCGGACACGGTAGAGGAAGGTCGTGTGTATACCTCTGGTTTTGGTTTTGTATGATTGACCTAGCGATAGCGAGCGTGTATAGATGTTTGCACCCCGAATTCGAGGTTTAGCATGTCGTAAGAGGATTGCGAACTGGGAGTGGTGTTGGATGCAAGTTCATGCAGCATACTTCCAAGACTATTGAGGTGGCATTATTGGCGCGTTTGTGGCTGGGGATCCGCCCGATCTCACGCTTCTCTACAACCTGGCAGCTGGCCTTCGCGCTGCCGCCGGGGCCCAGCCTCTTTAAATAAGGCGCCTGCTGATGCGCTCATAGCTGTAATCTGTCTTTCGACGTTCTTTTGCTTCTTCAGTTACTTCCTCTATCGCGACTCCTCGGCGCAATTCCGCCGCTCTTGTCATCCAAATCCCGTGCTCTCTTTCGGAGGCCCGCGAGACGTCGCGACAGAAAACATGTGTCTTGTCAAAGTACGGCAAGAGGAGGAGATTGAGGTGCCATACAGGAGGACAACCGTGGTGCGCACCCGCTCAACATCTCCACGCCGTCGCGCATCGCGGCGCGTCTCCCGCCACGAGGTGATCCGAGAGTCACGGCCAGCATCGTCGTCCTTCGTCGCCGTTGCGCCGCGTCCACAGTCAGCGAGCTACGTCGCCATCCCCGCTCCGGTTCAAGCTCCCATCCCAGCGCCTCAACCCGTTCCCCTTTTCGTGCAGCCGCCTCCACCTGCGCCGAGCCATGTCTCTTCCAGCCATCACCACCATACGGCACACTATGTCGAAGTGAACCCGCGGAGCAGCGTAACGACGAGCTCGAGCTCCAGTCGCGGAGACTACGTTGTGCACGAGCGCGAATATCGGCGTGAGAGGAGGGACTATTCACCATCGCCTGTGCGATACGAGACTTACAGATATGTGGATGCCGGGCCTGCGGAGCCCGACCACTACGAGCGCTTCCAGAGGCGAGAGCGCAGCCGGAGTAGGGCGCGGAGCCTCAGTCGCGACTATGCATATGATCCACGGGACAGCTATCGCGAGACGAGGGAGAGGATAGTCATTTCGGATAGCGATGGGCGCAGGCGGACATCGGAGTATCGCAGGTAGTGAGGAGTAGGTACTGTTGCGCGGAGTGGAAAGTTGCGTTGCATTTGGCATATATGTTGGAAGTATTTCGGATGCGTTATGAGACCACGGCTTTGATGACTCGGAGCTTTCCAAATGGCACGATGTATGAGGGCTCAACATGGCGGTTCATGTTTGGTATATGTACTTTCTCAAGCTTACATACCTATAAAATTGCATCATAGCTCCTAGGTAACATGCGGGGTACGAACCGACAGAAGATCATACATGCTGTCTTTCGTGGAATGCCCGAACGCGGCTGCGGATCCAAGCCTAAATAGCCCATCGTAACTTTGTCATCACGACTTGACATCTTACCGATTTTCAGCGCCAAAATCGAGACCCTGTTGTTGTTCCACACCGGCCACTATGGCGGAGCTCAGCCCTGCAGCTCCTGCCCACCTGCACCCTGCGCTCAACCACGACCACACTTCCACAAATTCAATGACCACGCCGCAAACGCACTTCTGCAGCCCCGGCCATGCCTGAGCATCCTACAAAGTCACCGAAACCGCTCGCCAGCCGCCGAAAATGTCCATCCGTGTCCTGATCAAGGAATATCCCCACCGCGCCATCGCCCTTACAACCTCCTCGCATGCCCTTGTCCTCCGACACTCGCACACTCCGTCCCAACAGAATGGCTTCTCGGCTTCACAGACGTCGTTATCGAGCAATGGCAGCGCCGGCGTGCGCGCAATGGTGGAATTCGTCGCCCTAGAACATGTGGATCTCAGCGAATACCGCGCCCTCAACCTGACAAATGCGCATGGCACCTTGGGCTTGATCACAGTGAATGGAGATATATTTTTGGTCGTCGTGAGCTCGGCCTCGAGGGTCGCAACTGTACGGCCAGGCGAGAGTATTCAAAGAATAAATGCCGTGGCATTCTGTGAGTCTCTCATACCTCGGCGGCTTTCAGCACTTGCTGCCTGCCAGTGCTGACGAGTCTAGACTGTCTGAATACCTCGAACTACGATGCGCTTCTCAATGAAGATATCAATCCGTACCCCACCGATACTATCGACGATGAGGGATTCGAAATGGGCTTTGGTCGTGGCAAGGGGGAATCGCCGGTTGAGCACCCCTGTCTGGCCCTCAAGAAGTTACTGAGCAGTGGGACCTTTTATTATAGTTCGGACTTTGATCTGACACGGAGGATGCAGCAGAGGTGAGTGTAATTCTACTTCTGGGGTTCCAAAACTAACGTTCGTAGGACATCGGACGGGGCCACTGTCTCCATCGATAGTTTGGATGCTGGGTTTCTGTGGAACTCCTACATGATACAGCCTCTGGTTGACTTTAGGTCCCGTTTAGCTCCTCGTGAGAAGGAAGCCCTTGATGCCTCCGGTATCTTGACTTCGGCGATTCGAGGTTTCGCTTTAACGATTGTCGTACCATCTTCGTCGTCTCCTATCAAGACCCCTGGTTCAGGACTTCCGGCGTCGATGACCCTCATTTCACGATTGTCTTGCAGAAGAGCCGGCACCAGATTCAATGCGCGCGGCATCGACGATGACGGCAACGTGGCCAACTTCGTGGAAACGGAGACCATATATTACGCGCCTTCTGGTGTTTGCTTCTCATACACCCAAATTCGAGGCAGTGTACCCATATTCTGGGAGCAACAGACCGGTCTTCTGCCTGGACAACAGAAGATCACCATCACCAGAAGTCCTGAAGCGACACAACCGGCTTTTGACAAACACTTTGAGAATCTAGAGATCAGTTATGGCGCGATACACGTCGTCAACCTTTTGAGCAACGAGAAGCCAAGTGAGATCGATCTAAGCAACCGATATCGCTATCATATCGAGCACAGCGCGCTCAACACGAATATGAACGGCAACGACTCAAAAGACCAAGGCGAGCTTCTCCACCTCACAGAATACGATTTCCATGCCGAAACAAGGGGCCCGGGCGGATACGAGCTTGCTAGCATGATTGTTCGGTACATCCGCCACTCCGCTGATGGCTTTGGGTACTATCTCTGCGAAGAACCCGAGGAGCATGCCAGGACGCACGGCTATGACCAGGTACTGAGGCGTCCGACATCGATCCTGCAACAAGAAGGCGTCTTCAGGACTAACTGTCTTGACTGTCTCGACCGTACCAACCTTGTCCAAACTATCATCAGCAGGATGGCTATAGAGATATTTTTGAGCCATAGGGGCTTGGTTGCTAGCCCTGATTTCTGGACCAGGCACTCGAGCATGTGGGCGGATAACGGGGATGCCCTGTCGCGCATCTACGCCGGTACTGGCGCTCTGAAGTCATCGTTCACTCGCCATGGGAAGATGTCTTTCGCCGGCTTTATTGCCGACGCGAGAAAGAGTGCGACGAGAACCTACATCAATAACTTTGCGGACAAGGGCCGTCAACATAATATTGATATGCTCCTTGGGCGTTTGATGGGTCAAGTTCCGGTTCATCTATTTGACCCCATTAACGACTATGTTGTAGCCGAACTCACCAGAAGGTCGGATGAATATACAGAGAAAGAAACCATACATATTCTGGCAGGAACGTTCAATTTGAACGGGAGAACAAATGGCATCGATGAAGATCTGTCTCCTTGGCTATGTCCGGACATTGATCCTTCTCAACAGTGTCCTGAAATTGTGGCTGTTGGCTTTCAGGAAATTGTTGAGCTTAGCCCTCAGCAAATCATGTCAACAGATCCCGCAAGACGTCAAGCTTGGGAAGCAGCCGTAAAGTACTGCTTGAACGAGAATGCTGCGAGGCATGGGAAGGAGGAGTATGTTCTTCTGCGAGGTGGTCAACTCGTCGGTGCATCGCTTTCGGTCTTTGTGCGCGCGAGTGCGTTGAAGTCCATCAAGAATGTTGAGGGCAGCGTCAAGAAGGTAAGATTCTTTGATACACATTACCGAGCAATGCTAAAATAGGCCCAGACTGGTATGTCTGGTATGGCCGGGAACAAAGGAGCCGTGGCTATTCGGATGGAGTATGCCAATACCTCCATTGTATTCGTCACTGCACATCTCGCTGCCGGCTTCGCCAATTACGAGGAAAGAAACCGCGACTACAAAACGATCAGCCATGGCCTGCGCTTCCAGCGTAGCAGATCGATCGAAGACCATGATACAGTGATATGGCTGGGTGACTTCAACTACCGCATAGGGCTGAGCAACGAAAGGGTCCAGAAACTGTGTCAGATGGGTGACCTCGAGACGCTCTACGAGAACGATCAGGTATGCGGAAATGACCTTTCGGTACTGAGCTTGACATCGCTGACTGTATAGCTCAACCTCCAAATGGTGGCTGGCCTTACATTTCCCTTCTACTCCGAAGCACGCATCACCTTCTTACCCACTTACAAGTATGATGTGGGGACCGACACGTATGACACCTCTGAGAAAGCCCGCATACCCGCGTGGTGTGACCGCGTCCTCCGCAAAGGAGACAACATCCGCCAGATCAACTACGATGCCGCCCCCCTTAGGTTCTCGGACCATCGCCCCGTCTACGCCACCTTCCAGTGCACAATCAGCAAAGTCGACGACAGGAGAAAAGAGCAGCTCAGCCAGGAACTCTACCGCCAACGCAGGGCAGTAGTCGGTGACACGCACGCCGCGGGGACCATGGAAGACAGCGACGACGAGGATCTCCTCGGCTACGACTCTATCGAACCGGGTCTGCCACCCGCAAGTTCGGACCGCAGGAAGTGGTGGCTTGACAACGGTATCTCGTACTCCATCCCCATTTTTGCATTCTTATTGATCTTCGGTAGGTCTCCCAGCTCGCTCGCGAGTCCAGCCGCCGTCAAATGACCACTTCCCGAATCCCAAGAAACTCAGTAACCCCTTCACACCTTCGCCGGAACCGGATTGGGTCGAGGTAAAACGCATGGCCACGAGGCCGGAACCACCACCCGCTAGAGGCTCACAGCGCGCTCGAACTGTCGACTTCAATGGCTCTCAAGCCTCACCGGTTCCCGGGTTTCAGCCTACCAACCCCATGGCTCGGAAACTCATTGTCCCGCCCTTCAACCCTTCACCTTCTGTCTCTGTTCCCAACTTTGACGGCGCAAACGATCATCCCTCCCCCAATCTCCCGTATCGCGCTGTTTCCAGTGCCTCCACACACTCCCTGCCAGACCTAAACAGGCACCGGAAACCGCAGCCACCAGTACCGTCTCCTGCCAACAGACCGCCATCATCTGCAACAGCCTCATCATCACCACCACAGCCCCAGCCACAGCAGCAGCAAAACCCGCAAATCCTCCGCAAACCAGCACCGCCCCCAATCCCCACAAAGAAACCCTCTCTCCTCTCCAAGGCGATTTCGCCGTCTCCATCCCCCGTCCCATCACCAGATGCACGACCCCAGCCGCCACCACCACGGCGCTCGATGGCGCAACCGTCGAAAGTAGACATGAAGACGGTGCCGAATTTGGTGGATGGGGACGGAGAGCCGCCGCCACCGCTGCCGCCGCGGACGGGGACGGGATTGAGCTCGCGAAGTGAGGTTGGGACGGTGAATCTGTTGGATGAGGACCCGGCCGAGGAATTGGAGGCGTTGAAGGGGTGGGAGGTTTTGAGGCCGTCTTTGTAGGTAGTTATGGGATGAGGGGGGACCGTGAGAAAGGTAGTATTGGATATGATTGATGAACGATGTTCCCAGTTCGTATGGCTGTGCTTCACAATATGCAACTCAAGGCTTGTGCTTGCGAGATGTGAAACGTGACCTTTCAGCTCTTCGATAAAGCCTAGAACCTTAACCCACATGTGCATCTAACAGAACACCACAAATGCCTCTCAAAATGCTCATCATTAGCCCTCCCTTCCTAACCCATCTTCGTACAAATCTACGAGATGACCTCCTCGTGCTCCTCAATAATCTCCTCGACAATCTCCTCAATCTCCTGCACCTCACCATCATGGTCACGATGCACCTTTCCGTTATTCAACTCAATCTCCGCGCCCTCCTCCTCAAGCATGCGGATCATGCTCTCGCGCCACTCGAGCCACTCCTTGAGCATCTGCCTGCGCGCCTCGACCACCTGCCTGTTGGCCGTGTTCTTCTTGGCCAGATCCTGCTCGTCGAAGATCTTGGAGTAGTTGCGCAGGTTCTTGCGGATTTCGGCTTGCTCTTCCTTAGAGAGCAGAGTCGGGGGTCGCGGGCGCCAGATGAGCTGCTTGAACCGGTCGATGTGCTCTTCGCGGAGGAGTGTGCCCTTGAAGTCGTAGAGGTGGTAGCCGTTTTCCATCTAAAACGTGTATTAGCATGTTGTTTGAGATCTTGGTAACTCGGCGGTGACGTACCTGGTGCCTGAAAGCACTTGCAACAGTGGCAACATAACGGCCAGTAGGATCCCACTCAATGTCGGTGACACCGTAGTGCTCTGCAGTCGCCATGAGCTGGAGATTTGCAGCTAGCTCCTTCTCCTTGTCATCTCTATCCTCCTTGGGCTTCTCGAAGCTGAGATCCCAGAAGTCCAGGTCGCACGACTGTTGTGATTGGAGTGTTGCAACAACGACAAAGCGTCCCTTGGGCGACCAGTAGATGGCGTTGCTGTTCTTCTTGTCGACGGTACGGATGTGACGGAAGTTTCCGATGGCGCCGCCCTTGAGCTTCTCAGGAGCGAAGAAGGATACTGCGGTCTTGGGCGGCACTGCAGTCTGAGCGATGGGCTCGGAAGTGGTTATCAGCACGAAGCGGCTTCCCTTGGGTTCCCATGCGAAGTTGATGACGGTGTCCTTGATGGAGTCAACGACCTCGACGGGCACACCCTTCTCCTTTACGCGGAAGATCTCGAGATTCGTAGCCATCGATTTCTTGGACTTGGAGTGACGATCGACCTTGACACACACATATGCGGCATCAGATTGCCAGTGCAACTTGGCGTCGGACACGTTGAAGAGGTTCCTTGTGCGCACAACCTCCTTGGACGGAACAGTCATAAGACCGACCTTGGCAGGGTTGCTGCCCAGTTCGGGGGTCCAGTAGCAGAATAGCTGTTCGTATGTCTTGATACCGTCGCGCTTGGGGTTTGCGGGGGCCCATTCAAAGTCCATAACTCCCTCAATCTTGATGGTAGTCTTGTCGAGCAGGTTCATGCGGGGGAGTTCGTAAACAGAGATCGACTGGCCTTGGTTCATGCGGGCAACATATCTATCGTCGGCAGACCATTTGAATGTGGGCCACTGCATCTTCTTCTTGACAGGGTTGCCATCGGCGTCCGTGGTGCTCGGCGCCTCGAGAGTAGCGAATGAACGGAGAGGCTTTCCAGTGGCAACATCCCAGATGATGTAGTTCTTTCCATCCTCATCAATCGACAGAGACGGGACAGGGTGGTTTTCGTCAACCTGGAGGGGGCGGTGGGACCATGTAGTGAGGTACTGCTCGTTGGGCGAGAAGTCGACCAAGTTAACGCCGGGATGCGCGAACCTGTGCTGCCTGCTCCAGTTCTTGCTACCCCAGAGCTGGACACCCTGTGCGTGTATCGAAGTAAGGTAGGTACCCTGGGGCGACCACTGCACAAAGGATTCGGTCCAGTTCTCGCGGTCGACCACGGGCTCCGGCTGATCCTCCTTCTCGTTCCAGAACACGCCAACCTTCTCTCCCCGGAACATGACCATCTGGTCACGGCCATCATGGTCGCCAAGCCACGACCGCAAATGATCCTTCTGCTGGAACTCCTCGATTTGCGGGGGATGGTACTCCTCCTCGATGCGGCCTTCGCGTCCATAGCGGTCGATGTCGGTAAGCTTGTTCACAGCCATGGTGTGCTTCTTGTCGAGAGGGGTGCCGTGGAGCTGCTTGACAGCCTGGATAGCCTCGCTGGGCGCATTGTACTCGACGAAAGCGAACCTGTCCCATCAGTTAATCTTCCCCTCGCATTATCCACACTGCCTGAACGCACCCCTCAGTCTGCCCGGTCTCCTCATTCAGCGGCATATAAACGCCATCGTCCTTAACGCGGCCCACGGTGTTCAGCTTCCTCAAAATAAACTTGACGAGCTTCGAGATGTTCTCTTCGGGAACCTTCGGAAGGCCGTCGACTACGACGAACGCGTCGAGGCCTTCATCGAGGCGCACTTGGTATTGGTCATCGAGATCGGTGAAGTCGATTTGAGACTCGTCAAACTCGTCGTCGTCGAGGGGCAGGTTTTCGTACGAGGGCGCCATGATGGGTGGTTGTCGGGGGTTTGTGCGTCGCGCGGCGTTCAATTTCTCAACCAAAATTCGGAAGTGGGGTTTAGCGCGGGTCACGTGAGGGGCTCTACCTGCAGGAACCTCCGTGAAAGCGCTTGCCCTCCACTGATCGTCATAGATTGAGATATTATGGTGAAAAGCAGGGACTCTTAAGTTCTCACTTCCGCTTTTTCTATATTGCCATATTTTGCACAGATTGCTTTCAAAATTGGTCTATCCCGGTGCTTCGTCATCGATACCTTGATTTTGAAATAATCGAAAGCGAATTTCCTCCTATAACAGCTTTGGATGAGGAAGAATTCTTACAGTCCTGAACCTTCTCTAAGTTGGAGAAATGTCCCTATAGTCCCTGCAACTTCCCCGCTGGGGTTGCGAGCTAGGTGATCATGAAACACCACACCATATGCTAACCCTCTACCTCAACAAGAATCAACATCCCAACCTCACCAATGCCCTCAACAAAAGTCCTGATAACCGGCGGCACCGGCTTCTTGGGCACCGAACTCCTGCGCCTCCTCACCACGCAAACCTCCCACAGCATCACCGCCCTGGACCTCAACCCGCCTCCACCCGGTACACAAGTCTTCCCCAACGTCCAATATATCCGGTGCAATGTTCTCGACTCGTCTGCGCTTCAGGCTACCTTTGCATCCCTCAAACCAGATGCGGTCATTCACACGGTCGGTTTGTACTATGTCGGTGATAACCGCTACTCGATGAAGAAGGGAGATGCCATGTTTGAAGTGAATGTGGAGGGGACGAGCAATGTGGTGTCTGCGGCTAAGGAGGCGGGTGTCAGAGTCTTTGTGCATACGAGTAGTTTTGCAGTTCTGGTGGACGAATTGGGAGTGGACTTTAGGAATGCGGATGAAGAGTGGAGTGTAGGGAAGGCAAGGTTGGCGTATGGGATGAGTAAGGTTGTATATACTTTCCTTACCGTTCTCTTATCATTGTTACTTTCAACTGTCCCTTTGACTGGTATCTATAACCGGTTCTACGTTTCCAGTTTCGAAGATTCGTACACAAGTCCAAAAGTGCCTACATCTGACCAAACTCCAGCTCGAAGCCGAAAAGATAGTCCTCGCCGCAAACTCCCCTACCTTTCGTACCTGCGCACTGCGCTCAGCCGCCATATTCGGGCCGGGCGACCCCGTTGTGATACCTACAATTCACAACTTGATAGCTCGCGGCGAAACACCCTTTGTCGTACGTCTTTCTTTCTTCTGCCTCCCAAACAACTAATGTCCCTAGCTCGGCTCCGGCACAAACCTCGTAGAGTTTGTCCATGTCACCAACGTCGCACACGCCCACCTCCTCGCCCTCTCCAACCTCCTCAGCAGCGGCACCGCAGCCGGCGAAGCCTTCTACATCACCAACGGTGAGCCCGTCGCCTCCCGCGCCTTCTGCCTAGCAATCTGGAAACACTTCGGCCATGTACCGCCCTTCTCGGTGTCGATTCCAAAGAGCTTAGCGTGGTGGGCAGGCTGGGCTGCGGAGTGGGCTGCGTGGCTTACGGGAAAGGAAAGTTCGCTGAGTAGAGGATTGATTATGGATGGAAGCGCGGAACGGTATATGAATATTGGCAAGGCGAGGAAGGTGCTTGGGTATGAGGTTTTGGTGGGGTTGGAGGACGGGTTGAGGGATGCTTGTGAGGTATGTATTTCCGCGTGATGTTGAAGTCGGTAAGAGCTGACCAGAGTGAAGTACTATAAGAAGCAACTGGAAGGGCGCAAGGTTGATAAGACACGGTGACGGCAAAGGATCGAGATCGTAGGTTACAGGCGATGGACGGGAGAAGGATAATAATATAAGGTATATTATACAGCCCTAGCAGCCCCGGTGGCGCGAGCTAGGGTGAAATCGTCTATGTCTTGCGTCGTTTGATCGTACAGGATGCGGCCGTGCTCATCGAAGTTTCGGTCTGCGTATTCTATATCGGCGCCTTCAAAGGCACTGCTGAAGAGGAAAACTAGATCGTCTCTTGTGCGGACACTTTTCCACGTCGTTGAAAAAGGAGTTGTGTCGGATCGTGTGGGTGAGGCGAAGCAAATCGTATGGGTATACGATCTTCCAAGGTCCCAAACTCCCTGCTCCCTCTTCGCTGTTCTTCGCTAACCGTCGGGATGCTCGTACGCCTTCTGACTGATGGGGAATGATAAAACTCATAGGATCTTCTCAGCCTCATCAATCAAACGGTTCACGTTGAAGCCGGGGTCTCCGCGAGTGAACATATCCAGCAACTCGGCTCTTCCTTTGCCCTCCTCAGTGACAATGTAGAATTTTTGCATGCACATAATGAGCCACCGGGCGTCGTCTACTGAGACACCCCTATTCTCCATGACTTGCCCTTGGCCGAGAACCAAGTCGTGTGAGTCGGCCAGTTCGGAATGGAACGTGATCGTGGTATGGGGGCTGGCAAACTCGCCGCGCAGTTTGAACTCGGCGAGAGACGTGAAAAGAAGTGTTGTGGTGTGCTCATGAGGATGGGCGAACTGCAGATAATGCAGTTCGGCTGCTGTTTTGGCTGCGGCGGGAGCGGAGGGGTCTTCGGGCTCCACTTGTCTGGGAAGAGGCACGACAAAAGAAGGATGCTTCTTCGCCGTCTCCATGAGCAGATTGAAGGTCGAAGCCGGGAGACCGAAATGTAGCGAATGCGGATTTGACTCGTGGAGTTGATGCCACACAGACTCAATATCGGTTTTGGGAAGAGACATAATCTTGTCGAGAATGAGGAAGGAGCTCAGCGTCTTCACACCCGGTGGTGCTTCAGTCTTGACAGGGCTGGGTTTGGCTGCGGGCGGCGGTGGTGGTGCTTGCCATGATGTTGCGGAGGGAGACGAGGGTGCGGAAGACGGCGGTGTTGGAGGCGGAGTTAAGGGCGCCGTTGCTCCTGGTACAGCTGCTTGTTTCCGCAGTGTCTCAATCTTCTCTTTGTAGGCTTCCTTCAGCTCCGAGACGTCCTTCAACCCCTGTTGCTTTGCCTTGGACTCGAGCTTCTCCTTGTACTTCGCCATGACATGTTCCTGGACACCGTGGGTTGTGAGGAAGCGAGCATCGTGGACCCGTGCCCAGCGGCGTTGGTATGGAGCGGCGTGTGCAGCGGAGCGGCGGACAAGGTGCCGTATTGTCGGAGCGCGGAGACAGGAGGTCATATTTCGGCTGGGTGGTACAATTGCGGAGAAGACGGCGGAGGAGAGCTGGAGCATGATGACGGCCTACAATTTTGGACCAAGAGCAATCGCTGCCAAGCACGCTAAACCTCTTCCGTCTCCCCGCATGAGCGGCTGCTTTGACGTGCTCATACAAGCTGTTCCTTCGGTCAGCCTCACATGCAGCATGCATCATAATAGGAAAACCCTCTAGCGCCCGTCTCAGTCACGGCGAGCGACTTAGTGTTGCCTGGGACCTGCGTCATTTTGGGCTTTGTAGAAGCTTGGGCGAGGCTTAGCAGAGGATCCTGAGACTCGTAAGCCGCGTATCTACTCTTCCGTATGTGGACTCGATGTGTTCTCTCTCCAAAGACCATGTCCGAACATCCGCTGCACATGACTTATTGTCTCCTTTGCACCTGGGCGGCCTCACCCGCTCGAGTACTTCCATTGTTTGCTGCAAGAACCTTGCTACCTGGCCTTCTCGAGTGAAGACATGGGTCATCACCACCACAGCCTTCTGGCCGGGTGACTCGAAGGACCCCAGGCTGCGAAACAAAAGAGCTGCGCGGGTCGCTTTCCCCGCCCACGTGAAAGACGAACGGGGGCCATTCTTTCACGAAGGGTGTTTCGTCTCCGCGCTTCCGTTGGGTGCCTGGCCCCGTATATAAAGCTATGCTTGGGTGTCGGCATCGTCGGTGTTTTGTGCGACTACCCCCCGGCGCTCCCGCAAATACAACCCCTCAAACAACACCCAGCTCCCACCACCCCTCCTCCGCATTCTTCTGCCCATCATTAATTCCCCGCAGCAGATTACCGCATTACCCAGCATAGTACGCCTCGACTCCCCTACCTTTACCCATCCGCCGCTTCAACAGCCCTCCGCCGCCAGTCGTCGACCAACTCCGCAACAGCCCACCTGGGAGCTCCCGCTGCGCTAGACCTCACACCGTCCCCACCGGAGCCTGTATACATTCACCGCCTCTCCCTGGACTCAGGATCGGCCCACGCGCACCTCGAGGGAGCGTCACGCATTTGACGTGGGCTCTCGCTAGCCGTGCTTTGCCATGGGCGTGGTCAACAGCAGACTTGGCCATGGAGATCTATACTTGAGGGACCAAGGACAATGTATGCGCTGCACCCGCTGCGCGACAAGTAGCCATATACTGACACTGCGCAGTCTCCGTTTCGGGCCTGACCATCACAAACTCGCGCAACCGAACTCTGTTGAACATAACTCCCGACGCTTTCCCCGCAACAAGATACAATGCGAAAAGAGACGTGGGCGATGACACCGTAATCGACTATGTACAAGTATGGCAGCAATCTTGTTAGGAAAGGACATGAGCTAAAGTTGTGCTTCAGGACCCCGAATCCCTCGTCAACGGCGCCGCTCCGAACTTCCTTCTCCGCCTTAGCAATGAGGAGGAGCTGATCTTCAACTTCACCTTTGTCATACGCCAGGCCCAAGGCCCACAAAGCATACATAGAGTCAACAACGCTTCCACAATATCACCCAACAGGGCTGTAGATACGGCAATAAATGGCCTAACTTTTGTTTTTGCGCCAAACGCGAAAGAACTAGACAACCTGGTCACAAGAGAGTTTCACGCCAACCCAAACCTTCACAAGAATCCCCTTGTTGAGCTGATCGGCGACTACAGCACCGGTGGTAGCCCCTCCGTACAATTCCAGTGGTCTTGGAAATGGAAACCCCCGAAACCACTCGAGGACCGCGGTGGGGGATGGCGGACTTGCTGTAGCTTTGTGGGATACGATCACCGGGCACACAAGCTGGATACTCTAGCCAGTTTCTCCGTCTGGATACAGAGCCCGCGCTCTCTTCTAAGTCCGAAATCGCCATCTCCACGCCTGGACATCGGCCTTCCACCAAGGCTCAGAGTTCCCTCCGGATACTCGATAGAATCGAGGATCAGCGATTCGGACGACTACAGGGATGGCTCTCAGAGCGATTGGATACCTCCAAAATCGCCTACAATAGACGCTATTCCGGAATATGGCCTTGGCTTAAACCAGACTCATTTGCCCAGTGCAGTTAAGGTAGATGTCACCTGCTCTCGTCCTGGAGACGATCTAAGCCAGACGGAAGACGGACCCCTATTTCGAGCAACACTCAAGTCATTGGAAGAGAAGAACACAAACATGCGCGCAAAGTGGAAGAACGTGCTGAAGAAGGCCGAGGCAGCGTATGCTGCCCAGAGGAAGTGCAACGATGCCGCAACGGGGCTGATGGAGGCGCTTCGCGAAGTTTCCACTTCCAATGCAAATGCTGTGCAGCCTGCCATCGATCACTACTTCGACAAGATTGCCAAGGAGATACTGGCCTACGAAAAGTCCAACACGGTGAACCTGCAAAAACTCGTCATTGATCCCATCTCAAAGCTGTATAATAGCGACCTCAAGCAGGCAGACACCAAGAAAGAGGACTTCGAAAAGGAATCCGAGAAGTTTTATCAATATGTCAGCAAATATCTCGGCCAACGACAAGATTCGCTTAAAGAAAAGAAGAGGGTGGAAACGGACTCGAAGTATCAGACAAAGCGGCGCAACTATGAGCTCAAGCGGTTTGACTACTCATCCTTCATGCAGGATCTGTATGGAGGCCGCAAGGATCAAGAAGTATTATCTCACTTGACTCGATACGCTGACGCTCAGGCGAAGAAGTATCTGGAGACGGCAAAGAAGATAGAGACGATGCTTCCGCAGCTGGATGCTCTCAGCTTTGAGGTCAGTCAGGCAGACAAGGAGTACCAGCTACAAAGGACAGAACGAGAGACCAAACGACGAGCACTCGAGAAAAGCAAACCACTGTACGATGAGATGTCTCCTCCGCAGTCCTCCTCTGCCACTACCTCTTCTGCACGAGCCCCGTCTACCACTTCTGAGATCCCTGGCCGAAAGGCGAGCATCATCGCGCCAGTGTTCCAGAGCACAGTAATACCGCCAACCACCTCCTCAAGCATTCCTATTGCGTCACCGCACAGTCCTGAAGGCACGTCAAAGAGTATACCTGCCAGCAGTCCGCAACCCGACAAATTCAGAGGCATCCGAGATCTCGAAGATATCCATTCAAGTGGGAACCTGGAGCCTGCCATGACTACATTTAGGAAAGAAGGCCTTTTGTGGGCTCTCAGCAGGCCCGGAAGCCATGTTGACCCCAAAGGCTTGAACAAGCAGGCTTGGCACAAGTTCGTCTCCCGACGCGAGAAGTTCATGTACGCTAACAGTGTCAGATTCTGGATAGTGCTTGACCAAGGAAAGTTGTCCGAATACACCAATTGGAAACAGAAGCTCGACTTGCATATGGAGCCAATAGATCTCCGCGTTGCTTCGGTCCGTGAAGCCCGGAACGCAGAGCGGCGCTTCTGCTTCGAAGTGATAACCCCGCAGTTCACCAGAGTCTACCAAGCGACTTCAGAAGACGACATGAAGAGCTGGATAAGCTCCGTGAATAACGCCATAGGCAGTGCTGTCGAAACAGCAGGCAAGAAGGACCGCCCTTCGACCGACTCTCTCCCCGGATCCACAAGACGAGACATCGCCTCCGTCCTGACCGGAAAAAGCCCATCTCTAAGCCACCGCAGCAACTACTCCTCCAAAGCCCCCTCCCGCCACGCAACCGTCGGTGAGCGCCCCGCCTATCGACAGCACCCTGATGCCATAAGTGAAGACGGGCGCCTCCTCCAAACAATACGCGACGCAGAACCCAGCAACAAGATCTGCGCAGACTGCGACTCCGAAACCAAAGTCGACTGGGTCTCCATTAATCTCGGCATTGTGATATGCATCGAATGTTCAGGCATCCACCGCTCCCTCGGCACCCACATCTCCAAAATCCGATCCCTAACTCTCGACACCGTCTCCTTCACCCCCGACATCATCGACCTCCTCCTCCACATCGGCAACCGCATCTCCAACCTGGTCTGGGAAGCCCGCCTCGACCGTTCCTCCGGGATCAAACCAACACCCAAATCCACCCGCGAACAACGCCTCCACTTCATTACCAGCAAATACGTCGACCGGGCCTTTGTATCCCCCATCTCACCAACCCTCTCCCACTACCCTACAGCCGAAGAAACCCTCCTCGCATCCATCAAAAAGAACGACATCCAAAACGTCCTCTACGCCCTCGCGCTCGGCGCAGATCCAAACGCGCGTGATCGGTCTAGAGGCACGCACGCCGTTTTCCTAGCTCTTGCGGCCGCGGACCCCGCGCAACCGAGTCCGAATTCAACGACTTCGCAAATATCGCCGCGGACGCCGTCGAGCGCGCACGGTCCGAATCAGCAGACTCAGACTCAGCGTAAGGCGTTTGGGGTTGCGGAACTGTTATTGCAGAATGGGGCAGAGGTGCCGACGAAACCGGCGCCCATACCGTTGAGTGCGAGCGCAAGGATGTATTTGGAGGTCAAGGCGAACTTGAGGGCCGGGAAGAGGGCGAGTGCGGTTCCCGTGCCGCTTGAGGAGAAGTGATGGCCCTGATGGGAGGGAGAGGAGAGGTGCGAGGTGATTATGTGTGAGGAATGTCATGTGTGTGAGATTTGAGCTTCTGTGTGGGCGATGCTGGGGTTGGTGTGTATGTTCCGGTGTGGGACTGCTGCTGCTGCTATCATGGATTGTGCAGGGAGGATTGTTAATGAATGCGGCTTTTATGACGACCTTGTACATGTTTGGTTTCACTGGTTTCTTGTGTAGGATGGAGATGTAGATGGGAAGGAAGATAAGGAACGGATTGGCTGTGTATAGTGAGGTGCGGTTGATGGTTCTGTCGTAATGAAAGACTGTTCTCATGTCCTATACGCCACTTTGCACGCAGTATGTGAACCCTGACCAAGCAGTGAAACCCGTATTACTCCCTTCCCTATCAAACCCGTATACTCCCTTCCTTATCAAGTACTCCGTTTTTGGCTGAAGCCGCTCAGCATATTTCCGCCTGTCATGAGTTGATCTAATGTACACAGCCAAATCGTCCATAGAAACCTGTTTGTTCCATACGCCGATCGCCATTACGACCCACAGTGTGCCTGCCGAAAGAGAAGAGCGTTCCTCGTGATACCGTAAGCGTATGCGCAGTTTCCCAGGATGCCCATTCGTTCCACACGCCGATCGCCATTGCAGTCCATATAGTGCCTGCCAGGAGTGAAGAACATCCGATATTCAACCCTAAGCGTATGCTCAGGCCCCCACAATACCCATCCTTTTCTTCTTTCTCGCCTCCCACTTAGCGACCAAGTACGAATGTTCGTAAGGGGCTGGAACGGGCCCGCTGCAAGACGGCAAGTTGCGTCTGTCCACCCTCTCATATTCGGTGACAGCGTCATGATACTCCAGTTCTCCTGTCATAACGTCGAGATACTTCTGGACTTGATCTCTGTACTCCGGCTTGACGACCATGCACATGTCGTCGAGGTGGGCAAGAGCTTGGTGAGCGGGAAGACGTGTGACGTTGTAGAAGAACCAGCGCTTGTAGACGTCCATGGCACGTTCTGTAGGTATGCTGACGCGGCCGAGCTCCCTGAAGCAGAAAAGCGGAGTTTCGGCGAAGTGCCAGTGCGTGGAGGGCAGCAGGGGGTTCTGGTATGTGAGCTGGGCGGACAGAAGGTGGACTTTGGCTGCGCCGAGAACGATCGCGTTCCTCAGGTCTTGTCGAAGATTGTCTGCGGTGAGTACGGCGTCGCGAATCGGGTCGAAGGAGTCCAGGTCCATCATGGTGGTTTGAGAGCGGTTGACTCTGATCTCGGCGAAGAAGGTGTGCACCTGTCCAAGACGCAACTCCATGACATGTTTGGAGCCTTCGTATCTGAGGACTTCGCATCCAGGTCGGCGGCGAAGGTCCACATGCACATTGCAGATCCTTCCTAGTGGCTTCTCCGAGCGCGCGTGCTTGAAGATCTGGCGAACCCGGTCTGAGGCAGACTGGTAGTGGAAGTGGTTGTTGATGGTGGTGTTGCGGCAACAGTAGTCCAGGCAAAGGGAGCCCGTTGTTTTCATCGCGCTTTGGAAAGGAAGCACAGCTGGATTGACCTGGTGCACGTGCAGTGATGGGAAGGATCTTGACACATCGTGCAATTCGTGCACCACAGGAGACAGCAATACGACATGTGCGCGCTCCTCGCGAAGTCCACGACCCTCGAGCTGCTTCGCCATTGCGATGATGACTTCCGCCATAGCGGGATTGGGACGTGCGGGCTTCCAGGTCTGGGTTCCGCGGCCATGGATATCGGATGCCATCTCTCGGATGATCTCGGCGGCAACAGCATCAGCGATCCCAAGCGGATACCATGTGTCGCCAACGATGCTACTCACTGTCTCGTGAGTACAGTGCGTGGTGTAGAGCGCAATGCGATCGTTCTTCTTCAAGTTGTGAAACGAGCCGAGGACAACGTCCAAGGCGCGTTGGAGACAATCCTCGGTAACATAGTACCTGCATAACCGTTAGGTGAGTTTGGGACACATTCTGGCTCACTTACGCGTTATCGACGAGCATGATAACATCAATTGTCTTGTCTGACAATGCACGCCTGTTATGAAGGACGCCCTCCACTTCGACGGCGATCCACATAGTTTGCTCTTCATCTGCACCAAGCAGCTTCACCTCTGGAATGATCCTCACCGCAGCTGTGAGAAGCGAAGTACAAGCACCAGCAAACGCGGCATCGCTGATGCTAGGCAAATCCTGATGGAATTCAGACGGGCGGTGGTACATCTCACTAGTTAGGGTCGGCCTTGCTCTGTTAAACCCAGGAACTTTGGCCCAACAGAATGAGCAAGAAAAGCACTTACCGTTTTCCATCTTCCTTCACATGAGGAAAGCCACTCGCAGCGTCCGAGGCTCTGCCTTTGGTTGGCGATAGTTTCGGTGTCGGGACAGGTGCAGATATGTTGGCGATATACCCAGTAGGTGAGGCCGGCGAGCTTTGTTCTTTCCTGTTGACATCGCTGTTCTTGAGACGCAGTCGCTCCATGCCGCTTGACAGCGAGAATAAGCGCTTGCGCAGCGCCTGAGACTTGGAAGGCTTCGACGAGTTCGTCGGGTCTCCCAGGGCGGGGGTGGTTTGGCACTCCGCAGACGCGTATTCTGTGCCCAAAGCGTCTCTTTCGGCTTCGACCGGAGAGGTGAAAGGGTCACAAGCGGGTGCAGCACCAGATGCAGGGAAATTGGGCTCGGGGAAGGGAAGGGCATCGTTGGGGGTATACTTGCCTGCACATTTCTCTCTCGCGGAGTCGCGGAACTCGGACGAAGCCATTGTGTCGTTGTACGTCGAACCTGACCAGGTTGACCGATTGTTCCCGTTACGGCTGCGGGTCTTGCGTACGGACAACGGCTTTGCGCTAGGCGTGCGGCTCAAGGGCAACGGGTCTGCTTTTTCACAATTGGTGTTTTCAATTGAAGAAGAAGGGAGACAGGCGTCGTATGCGAAGTACTGCCAGATATCGCCAGTGATATCGTTGATAATATCGTCCAGTGGCCCCTGGTCTGGATCCACCTGGCAGCGAGCGGCCTTCCGTTGGCTGAAGCGTAGACGGGACTTGCGAGACTTTTTGCTGATGTGAAGGGGAGGAGGAAATAGCGTCAGATGCTGAGTGAGGAACTCCATTGTGGGCAGGCGGGGGAAGGCACGTGATATGGATAGCGGACCGGGAGCACTTGAGGCCGATTCGGAGCGTTGCGTTTCTTTCACAGAAATGCCGACAGCAGGTAAGGCAGGAGCCAATTCAAGACGTGTCCAAGACGACCCAAGCAATCTAGAGGACTGCTGATGGTACGGATGAAAATGCAGACTGAAGATATGGACGCGGCAATGGAGCTGGAGACAACATTGGAAAAGTGGAAGTGGAAGACAGGGAAACATGGAAGAAAAGACACCGTGAGAAACGAATGAGGAAGTAGACGTGGAGGGGGTTTCCCCGGTCTCATTGCTCGAGGAAGGGGCGACGAGCGATGATGGGCGTGCTTTCCCCTGTTCTTACACAGTGCAATCGCACCTTCTCCTTCAACAGTAAGACGACGTCGTCGAACTCTCCCATAGCCCATGCGCAACTACTTCAGTACGAATGCCCGAAGCTCACCTGTATCAGATGGAACGACTTTAGAGTACTCGCTGGAGCTTCTCTAGGTGACATCTGACATTTCGTGCCGGGTCTGGTAGCCGGAATGCAACAGCAGTCAGTCCGCTGTGGGTTGCCATCCGTCCTCGAGGCACGGAGTGGGCGCTCGTACTGCTCCCAGCACTGTAGATGTGCACAAATGTAATACGACGAATGGAAGAAGGCTTCTAGCAGCTCCCATCACCCGGTCACTGCACTGGCCACTACTCCCTCCAAGCTCTTTTTCATTCTGCTCACTCCTTCTTCGTCCATATCTTGGAAGCGAATCTATAGTTCACCACTGTCAGCCGTGTGTGTTCCTTGCTCACAGCTTCGAGTCGACATACCAGATCATCGCCCGTCACTCCTGCTCCAAATAGCATCGGCTCAGACAGACTCTGTCTCACGGCCTTCCTCACTCTCTCTTCCCACACGCCCTCCCAATTCCACTCTCCGGGCCTGCGGTTACGACCGAGGGCTGCAGTGTCAGCTGCCCGAGTCTCAGTAGATTGAGAAGCAGGGGATGAAGGTCGAAGCACAGCGGCGCGATATGCTCGCCATGCGTGGTATGCACCGGGATTTGCTGCTGCTTCTAGTTCCACGGAATCAAGCACAGCCTCGTCGCTGAAGGTCGAGCGGATGTACTCCAGCACTTGCACCATAGTCGTCCCACTCTCTACAGAGCTTGGCACAGCACGTTGATCCTTACTATTGACTGCCGATCCGCTTACTTCGCGGGAGCTTGCGGCGGACTTTGGGGCGTGGGCGAACCAGTGGGGGAAGCCGTGGCGAAGGCTAAAGCCACCAGGCGGGAGTCTTCCCTCATCAGTGGCACTGACAGTGTCCGACTCGGACGAGCCCGTCGTGTACGTGTAGGTCGTAAGTGGGGTGAGCAGGGGGTGAAAGACATCGGTAGAGAAGGTCACGAGGGGTGGTGATGCTGGGTAATTGGGGGGAAAGGAGATTTGGAAGCGCAAAACGGCCGGTGAGTATGGACCTGTGGCGAGCGTGAGGACAGGCGGCTAGGAGTGGCCGCAAAGACGGCCGTGAAGCGGTACCTTTACGAACAAACATGACACCGGCCCACAGGGTGGCATCGCCTGGCGTGATGGTGACAAAGACGCCTTCCAGTTTGAGGCTGCTCAGGCTGGCGCTATTCACGGCCGTTAGAGCATGGCTCGATGTGTGCGGGCCGGGTCGGCCTGATCGCAACATACAACTCAACCAGCAGTTGCTGTCTCCGGAACGAGGTGAGGACCGGAATCGGCCCGTGTGGCGGTGCCATGCAGAGAGTCCGGTAGTCCTGCGGTCTGCGGCGCGTATCTGAGCGACAGGTGAGGAGGATGGGACGATGGTTCACCGGAAAGCTGCTGTGGTTGCGGATCGGGTATCGGGTATGTAAGTGTATGTAGCGGGATGTGCAGAGTGTGGAGTGGGATCCCGCCTCCGCAGCCTAGCCGGGCCGTCGCTATGCCGCTTCGGGGCAAGCCGAAGAACACCCTGGGCACACCCCTGCTAACCTAACCCCGCCAACCAACCCGTACCTCACCACCAGTTCCAAGTGCTCACCACCACGGCCCGCTTGCCGACTCTTCATCTCTCACCATCGCCGTCCTCCGCTGTCGTGCCCACCAGCCCCAGCATC
Source organism: Sporormia fimetaria CBS 119925 (assembly GCA_010093795.1). Lineage (NCBI taxonomy): Eukaryota > Fungi > Ascomycota > Dothideomycetes > Pleosporales > Sporormiaceae > Sporormia > Sporormia fimetaria. The sequence continues at coordinate 123,752 of MU006565.1, forward strand.
ACCACTACCGCTCATCGTCATCTCGCGGAGATGGGCACCCACTCCACGTGTACGTGGCAGGGCCACACTGGTGCATCTCACTACGGCAAGCGCCCGAGGAGCAGTTGCCGCCCGATCTCTTCTTCATCCTCATCATAACAGGACCACGACCCGTGAAAGTCGAATCACGCGGTCGCTATGTATGTGTATTAATCTGACCGCTTTCGGCAGCCATCTTGCCCGTTGCCTCTTGGCTCCCACCGGAGCTGCGCGGACTGCCACCTCAGCTGTGCGGAGGAGGCCTATCGGACGTTGGGCTTCACCGAAAGCAGATATGTGCGCCTGCCTGTCATCCGTCAAGCGATGGGCGATATGCGGTCCTAGGTCCAAAACCCTTTGCCGTGGCTGTTGTGCAACCTCGAGTGCTGCAACGTCGAGAGAAGGAAACTGCGCTGGCTCCTATCATGAAACAGGCAGGGTGCTCAGCCTCCATCGTCGTCTGCGGATGCTCACCCACAAATGGGTACGACGGAGACATGGCCAGAGAACAAGCGCAGCAGAGGCGGGAAGCGAAACACGAAGTGACGTCCGGATACGCATAGAGCTATCGACTATAGATCATTCGGAGACTTTCGCGAGCCAACAGCCACAGCCATGCACTCGGGTCGGTATGAGCTGGATTCGGAGCATGCACCAGTCCTTGGAAGCGGCCGACAGGGGTTCTACGCCCGTCCGAATTTCTACCCCGGCCCCATCATCCACGGCCTCTGCGCAGACAGGTGACTTGACGAACAGAGTTTCGCTGGCCATGATGACGCAGGGATCGAGGAGAGAACAGTGAGCGGAAAACGTGGAGACACGGTTAACGACGCCCTGGGCGGCCACTTCGAAACGAGGACTGGCCGTCTCAGGTGGTCTCTGCCCCTGTCCATCATCTTCAAATCTCGCGTGGCAACGGGGGAGTCTGCAAGCCACCGCGGCCAATCGCTGCAACGATGCAGCCTTAACACCCTCACCGCTGCAAGCTGGTCGCTGTTCTCCGCCCTGGCTCCTTGAATCTGGACGTCCACGCTGGATGGTGACGCGGCGATACAGTCGCCCACTTGCAAAGCAACATTCCAACGCTTCTCTGGCTAAGGCGCTAGAGGAGTGTCAGCTGATGGCAGCTCAGCACGACAACGTTGCCATATATGGCTCGATGACGATGATGGGGATGCACTTGGGCCTCCTCGTCTCACAAGCCGCGGTCATTTCCCAGGATTTGGGCCATGGCAAGACCGCCGCATTGGACGACCCTTTTGGAGGGGCACGGGCCTGGAGTCCTAGCATCGGCCAACGGAGGCGCATAAGTATGTACAGATGCTTCTACGTGACCTCTGGCTGTCGGCAGGCGCGCATCGGAGCTGCGTTGTCAACCGTTCTGCTGGAACAAAGTCTATCCAGGAACGACTACCAGATGGAAGATGTGAGTCGTGTCTCGGCCGGCTTACAGTGGTCGACGCTATTACCGTGACGGTTGCAGGGCACAAGCGCCGTGCATGAGTAGCAATCATGTAAAGTCGGCGCCGAAGGCAGTACGGTCGCGTGTCGGGAGATATCAGGGTGGTCCTACTTGTGCTGGTGCCGTACACTCTGGTCCTGGACTCCTGGTCGACAATACATACACCGCCATTTTGGGCGTGGGATGCGGCGGTTTGATGCTGTCACGCCGCCAACCCTTTGTCATCCCAACGGACCCACCTGATTCGCCGGCAACGCTCTACGGAAGACGGATGGAAGCCGATTGCACATGGCAAGCTGGCTGTGACGACGGCCTGACTCGCAGGGTGGGCTGAGTGATCCGTCATCCGCGAGAGTAAGGGCGAGTGGGACCGAGGGGCTCGTAGCCTCATCAGTGTTTGCTCACCACACCAGCGCCGGGGAAGTGCGCAAGCATGCCGCCCAGATTTCAGCGCGGCGGAGAGCAAGGGGAGCGAGGGGCACAGCGCGGTTCCGGCACCACACAACGACGGCGTGTGGGACAGGCGGCGTGGTGTTCACGACGACCCGCCTGGGCGGTGTCCCAGGAACTGTGTGACGGTGCTGCTAGGGCTGCCAAGGTTGAGCCTCGTCCAGGGGGCGCCGCCGATGATCTGCCTCTCCCAAGTCATGGGCACACACATCTCATCACCCTGTCCCAGCTGCTGCAGGCCGCCGCCCAAGGGGAAAAAAAACACCGTCAAACGTCGCGCTCTCCCACCCCGGCCCGCCGTCTTCCGCTCTCACTCGTCTGCGTCTAGCTTGCCCCGATGCTCTGTGTCGTGGGTGCACACAGGCCCGCAAAGCTTCCCCGTCCCTGGCCCTTTCTCGCTCAGGGGCTGTCTGTCCCGATACTAGCTCTGTCATCTGTTCTCTTCTTGTTCTTTTTGCTCCCTGCGCCGCGTCACACAGCGTCCTGTGGCCTGCCGCCTGTCCCGTGGGTAGCCCTTTTGTTTGCCAGCGCATAACGTCCCCGGTTGCCGCTGCGAAGGGCCATGGACTTGCGTTGCAAAGGCCCAACCGTGGGATGCACTACTTTCCTCATTACGCTGGCTCTCTGCTGTCACCACCCGGACGCTATGACTGCGTATCCACTTCCACAACAATCACCGCCTGTCCTCCGATCCACCACCCCTCGCCCCGGCTACCCTATCCTTGTCGTGCTTGTCTCTGGTTAGCACACCTTGCACACTCAGGGCGCCACAGTGATCCTACTTCTTCCCTTTATATTTGGTTGACCTAGCTCACTTGGACATCGTTCCCGTCTCCATACTTAAGCTCCGTCACCGACGCTCGTCTTTAACATCCCTCCTCCTCCCCTGCGCCCTTACCCAATTGTCTGCACACTTGTGGCTGTCCTCTGCAAACACAACGATTTCCAGCATCGCATCGATTGATAGTGACTGAGACCGCTTCTACCTTCCCATAATCTTGTATCGGTGTAGAGATGGCTCGAAATGGGGGACTCGCTACCATTTTGAGGGACAAAGCGCCATTCCCAACAAGGCAATTGGCTGTACTTGGTGAGTTCAGAAGGTGCATTTTCCGCCGAAGGGCATGTTTAACATTGAGTGTAGCGCTCTGCCGCATATCCGAGCCCATCGCCTTCATGTCCATCTTCCCTTACGTCTACTTCATGGTCAAGTCGTTCGATGTCGCGAATTCGGAAGCACAAATTGCCATGTACACGGGCATGGTCACCTCCGCTTTCGCTTTCGCAGAGTGTGCAAGCAGTGTTTTCTGGGGCCGACTCAGTGATCGCATCGGTCGAAAGCGAGTTCTTCTTGGCGGCCTGTTCGGGACCGGTCTCAGCATGTTGATTCTGGGTTTCTCTAGGAGTCTGCCTGTAGCCATCATTGCTCGCGCCTTGGGAGGACTACTGAACGGGTATGTACCATCCGGTGACTTCAGCTCGATTTGCTAAGACTCGCAGTAATATCGGTGTCTTGCAAACCACGGTTGCAGAGTTGGTGACGGTGGAAAAGCATCAACGTGGGTTTTCCGGTCAAAACTTGTGACTCAATCTAACTTGTGTACAGCTCGGGCATACTCCATCATGCCCTTTGTATGGTGCCTTGGGTATGTTTTGTGCAACATGCGCTAAGAACTCTCCTGACGGCTTTCTCGTGTAGTACCATAATCGGTTCCAGCCTTGGCGGTATCCTTGCCAATCCGGTCGCGAGTTGGCCCTCTCAGTTCAGTGGCACAATATTCGACCGCTTTCCATACCTCTTGCCAAACTTGGTATGCACTGCAGTAGTGATCTTTGGCCTGTTGGTTGGTATCTTCTTCCTTGAGGAAACCCACGAAGACAGAAAACACGACCGTGACCGGGGTGTTGAGATGGGTCGCTGGCTGCTGAGCAAAATATGCCATCGCCACGACTACAACCCTCTTGCTGAGAAACCTGGAACACTGGACGAACTGCGCTCTATGCTGGAAACAGACCGCCAAAGCGACTACGACAGCGCAGCTAGCTCTCCTACTCTTTGTGGATCCCGGACCCCTGTTACAAGAACGCCATCCCTCTCTCTCGAGCGTGAGATCAAGCTATCGCCCGAAACTCCGAAGATTTTTACCAACCAAATCTGTCTCATCATACTGAGTGTCGGACTACTGGCCTTGTGAGTGTGGTGAACAACTTCTTTGATTCTCGTCTGACTTCGGTGCAGCCACACGATCTCTTTGGAGCAATTGCTTCCAATTCTTATGGCCAACCCCAAATCGGAGAAGGCACCTCAGCTTCCTTTCAAGTTCCAAGGAGGCTTCGAGTTTCCGCAGCAAAAAATCGGAAGCATTCTCGCGATTCAGGGATTGATCCAGATGATAGCCCAGGTGGTCTTCTTTCCTTGGATCAGCCGGAAGCTTGGAAGCCGTCGAACATTCTGGTTGACTATTGCAACATATCCCTTCCTCTACCTGTTGGCTCCTTATCTGGCTCTACTCCCTGAACGGCTTCGAACGCCCGGCATCGTTCTTTTGCTCCTCTGGAAGGTCACTGCTCAGTCCCTGTCATATCCGTCCTTGAACATCATGCTCGCCAATTCAGCGCCTTCCAAGAAAGTCCTGGGGACGCTCAACGGGGCTGTCGCATCTTCGGCCAGCATATGTCGAGGTTTTGGCCCGACTGTGTCAGGGGCTATCGCCACAGTGGGTGAGAATCACGGCATGTCCGGCCTGGCATGGTGGGTTTGCGCCTGCATAGCTATGCTGGCCTGGACGCCTGGTTTCCTCCTGAAAGAGGCCGGGAAGAGCAACTTGAAGGTGGAAGTGGAAGGGGATGAAGAAGCTGGTCTTCGTACGTCTTTGGCCGATGACATCTCCGACACTGACTCTGTCTGCACGCTTACACTTCACGATGGGATCGAGGTTCTACCGAAGTAAGCTGTGCCGGACAGGACACTTCTTTTCAGCAGTCTTCTACTTTTTTTTTTCCTTTTCTCTTTCCGTTTCCCGCGCATGTACAAAAACATTGGCGCTGACATAGACATTTTTGGACTGGTTTTTGATAGGAAAGGGCATATTCAGCCCCGAGGACTCGCATGGGCAAGGCGTTTTGGGATCTGGACATACTTGGGTCAGCCATGGGAGGCTGTGAACCGGCTACGAAAACGACGTCAGATGATCTTGGCGTAACAGTAGGCAAGGGCTTTGGTCGAGATACCAACACAGGGACAATCTGGCGAGGCACTTTCATTAGCGATGGATTCGATAGACTAGATGCTTCACGCAACACTACACTCTAAGATTATTAATATCAGGATTTCTGTCAAAAGCCGCTGTCTCCGACTAACGCAAAGTCAGATGAACTAGAATCTGCCTCCCCCGAGTCAGTGTTTCGACATATTTGGATGTTGTACTTGGACAGAAGTTGGTCCCTGCGCATGCACCGAAGGTTCAGAAGGTCCTAGCTTGCCTCGTGGCATCCAAGGATCGGGATGTAATCCCCGCTGACATCTGAGGGACAGTGCGGCATGGCATCCGAGTGCTTGATGTCAAGAGCTCGGCTGTTGCTTCATTTACCTCAATTATACAGAGACACTCGGCACGGCACGAAGTGAGGGCGGATGCAATGCATGCTTCCAATTTGCTGGGTCGCAGCGGAACTTCCCATCTGTCTGCTCTCGACCACGGCACGCCGCTGGGGTACCGAGCCCTCATCGGTGAGCGGAATCTCGGAGGCTCGGACTCGATGCTGATGGCAATTTCCTCCGAAGGCCCGCGATGTTGGTTCTTGCTTGCAGAGGGCTGGCTGATGGGTGAGCGAGTCAGAGGCTCATGCAGCGTGTGCTCATGGTGTGGAGATGGCATGCTGGGGAAAAAGAAAAAGCAAATTGCAAGACACAAGACACAAGACGAGATGCAACAAGTAATGCAGTCCCTATGCTTCCTGGATTGAATAGTGCACACAAGTAGTGCGCCCTGATGTGGTGATGACAAGTCGTGTCTTGTGGAAGGACCGAGCACCTGCCTCGACCTCTTCTCGCCCACGCCTTTTCTCTCCCTGACTTCTGACACTGTCTTGACTCTGCATCATCGGCTTCGCCTGCAAATATTTCCGCTCCTGACGCGGGGCGTCTCTGTCGCTTATGCCCACGCGGTGCCCAGTCTTCCTAGCAATGGCGGCTGGGCGGCGTGCGGGGGAGCTTACCTAGGGTCCAGCTTTATCGCTTGCAAGGCTTGGAATTTCGCGACTCGCGTCCGGTCTCCCTCTGCTGCCCACGCCAGCATCTGCCATGAGCCCTGATGACTGGTCTCAAGCGCTCTCTCGAGGATTCTTCCCTTGACGAGGACCGCCCCTCTCCCCAGGACGCCCTCCACAGCAAGCCGAAGCCCGCCGCCTCGCCCACCGCATCTCTCGCATCGACCGCCTCGGCGTCCTCGTTTCGCAATGTGAGCGCCTGCAACCGATGCCGCCTCCGCAAGAACCGCTGCGACCAGCGTCTGCCCAGCTGCGCCTCGTGCGATAAGGCTGGCGTCAAGTGTGTCGGCTACGACCTCATCACCAAGCGGGAGATCCCCCGCAGCTATGTCTACTACCTAGAGACCCGCGTCGCTTACCTCGAATCACTACTTCAAGAGAACTCAATTGCATTCGCCCCGCCCGCGGACTTCAACCTAACTGGGAAAACTACCGACACCTCGACAGTAAACAAGGACGCCACCGGTGCTCTTGCTTCAGCAGGGGACCACAATGACAGGCAGAGGTCGACCAAGGAGGGGCAGAAGGAGGACGAGGCTAGATACGAGCGGGAGAAGCTCACGAAGCTGGTCAGCAATATCGGGATGGTGTCCGTCCAGGGTGCCAGCGACCCTCGCTTCCTAGGTTCCACCTCCGGCATATCCTTTGCACGGGTCGTGTTTGCTGCCGTCAAGAGCTCTGTGTCAGGCACACCTTCTGAGCGAGGAAGCGTACGAGGCGCCAAAAATCTCGCCACCAGTGTTGCAGATGGTGGAACGTCGATGCGGGATTCCTTCTTTGGCCTGCACACAAGGCCGACGATCCAGCAAGCCCCATTTCCGGACCGGGAGCTGGCATTGCGGCTCGTCGAGCTGTACTTCGAACATGCAAACCCCCAGCTCCCTGTTCTGCACCGGGGCGAGTTCATGGAAATGTTTGATCGCGTCTTTGCATCGGGTGACCGCCATATCACATCCCGGGAGTCGTACATGCTCAACATTGTATTTGCGATTGGCGCCGGTATCATCGTGGGGGGCTCAGAATCAGCGGATGCTACGTCGGACATGCACACATCGTCGTCCAATCGGGGTTCCCCAAACAACAAAAAGCGCCGACTCGCAGGTCAACAGCATCAGCCGGAAGAGTATCATGCGTCCGCGATAGTGCATCTGGAGAAATTTCTCGGGTCCTCGCCTGCAGCGGATCGTCCCGATGGGTTCGGGGCGGGATTGGAGGAACTGCAAGCCGTTTTGCTCCTCGCTGGCTTTGCACTACTGAGACCCGTTGCTCCGGGCTTGTGGTACATCGTTGGAGTGGCCGTTAGGCTGGGCGTCGACTTGGGCCTCCACTACGAGGATGGTGTTGGTATTGACGGGTCGGGTGCGGAAGACCAGCCGACTGGGACTGAGCAGAAGGAACAAGCAGCTGGCCATAGTGCAAAAGTGGATCCCAAAGAGCGAGGACGCCGTGAGTGGGTACGTGATCTTCGCAGGCGGCTATGGTGGTGCGTCTATTCGCTCGACCGCCTTGTAGGCTCCTGTGTCGGAAGGCCTTTCGGCATCACGGATGAGGTTAGTTCCCAAGATGAGTGGGTTGAGCTCTGCTAACAAGTCAGGTCATCACAACCGAGTTTCCATCCCTTTTGGATGACAAATACATCACGAAGGAGGGCTTTCTGAAGCCTCCGAACGGCCAAGTGAAGCCCACATACAAGGTCATAACCTATCACTACTTCAGGCTTCGTCTGCTGCAGTCCGAGATATTGCAGGTCTTGCAACACCGTCAGGCCCAACAAGCGAGGATAGCACATCAGGGGAACGAGTTCATGTACACGAAGCTTGGCTCACCCTTCCTAGCCAACTTCGACTCCTTCCGCGCATGGCGACTCGACGTTGACCGTCGGCTGCATGAGTGGAAGGAGTCTTCGCCTTCCCAGGCAGACGCGGGCGTCCAATTCTCACCCTTATTTCTGGAGCTCAACTACTGGCAAGCAGTCATCATGCTGTACCGGCAAAGCCTTGCCGTGCCTGCTGGGCTCGCTAATGAGTTGGGCAATGCTGATGGGGACGTCGGTAGCCCTTCAGTCGTAGGTGACGATGAAAGGGAGGACGAAGAGCTCGTCTTCCTCAAAGTGGCGGAGGCCGGGCAGAAGATTCTCAAGTTGTACAGGTCAGTACTTTCATTGTCTAGCGGCAAGCTACCGCATGCGGGCCGGGGTATGTATTGTCGCGGGAGAGTACGAACTGTTGGGATTGATCATGGGCGCTTGGTATGGCCTGATCGTTCGGCTCGTCTCTACTGTGGGGCGATGCATCCCACCTGTGCATTGGAGCTGCAATTGCGGAAGAACCATGCTGATGGCGCTAGGCAATTGCACCGTGTACACTTGGTGAACTATACTTTCCTCGCTACACACCATCTCTTCATGGCTGGTAAGTGGGCACAGTCAGACACGTGCACTGTGATATTGATCTGAATAGGCATCTCCTTTCTCTATGCTGTATGGCACTCTGTTGCTGTCAGGTCACTCTTGGTATGGCTCCGATGCACGCAATCATTATCATCTTTCGTGTACTGACCCATACAGACGCTCGATGATGTCGACTTCACCGTATTAGCGGCAACGTCAGTTTTAGGAGACCTCATAGAGAAGTGTCCGCCAGCAGAAGCATGCAGAGACGCGTTCGATCGAATGAGCAAGGCCACCATTTCCATGTGCATGTCGACCACAGGGTTCGGGCAGCAGGCTCTGCAGACCCTGCCCAAGTCATATCAAAACAGGCACACTACGCCCTCGCATAACCTCGCACCTAGTTCAGCGTCGGAACATGACCCAAGACTGAGCCAAGGCTCGGGTGGTCATCAAGCAACCCGCCAGATGCACCATTCCAGGAGACCGGTTCCGAAGTTTGACCTGGATCTGCGGGATTTGTTCTCCGAGGCCGAAACGGACAAGCGGTCATTCAGTCGGGTTTCCAACCAGATCACCATGAGGCCACCACAAGCGGTGCCGCAGGTAAAGCAAGAACCTGCATCAGTGCCAGGATTTCAATCCGACCGCGGCTCACCGCATTTCCACGCACAACAGCAGCAGCAACAGCAACAGCAACAGCAGCACCAACAGCAGCAGCAAAGACAGCAGAGCTTTGACTTCAACCAAATGGCAGGGTCCCCGCACACAGCATACTCGCCACACCCGCAAGGGCAGTACCAACAGCATGCTTTCAGTCCGTCCAATGAGTCAGTGATGACCGCGGCACCAGAACAGTCACCCTTGACTTCCACTTATCAAATGCCGAACTCAATGGCGTACAGCAACAACGCATACCCGCAACAAGAACAACAACAACTCGCAGGCACATACCCGGACTTCTCCGGCTTCTCCGACCTCGAGTTCCTTGACTCTTTCCCTGTTCAGAGCATCGGAGACCCGACGGCAGCGGGCTTGCAGGATTTTGGTTTCGGCATGGGGGGCATGCCACTGGGTGACGGCGGCGCGCACGATTGGAGCGAAGGTGGCGGGCTCGATCTTTTCGAGGGCTTCTTCTTTGGCCCGCAGGCATAGACCAGGACACGCTCCGGGCTCAGTCGTTCACTTTCGATTGTAGGACTTGTACGATATGCTTGATCTTGTTGATATCGCGGGACTGGTTTTCTCGCCCGGTTTGGGGTGGGTTGGGTATTTTTTTCCTATCGGTAGATACCATATTCGCATATTCGGCGCCCGCCTTTGTGGGTGCGAGCTGTTTGTAGATCAATCTACTTCGTATCATGAGTTTATTCTGTTCTATGCTGATGTTCTGCGTTTTTCATGTCTATTCGCAATCAGTTGAACCAGAAACTGACGCTGAAACTCGGCGTCAGACTCCGCACATAATGCCACCATCCAACAGGAATATACAAACAATCACCCGGGCCAAGCACGCATTCCACATACTCCGCTTCTACGAAGCCTGGAAACCTTTCGTGTAATTTCCGCCTCTTCTCTTCCACAGCCCTTACCCTGCCCTGTTCACCAGACCAACCATCAACCCCCCAAATCCCCACCTCCCCAAACACACTCCCCACCTCATCCAAATCCACAGAACTCGTATTCCCCATATCGACCCCTCGTTCGTCCTTCCCCCGTGGATACATATATCGTGTCTGCCCCGGCGCGTATAGTCGTACATACTTGTACCCCACCACCTGCGCAAGGATATTATGATACGGATCGGTATGTAGCGGCGATATCGTCCCCGCAGGCCCGAACCACGCGTTCAACAACGGGGTCTCGAGTTTCGGGGGTACAGGTGTAGACAGAGAGGAGATGTTTTCTGGGACCCAGGGTGGCGTGGGGAGAGACACGTAGCAGTAGTCCGGGATACTGATGTCGGCGCGTAGGGAGGGGAGGTGGGTGAAGAGGTCGTGTTGGGCGAGGTAGGCTGTTTGTTTGGGTTGCGTATTTTCTTCGTTTCTGGTGGAATGGTTGGGAGACGTGGGGAGAGAGGAGAACATGTACGAGTATATGAAGTCGCCGAATGAGAGGATCTTTTGACCCCAGTCGGAGTCGGTGTAGGTGCGGCCTAGTTCGATGGGGACGAGGCGTCGGCCGTTGAGGGTGCGGGAGAGGAGGTAGGAGGGATGGGACCAGGAGCGTGTGGGCGAGTTGAGGGCGGGCCAGAAGTCGATGGCGGAGGTGATGATGGTGGGGGTTTGGGTCGTAGGGGTTGAGAGTTTGGATTCGAATTTTTGGAGGGTGAGAACTGAGCTGGGGATGCGGGGGATGGGATGGCGAAGGGCGGGTTGTTGTTCAGGGGGTAGGATGGTCGGGAAGGCTGACGGGAGGGTTGGTTTGGAGGAGGGCGGTTTTAATTTCCAGGGTTTGGTGGCTAGCTTTACTGGCTTCGGGTTCTTTTTTTGCGAGTTCATTGCTGGTATAGGATCTTCTTTGTTGTCTTCTCTTCTGTAAGTTGCGTCCTCCGCTGGCGTGGGGAGTACATCTTCCTGCCCTCCATCATGGCGTGGGGCAGGCAATTCAAGTTTCTGACGTTTAGCAGGCCGCTGCGTCAAGGTATAGTCACTGCCATCTTGCTCTTTTTCTTGCACTTCCTTTCCCCCCTCCTCTTTCTCAATCACCCCTTCCAGCGCGGAGAAAATCAACTCAATCAACTCCTCCCTTCTCGGTCCACCGGTCAATATCAGTGCCATATCCAAACTCTTGACAACTCTCGTGACCCAATCGCCCTCTTCATCCTTTTCTTCGCCGCTCACATCCTCTCCCAGTTCCACACTCTCCAACACTCCCAGAGCAATCCACAATGCAGCATCCGTATACAGTCTTCTCCAACAGGTTCTCACATCCTTATACGGAACCACGTGCATCTGCTCATATGCCAGTTGTAGCAGAGATTTGGGACATCTTTTTAAAGCCCGGAGGATGGAACCGCATTCTTTGATCTCGTCATTCGGGATGGGGTCGAGTAGGGTGCTGCGGGTCAGATTGACGACTTCCAGGATTGTAGGTGGGAATAGGGGAAGAGTTGTGTCATCTTGATCGGTTGCTGGTTCTTCTTCGAACATGATAGATTGGTTGTTCGAATGTTAATGATTGTTCAGAGTTGACGGGAAGATGGAAGATGGGGGCGAAATAGTGGTGGTAGCGAGCAAAAAACGCACGATACAAGAAGAACTCGGCGCTCCTAAGCGTAGGTCGAGAACCGATAGAGAATTACCGCCTTCTGATAGTATGTTTCGTCCAGTTACTGCTGGTCCAAGGTTGTTGCCGTTGAGACATCTACTTCGACGCGCCTTGCCGAATATAGTCCTAGCGTATCGGTGACATGCAACGCAGGTTGGCTACAACCAAGCGCTAGGTACCTATATCCAACGGTACTCGGATCTCAACAATCGAAGAGTAAAGAGCAGATTCAAGAACTAAACGCCCACACATGTGAAAGCGCGCCCGTTGTCCGCTAAATCAAACCCCTGCTCAACTGTTGCCAAGCCATTCCCACCCTCACGGTACTGTGCCTCATCAACACAGACGACCCACTCAGCTTGAAACCTTAACTTTTAATCCCCGACTACACTATCACATCACTTTGTTTCGCGCAGCAGGTTCAACGCCTTGCTCGGTGAAGCCGAATGATACTTCAGTCCAGGTATAATGCATTTCAGCAATTCCAGGCTAAATCTGGGATAGATTGAGGCGCATGGCGATCCGATAGATTGTCTTGCTGCACGATCGCTTGAGGCACAGGAAAGGGTCTGCCCTGTCCGTAGAGTTGCTAAGAATTGTAGCGGCGGATCATTTAGATTGCTTGCATTGAGTCGGGTTGAATGACGCAATCGCATGTTGGTTTAAATGTGACGTATAGCCAGATGTGCAAACCACAGCGGTAAATTCAGTCTTGACATGCCACCACCAAAGACTAGGTTCGGCTGTAGTGTTACGAAGATGCCCACTGTCAAGCACCTCGGTAATAGAATCGACTTAAGCGTATCCTGTGAGAAGCCGATGGCATTATCACATTTCTTGTGAAAAACACACACACCAAATCCATTAAGTTATCTCTACATGTGCGCTATACTGCGCCCCGTCCAATGTGACCGCTATGCTCCTGCAGAAGCTTCCAATGCAGTTAAGAAGAAAATCGTCCCACATAGCTCATTAAGGCCATATCAACGGCGGTATTGGGTATATGATGAACAAATAATGCCGTGAACAGCAAAACGATTACACCTGTATAAGGTGTTGGGTATCATTGCGAAGGATGAGAAGGTGAAGAGGAAGAGAGAGTGAGGAGCCCCCCGGGGTCTTGTAGCGATGGGACACTTCCATATGGCGACCGGGCCGAACCAGGCTCCGCAGAAGTTTCCGGCGAGGACACCTTCACATCGACATCAGAGTTCAGCATCATCGAGGACTCGGTTACCGGGCCGGGTGGACCTTCGGCCAGAAGGGTACGCAAGTCGTGAAGCTGTTGACTTCTCCGTGACGATGTGTCATACTCTGCTGACTGCTGTGACAGCCGTGAGCCGCGTCGTATCGCTGGTTGGAGCGGCTTTGCGTTGGCGAGTGAGTGGGAGGTCTTCCGACCGGGTTTGCTGGAAGGAAAGGCGAAATCATAGGTAGCTACGGATTCCGTGGGTGTAGTAGGCGAGGAGCCTTCTTCTAACAGACCACCTGCATCGAAGAAGGAAACCCGCCTACCACCTCTTGGACTAGGTTGAGGGTCGGCCATGGACATCGTGCTTAGTTCCCATTCGGCGGACTCCTTCCGGGTGTCAGAATGGCTTCCTGGAAACTGCCAGTTACTTTCTGCGAAAGGTGGTGCCTGTGCAGGACCATCGAGGATGCTCAGGTCGGCGACTGGCGCGGGCCTCGCGACGCCCGCTTTAGGGTCGGCCAGCTCCGGGTTCGTTCGGTAACCCAGTGAACGTGCCAGATGCTCGTCACTGCCACAGTTCTGGAGTGTAGGCCGCCTTGTGGATGACCTGCGGTCGGCGCTATCAGCGGTTGACCCGCCCTTGTATCTCGGTTTTTTTACGCCCCTGTCGCGGAGGAAAGAACCTAAGACGATAGCATTCGAGACAACAGTGGCAGCCAGTATTTCTGAGGAGGCAAGCACCGTGCGAAACTGTTGCAGGCCCCTGCGGTCGATGACTAATGGTATACGGGCGCTGGCGATGGCGACGAGGCCGACGGACAAGGAGAAGAGGGCGACTAGGGACAGCTTCCTTCTGGCAGGCATGGCCGAAACAAGTATAATGGGAATCGGAAAGACGACGAGTAAAACGTCGGTGAAGATATCGGTGACGCCCATGGTGAGGAGGTGGGCATATCCCTGGCGGCACTTTGGGCCTGGATCTGGGACGACTTGCCAGTAGTGGTCGAAGGGCTGGCATTCTGCCAAGGTTGAGATGACGACGGCGAAATAGGAGGCTACCAAGAAAGCTCTGATGGCGCGCAGACAGTTCTCGTAGCCTTTCTTCCAGAAACGCTCCGTCATGCGCTTGAGGAATTCGGAGATTGTGAATTTGGCCATCCAGATGCTGGTATTGTGAGCAATAGCGACAGGCAAGAAGTGTAGGACATACTACAAAGCATAGAATATCCGGGCAGCTAGGACCACTTTTGATCCAACCTCCCTGTTGTGGATGTGGACAGGGTTGACCAGGCCTTCGATATCTACGTTGTTGGTCCCGTATCTGAGTACGACATGAACCAAGCCCATTCTGATTAGCAATGGAATGATACTCCATGCCATGACCTTGTCCTCGGTAAAGAGCCTCTCGTTCCTGACATAGCGACCGCAAACGCGTGAGGCGATAATGGCAAGCGAGAAGATGGTGCACCACCAGCTGTAGAGGAGCGTGGGGTTGTTGGAGATGCGAGAGCGGCGCTCGGGCGGAGACTCATTGTAGAGGTCGCGGGGAAGTATCATGGCGCTCTGGCGGAATCAACAGACTCCCACCTCCGCAGAGGGCGAGCTGTTTCGTCGTGCGTGTGTGCCAGTGCCGGTTGGAGGTCGAAATTGGCGACTGGGTTAGAGTGAAGTGGGCAGTCGGTGTGTTGACAAAAGTGGGCGGCGCGGCGCTCGGACCATGATCTGGCCTGCCGTTCCGAGAGCGCGGCACTCTAAAGTGTGGGGATGACCTCAGCGTATCGAGCAGGCGCTGGAGTGCAGTAAAATGATGGAAGAATGCGAGCAGAAGCGATGGATGCAGAGGGCCGAAGGAGATGAAGGACGCAAGAGCGGAGGAGGGGATGGGAGAGGCTGAAAAGGGTCAGGTGCGGCCGACTTGTCCTTTTACGACTCGGCCACTTATCGCGGCGAGCATCAGCGACGAGACGGGCGAGTCGTGGCGGTGATAAGACACACCGGGCTTGTCGACGGCACCGTTTTATGCCGCGTGTGCTGCGGCCCAACATCAAAGTGGGCGACGATCTTTGGATCTTTGGACACGGTGCTGGCAAGTAAAGAGCGCCAGCACGGGCGAGGCTTCGGATGCGCTCAAGACACAGCTGGCCATGTGTAGCCGCCGACGAGCGGCCGTGACGCCTGTCCCACAGTCTGTTAAGCGCAAGCGACGACTGCGCGCGGCGGTGACAGATTGCATCAGGGTCTTGACGCTGAGCCCTGGCGCCCGGTTCTCCCCCATGGCCTCCGAGCAGGATCCTGGTTGACAGCTTGTGTGATATTGACAGCACTGCATCCCGACGCTGACTGCGGACTCCAGCACTGCCGGCACCACATCAGGAGGAGCGCTTCCAGGAGGGACGCCTCGGTCACGCAACAGTACCGGAGCTCACAGGCCTCGGGATCGTATGGCTGCAGTCCTCTGCGGTCACCGGAGCGAGGGAATTGTGAAGGGGGATGATTGTCTCAAGGCCAGTGAACGGCATGATGCCGAGGACCACTAGCTGATCGGCCAAGCACCCCCACCTTCCCGCCGCGCCGGAGCACCCCTGTCGCCCCAGCCAAACGCAGTTAGACCATATTCCCCGCGTCTTCAATCCTCTCTCACATGCCTGATAGGGATACTCCTAACATTATATGTTATACTATATAGGGTAACGTTATATTGTAAGAGGGTGTAATTTTATTGGTGGGAGGAGGGGTCAATGTGTTTATCTTAGTAGGCTCTTGTGAGGCAAGTGGTCGTAGATGGATATTTCACGAGCTGCTCTTCGCGAAGGTCCCCTTACGGTTTATCCTTCGCTGTAGACTACTAAACCTTGCTGGCTATACTGTGTCAGTACGGATGACGAGTGATGGTGTATAGTCAAGCAGTATACGCGCTTTCCTTCGAATCTTTGCCGTCATTCACATGGCTTCGAGGCCACACTTCCTTCCAAGGTTCTGTCCATTGATCAAATTTGGAATTGATACCACCACTACTCAAGGCATAAGGCCAGAATCAAGGCTACTGCCTCTGTAAACAAGTCATACTAAGCTCTCATGGCGACGTGACCTTTCGTGCAGACAAATCGTCTTGGTACCCTTCTGTAGGTCTGAACACACGATTCGCTCTGAACCGTATCGCGTTATTGCTTGTTTGTCGTGCAGCACCCTCAATCCGGCCTTTCACTCGGTATCGTGCCCAGCGCTATGAAAATCTTGAGTATACTTCGATCATCCAGTCTGCAGAATACTGTGGTCCTTGAATCAGTCGGGACTTTGCGATCTGAGAGACCTGGGACCCCTGCCAATCTCCTGTGTACGCAGACATGTCTTACCTTCCAGACTGTTCCAGTCCTAAAGAAAATATCTCCTTCACCGTCTTCTGTAGGCCATCAAGCTGAACGTAGACAGCGAGTTTGCCTCCAGGAGCATTGTGGTTGCTGTAGTACGAGCCTACTCAGGCAAAGCCCTGGTCACGCCGTGACCCAGAATCCCAGATCAAGACAATCTGCATATCGTGATCGCGGGATGTTGCATGTCGCGAATCCGACCAGCCATATTGATTGTGGTCTTCCAATTGTGGAGCGTACGCATCACATCAACGTAGGGGAGACTTTCACATGCTTCCACAAGCGAATGCGGGCCAGCACGTCATCGTGGCTGCCACCGTGCACTTTTCATGACATGGCCAGACTGCCCTGCGTTGCCAGCGCGATCTGAAAACCGGTCTCTCCTGTGTTAGAGGCGCCTGTAAAAATGACATAAGACACTCGCAAACAGCAAAGACGTCACCAGCAAGCTCCACGCCCCGGAGGGAGCTCTCACACGGTGACCTAACGCAACTAGTGTAAAACGTCATAGGGTGCGGTGTCCGACAATGCGCGTCGGTGATTGGTGTTCTCGGAGCAGGAGCCAATCATGGCGGGTCCTTCAAACCCTTTTAGGTCTAGCCTGGAACCACGGAGCAGTCTGCGGAAGCCTCAGAGCTGGAACACACAAGGAAAGCAGGAGACAAGTTGGAGCTCAAAATCAAAGGAAACGACTGCACCAACACCTTCCTCACTTCAACTCCAACAACTACCTCCTGCACCGTTCCTACCAGTCGCTCACGCCCAACAACACCCATACCCTTTACCGTTCCCCTCATCCGCCAGCAACCTCGTCAACATGTCTGAGGCACCGCACCTCTCCCTGAACCGCACTGATCTGTCGGATCTCGACCCTACCACCACTGGTATGCACGCAGACGCCGACGTGTACGCCAATCGCAACACTCAGCCAGCTACTGCGAAGCAGAACATCGTAAACAGTGAGGTAGGTGGCAGAGCCAGCTCCGCACTTTGCCGAGCCGCAGCTAATCATGTAACCTAACAGTCCTTATCGCCTTGTGCGCAGCCTTTCTTCCGCCATCTGACATCTCCTCCAGCTGCACAGTCCGCCATGGAGACCATCTCCAACCACCCCGCGACGCAGAGCATCAAGAGCACCATGAACGACATCAACAATGGTGAGGTGAGTAAATTTCGGCCCCCTGTGAGAGAAGAGCAAGACTGACGATAATAGCAGTTTCTTTGTGCCCAACCATCCTCGACCACTGCTAATCTCTCTCAGGCCCTGTAGCGCAGAACGTGAGGGCCGAGGGCGCAAAGACGAGGAACGAGTTCGCTGACCTCGCCAATGCCCGCACAACTCCCGAGCAGCCGGCTGCGACCGGACAGCCCTTGACACACTACCACAGCATGTTCTATCGTTTGCTCAGCTGGAGGAACCCCCGTGCGACCTCCATCTCGTTCGGCGTCATCGTATCGCTCATCTTCGCTGTTCGGTATCTGAACTTGATCGGATACTTCTTCAAGGCCACTTATATCACCTTGGGCATCACGGCCGCTTTGGAGCTTGCGGGACAGACGGCACTTGGCTATGGCCTGACGTCGCAGATGCGGCCCAGGCAGTACTTCACCATTCCGAAGGCCTCGCTTGAACGTCTGCTCGATGACGTGGAGCAGCTGATCAACTTCTTCGTGATCGAGTCTCAGCGTATCGTCTTCGCCGAGAATGTTTACGCAACTGTTGCTGTACGTTCGATGTTTCTACAATATCGGGCACCTGCTGACCCTGCATGTAGGCTTTCTTTGCGTCCCTGATCTCCTACTTCCTTATCAAGTTCGTCCCTCTCTGGGGTCTCGCTTTGATCGCTACTTCGGTTGCCTACCTCGGACCCCTCGTCTACATCAAGAACAAGGATGTCATCGATTCCCACCTCAGGCAGGCCAGCAATGTTGCCAGCCAGCAAGCAACGCAGATCCGGGATCTTGCCGCCCAGCACACCAGCAACGTCACCAAGACCGTCCAGAACTACGCCGGCGAGTACACCCACAAGGCGCAAGAGACAATCAACCAGTACCGTGGAGGACGCTCTACTTCCCCGGACGTCAAGCGCACCGACCTTCCCTCGGCACCGAAGCACGAGCCGCTCGCAAAGACGACCGCGAGGGAACCCGTTGCCGCTCCTGCCTTGTAATCAGGCAGGGACGAGCCCAAGATGACAAGCTTGCTCGTGGGACATGACGTGTCTCCCACGACCTAACAAGCCGGTGGGGGGCCACCGCCCCAGCCTGTATGAAGTCGCTGCAGGAACTGGTATAAATTGGTCATGACTGCCC
The DNA here is from genome assembly GCA_010093795.1 of Sporormia fimetaria CBS 119925. Classification (NCBI taxonomy): domain Eukaryota; kingdom Fungi; phylum Ascomycota; class Dothideomycetes; order Pleosporales; family Sporormiaceae; genus Sporormia; species Sporormia fimetaria. The sequence continues at coordinate 142,483 of MU006565.1, forward strand.
AACAGTCCATTCCGCACATCTGTACCTCTTTCCTAAAAGCTCTATTCACTCTGTGCCGGCGTCTGTTTTTCGTTTCTGCTGGTCACGTTCCTGTTTGTTTGGGATGGCTTAGGGAGTGATGAGGTTCGGTCAGCATACGCCGGGTAATGGAAGGAATCGATGACCATGACGGATACCACGGATACTTCTATATCCTGATAGACAATTATATTTTAATTCAAAAACGGAGCCTATCTTCCAAGCGTTTGTTGCTGGGCAGTAGAGTGTGGGGACAAGATGTGGGCACTTTGCAGAAGCGTTCGCTACCATCGTGGGTAGCATCCAAACAGGCGTATGTAAAGGGACCTCTGTTGTCCAGATTGGAAGGGAGGTGTCCATTATTATTAGCCGTCATGCACTATTCACTACTAGGAAAGAGTCTGGGTAGAAGTTTAGGGTCTGTGTTTCGGAGGGAGTACGTGGTTGTTATTATATAAATATTAGATACTGTAACAGTCAATAATTCATATCCGATATGGTCTAGTGGCTAGGATTTGCCGCTCTCATCAAGCCTCTGGCTTCTGAGTGTCCGGCAAGGCCCGGGTTCGATTCCCGGTGTCGGAATCACTATTTTGCTTTTGGCGCATACTCCTCGCCCCCCTTCTGCGTTCCTCTCTTCCGCTTTCATTTTGTTCCTTTACATGAATTGGACATTGATCTGAGCCCATTCCGGTAGTAATGCAGGAAGAAAGGAAACATTTGCTGCCATCAGTACTCTCTTTTCCCAAGTGAAACTGCCTCAGCGAGATCCCAGCAGCCTTCTTTCATCAAGACGTTTCTAAACTGAGAACTGAGATGAGGAATGACTCCTATTACTGTAGTATATAGTCTTTCGCGGTGGAAGGCAGATCATGACGTTTCTAAATTAAGAACTGGGATGAGAAACGACTCCTATTTCTGGAGTATATAGTCTTTCGCGGTAGAAGGCAGCGAAGCCTTGAACATATTCCCTTCTTCCCTAATCTTCTCCAACACCTTCCAAGCGACCGATAGTTACTGCAACGCAACATGCTACAGTGAAGCACTCATCCATGCCTCCATAAGCCCCAACTAACATTCAATCATCCACCGTTCTCAGCCCAATATCCCATTCCCCACACTCTATCCCCATCCATACGACCACCCCATCCTCTCCCACCCAATCCCGCTTCCACAAGCACCATCATGGCATACTCACCTTCTCCCATCTGAACCCAAGAAAACATACAAACCTTCACAGAGCAAAGAGCATAGAGCATAGAGCATAGAGCACAAGCACACGAAGCACCCGACACTAAGAAATCCCACTCACCACCGCCTGTCTCCCCCACAACTGCTTCCCCATTCCCATACCAGCATCTCTTGCCATATATCTCCCCGGACGGGCTCCAAAGCCGCTGTTGGCATCAGCCGACGCGAAGGAAGCAAGTGGGAGTAAGCCCCAGAGGGCGAATCGGGACGCCATGATGGCGTAACGGTGCGCTGAAGAAGGTGAAGCGCAGGAAGGAAGGGTGTGTGTGAAGAGCGGAGGACGTAGAGGTGAGGTAAAGGATATGGGCATTGGAGGGGAAGGTAAGGTATATAAGGGCTGTGTGCTGTTACGTATGTTCAGGAATGCGACAGCCGAGTGTATCATGACACTGTCTCCGGTCCTCCCTTGCAGGAGGACGAGGGTGGCGGTGAGGTGACAGTCGTATCAGACGAGAATCTTAATCTGGCATACCTACAATACATATTTCCGAGCCCTTAATGACGTCTACAACAAGGGATATCATAAGGAGGCAAGACAAACAAGATCAACCTGAGGTCCCTCCCTCACCAGCTTCCTCATTACCATCGACCCCAAAGGTTTCTCCATAGAACATTAGGTCGTGCGGCAGATACTCCAAGTCCCAGGGCATCATTTCCGCGCCTAGTGCGGACATGTCGATGTCTTGCGAATCAATCACTACGTCGCCAAGTGTTTCCGAGGGTACGGGATATTGCTCCATCATGGAAGATGGGAGAGCGGGGGATACTTGCCCCTGATGTGAGTCGGACTGGCGTGGGAAAGAAGAGGATGAATATGAGTGCTGATGATTGACCGGTGTGTTCATCGATGCATAACTGGGCGAGTGCCCTGGGTATTGGAGACTTAGAAGAAGGTCCGCTTCCGAAACCAGAACAGGGTCGGCATGGAGGTGATGGTAGTGGTTGGATTGCAGGGGTGGAGGCATGGCTGTGGGCTTGAAGCTTGATAGAGATGATGATGGCCGGGAAGATGAGGGCTGGGGCCTCTCGAGAAAAGCTGCAGCTGCAGTGCGTAGGATTCGGGTGGGTGTGTTTGGCATCGCAGATGTAACTGGGGGCTGGGGTGCCTCCTTGGAATTGTCCGTTTTGACGTCTGGGGTGTACATTACGGCGACATTCGTCGAGGGAGAATTCATCGTGCCTGTTAGAGACCATCCGATAGCTGCATCACATTAGCACTCTTCTCGGGAGTTGGGTGAAACACCAACCTTGACTTGGCAACGGCAAAGGTGATCCTCCAATAGTCGGTGTCCGCACTCCTTTGCGGATTGCATTGCCCACTTTCGCGGCATTTCCTATGTCCACGTTCTCGGCAGTCAAATAAGTGCCCAAACTTAGTTTCCGCCGCCACCCTGGGCTTGTGAAAGAGGGTTCAGCTCGAGGTGCCTCTAGTGCGCTCTCCATCTCCTCCACCGTATACAACAACGGGTCCGTTATACCCTTAGCCTTTTGGTCTAGGACAGTCAGGATATATTTCACCCCTGCCCAGTAGGTCTCCAGTGCTTTCAATGCGCGATAGCAGCGTTGATAGTTTTGGTTCGCGGCAGTAGCAAGCAACGTATGCTTCTGAGTGGTCTTTGCATCATTATCGGCATTGTGACCGGAGCGCATATTGTTCGAGGCCCGTGGCAAATTGTCGAAATCGAGGTGATCGAGCGACTGCTTCTGAGGCTTGGGTGCTTCATGGTTTTGCGCAATTCCTGGGGTTGTCGGACGCGAGTGGGGGTTGGAAGAGGCATTGTGCGAGGCCGCTTCTTTGAGAAAGGCGCATGCGACAATATAGATAGGTTGGCTGATATATGTTAGTGAGCAACAGATACGCCCAAGGGAGCACGAACCTTGTGAATGGGTTTCCGACTCCAGTCTTAGCATCAATGAGCTCTGTAAACGCGAGGATATCGGCAACTGTCTTTGCAGAAGACATAGATAGCTCTCTGCTGTTATTAGAAAGATGTTCTGTGCTGCCCTCGAATGTCTTCAGCAACGTCGGCTGATGCAGCAGCACAATAAGAGTATGAAACCAGCAGTGTAATAGCAAAAAGGTGGTGCCTTGGTTGATCTTCACATAGTGCTGGAAGTTGAGCGCATTGAAATGTAGCTTTGGCGAGAGTCCTTGGTAGATCTCAGTGAGATGGTACTCAAGTGTGTCGAGCTGCTTCTGAAGATCCTTGGTCATATGTGCACTCTCCTTGATGCGGTTCAACAAGTCAGTAACGCGACCGTATAGATGGATGACGCGAATCAAGGCAGGAAACGGAAGTGGCCACCCTGAGGAGGAATCGACGTCATCAAGGGAAGGAAAGGCGATCTCAATGTCCCTGTCACGAATCGTGACGGGTCGGCCTGTGCCCGAGGAGATGACGCGATCCAAAAAGAAGATGGACCAAAGCGTGTCCAACCTCTCGCGTTCCACTGCTCTTTGCTCTTCCTCTTCAGGAGAACTGCTCGTCCGTGGTGCTGTATTATTGTCCAAGCCGGCTGTGGGGTGTAGCTTGACCGAGTTTGGTGTCGGTCCGTCCCTGCCCTCGTATTTGAGTCCCTCCAAGGTCAACATGCCAAGATCCTGAGCCATCCGAATTGCAATTCCCAAGTACATCCATAAACCGCTGTCACGGCTCGCGCCAAATTCGTCGTAGGCTAGTAGAAGTGCGGCTTGCACGACTGCAACACTGGGGCAGTGGAAGGCATCGGGAATAGCGGACTTCGCCCTCTGAGCAAAGGCCTGGCCGTATTCAGACGGCTGACTCCTGACTGGTTCATGTCCTCCATCTTTCTGATGTTCGCTGGAGCCGGTCAATAGCGGGTGAGTGGAGAATCTCGCGGCTAGCGCGCATACAGCGTCCACGAGGATAGCATCCACCTGCTTCTCCTCCAGATCGCGCAAGAATCGCTCCGGCTGCAAGAAAGGGAAGGTACAGCCAAAATGCGTCAGGAAAAGCTTGCAAAGATGGGTGATGAGAGGGCTTGGGGAGACAGTGGAAGTATCGTATACGGGTATTTCAGGGGAAGGGCGGAGCTCAGAAGAGGCAGTTGCAGCAGAAGGGGCCTGGCCGGGCGACGACTCGTGGCGAATGGCAGATAAGCCATCTGACGATGTGTGTCCTGTTGAGTGCTGTTTTCCCCTGATTTTGACCACCATCTGCTTGAAGCCTGGCTGGATGGCTGTGGGTCCGAAGTACCGAAAGTAGGGCATCCGGTTCCGCGTACTCAGGCTCAGGCTTGAGTTTGCTGTCAATCATTAGCTACACGACAGAAAGTTCCATGGGAAAGCGCCCACTCTCAATTCGAGGAAGGCTCGCAATGCTTGAAGAGTCGAATTGGGGCTCGAGACGCGACGATGCAAGCGGCATTGAGTGGCGGCGCAGTGGGGGAGCTGGTAACGGCTCATCCTGCTTGTTGTCGGGAACTGGAAGAGGAGGTTTGGTCAAAGCGTTGCTCTTCCGACGAAGAGGAGGGCTCTCCTCTTTCTTTCCTCGGGCGGAAGGGTTGCCATCAGTGCCATAACCTGCGCACTCGTGCTTGTTCTGTTTACATGTACCACAATATGGGCGCTCGCCTTTGGGTGTTATTAGCAAAGCAAATCTCAGACGTTGCAAGCTTGTTCTGACCCGAACATCGCGTCTTCTTCCTCCGACAGGTCAGACAAGCCGAATTGATCCTTCGGCGCTTCGCATATGGACCCTCATGGTTGGTCACGAAGCGAATGGGCCTGGGGACGGGCGGTGCAGCAGGGGCGGAGGGCTTTGCAGCAGTGCTGGTACTCATGAAAAGAAGTGCGGCAAAGGCTTACTGTCAGAGCGCAGTCATGACAGCAGCGGCATTGAGCGAGGGTGGGCAAATGGCAAATGCCCCCTGCACAGAGAGGACCAGGTGGGGCAAAGATAATGGCGCAGCGGCGGAGGAAAGCAGAAAGCAGGAAGATTACAGCATCACGGGATGGATTGTGGTCCGATGGCGGATCAATTGATCGGAGGAGGCGACGAGGCGGCCATGGGGGATTGGGGGGTTTTGGAACGGGCGTCGCTGAAGGGTGCGGAGAGCGGAGCAGTGAAATGCCACGGGAGCTAGGGTCGCTCCGCGGGGGTGCGGGGCCCACATAGCGGCCCGAGCGCTCCGAGGACAATTGATGTGGGAATTCTCTAAAGTTCACTGCGCGCGTCGTCATCCACCAAACCTTAGGACCCCGTACACAGTGCACACCATGGAGGCTGTTCGTCCCAAGCTTGCCGGATTGAGGCTGGCTGGTCCCCCGCGGGCCAGACGCGAGCTCTACCAATGTCTACACACAGCGGCAAACCGCCGTGCACAGCATCATCCCATGCCCGCAATACCAGGCCCGCCGCCGCCGCCGCCCACATCAGCAGCCTTCGAGCGCGTTGCCCGGAAGAGGAGACAGGCTGAGATGCTGAAGCAGGCCCAGGAGGCGAAGGCGTCGCCGGCAAGGCCCAAGACCATGTTGCAGAAACGCTTCTGGCAGGACGTGTCCGTGGCGGAGACCGACGGTGCGACAGTATCCTCGTTGCAACCTCTGACCATTTTCTAACTGGACGTAGATGGGCTGCAGGTCTTTCTCGACAAGCGCCCCGTGCGGACACCTGATAAGAAGATATTGACGCTGCCCCGCTCGAAGAGACAGCTTGCCGCAGCGGTTGCCCTGGAGTGGGACGTTCTCGTGAGCGCGCAACAAGCCCTCAAGACGCACTACATCCCCATGACGTCCCTCGCCGCCCGAGCTGTGGATATACAGAATGCCGATGCGGCTGGGAAGACGGACGTCCGCGACTCGATAATCAAGATGTGCATGCGCTACCTCTCGACCGACACGCTGCTCTGCTGGGCCCCTGAACACAACGCCCACGACGCTGGCGGTGACAGCGCATCCTTGCGCAGGCTTCAGACAAACATTGCGACTCCGATAATGTCCTATCTTAAGACCAATGTCTGGCCTGGCGTAGAGATCAAGCCGATTCTCGAGCCTGACAGCATCCTCCCGCTCGAGCAGCCCCAGATGACGAAGGACGTGATTCGCGGGTGGCTCAATGGCCTTCCTGCTTTTGAGCTTGCAGGCCTTGAAAGGGCAGTGTTGGCGTCGAAGAGCCTTCTGGTGGGTGCACGGCTGATCCATGAGTGGGGCGAAGCCTTTGCCGATTCACGGACTCCCAGTGAGGGCACACGATTTGGCGTCGAACAGGCCGCTCAAGCCTCGAGCACCGAGGTCACATGGCAGACGGACAATTGGGGAGAAGTGGAGGACACGCACGATGTCGAGAAGGAGGACATGCGGAGACAGCTGGGCAGCGTTGTCATGCTTGTTGGTGGAGCAAAGTCTTGAAGGAGTTGAAGGGAGCAACTGAGTCGTGCCATCTGTATGAATATCGTGACAAGTATAGCGGATACGTAGAATATCGATACCCTTGATCTGCCATTGCTGGTTCAGAAACAGCGGTCCTGGTAAAACTGTTCTGCACACCAGCGAAAGCACATGATAGCCTTGATAAGTGCATTAATTGCTGATGTTGAAGTAGCAATATCCTAAATCGGACCTTTGTTGATCCAAAGCCCCCACGGGGACTCCAGTTCCAATCCCAACCCACGTGTGGCCCGTGCCCGCCTTATCCATGCCCCGCTCCACTGTGGACTCCCTCAGCCACGCTTTAGTGCCAACTCAATAATGGCTTGCATGAAGAAACGCTCCGGCCCTGACGTACTTGCAACGGCTATATACTGTGGCTTTGATATCGCCCGTCGGTCTCCAGCTTCCCCTCACATTTTTACCTATTGCCCTTCCTCTCCGGGTGGTGACGCCAGCGGACTGTGTCCTCCCCACAGTTTAACCCCTCCTCCCGCCCCTTGGCCTTCGGTGATCACACCATGGAAGGGTAAGTAGTCCACGGTGCTCCAAGAACTCGGCAGAGTCGTCATATCGTCAGTGGCGCCTGCGCCTGCAAAGAACACAGAGCAAGCGGCTCCGGTCAATCTTGCACACTGCTAACATTGCGTGCCAGACACAAGCGCTCCAAGTCGAGCACCGTCAAGCACCTGCTCGGTCGAGTGTCCTCCAAGACCGACGCAGCGGACGTCGAGAACTCAGAACAGCCGTCCCTGAGCTCCTCAGTCTCCTCACTCAACTCTGGGAGAAGCCCCTCGAAGCAACACCGACCGCACCTCTCCACCACAATGTCCAACATCGCACCGCAGGACACGCTGCCTCCCTCCTCTCCAAGTCAAGCCAAAGGCCCCCCTTCCCCTGCAACGGCAGGTGCCTCCGTCGAACAGTCCGTCAAGCTGTTCCGCGTCTTCGAGTCGCTGCGCAACGGGGACACCGCTGCTATATCCAAGGCCATTCGAGAGCAGTCAACACAATCGAAAGACGAGCAGGATAGCTCCTCGCTCCCACTACCCGGCCGCACAGAAGGCACCTCAATATTGCATTTGGCCATTCAATGCGCTGAGGTACCTGTCATCGAGTTTGTCTTGTCCAATGCTACACCAGGCCCCGACTCGGTCATAGATGTGAACGGCCGCGACCGAGATGGCAATACTCCCCTACATCTTGCAGCCACCCTTGGGCGAGCGCAGGTAGTGCGCATGCTTCTCGACCAACCGAACATCAATGACTCCATCACCAACTACAACGGCCAGACGCCATTGGACCTTGCCCGAACTCCAGATATCTTCCAGCAGCTGCAGCTCGCACGCTCCATATTCATCGAGTCTAACGTCAAGAAGCTGCACCAGCTGGTAGCCGCTCAGGACATGGAAGGACTTGAGAAGATACTCCAGGATCCTCGCGTGAGGAGTACGCTGGACGTCAATGGCGGCGAATTGGCTACAGATCTTGCTGTGGTCGATGCGGGCGGTACCCTGCTCCACGAGGCGGCGAAGCGCAGAGACGTGAAGCTGGCCCAGATCCTTCTACTCAACGGAGCGGATCCATTCCGTAGGGACCGCAAAGGGAAACTGCCGCAAGACTATACCAAAGACGACCGTACTCGTGCAATCCTCAAGCGATCACCTGCTGCAGCCGCGGCGCAAAGAGGGATTCAGGAAAAGACGATTCTCGCTGGCGCTGCATCACAGACAGGGTCGGCATCTGGGGAAACCAGTGTGGGCGCCAAAGAGTCACGAGAGATGAAAGGCTATCTTAAGAAGTGGACAAACTATACGAGCGGGTACAAACTCAGGTGGTTTGTCCTTGAGGATGGTGTGCTCAGTTACTACAAACATCAAGGTACGGGATATGCACATCCAATTGAGACTGGGCGCTCACGCTTGCAGATGATACGGGCTCGGCATGCCGTGGTGCCATCAATATGAGGATCGCGAAACTATTCATGGATCCCCAAGACAAACTACGATTCGAGATCCAGGGCAAATCATCCGTCAAGTACCATCTGAAGGCGAATCACCAGGTGGAGGCCAAGCGCTGGTTCTGGGCCCTTAACAACGCCATTCAATGGGCAAAAGATGAGGCTAGAGAAGAGGAGAAGCAGCGTTCTCGGGAGCAAGAGGTGCTCAAACAGGCGAGAATCGAGCAGATTGAAAAGGGGCGAACATCGAGAGACAACGACTCCTTGAGCCGTGTGAGCTCCAAGATAACAAGCTCCAGAAATCTGGCTCCATCCACCTCATTGGGGGTTCCCACAACAAGTCATGATGGTGGCTCTCGTGCCGGTGGAAGCGTGATGGAAGGGCCCGAGAGCGCATATGAACCGAGTATGACGGGTAATGACTTTGGCAGGATCGCTAGTCAGATGGGCACGACTGCAGTTGAAGGTGATCTGGACGACGACGACGAGTACGGGGATGATGCAAGCAGCCGCGATGCGACGCCGCAGAACAAGGATGCCTTCAATATCACCGCTCAATCTGCGAGAGTTCAGCTCGACCTTCTCGCGCAGGTTTCAGTAGCTCTTCAAGCTGAAAGAGAGAAGAACCCGACTCGGCAAATATCCGACCCTCTTATGGCGCAAGCCCTCAGTTCTTACGAGGGCGCCATTGGCAACCTCAAAGGGCTGATAGGCGATCTTCTGAGGATATCCAAAGACCGGGATGCATACTGGCAGTATCGTTTGGAGCGGGAGGGGAATGTGCGTCGCATGTGGGAAGAAAGCATGGCAAAGGTTGCAAGGGAGCATGAAGAGCTTGAGAATAAGCTCGGCGAGGCGGAGCTTAAGCGCAAACGGACGAAACGGGCATTGCGGGAGGCTCTAGGGGAACTGAAGACGGAGGATGACAGACAGCACCCGCCAGAGGACGAATTCGCCGACGCTGAAGAGGACGCTGTCCCGTCGTCCGCGAAACCGGAGTCAAGGCGGTCTTCTTATGTTTCGCCTGACTCACGACGCGCTTCCCATGGGTTGAGGAGGAAAGCGACCTTTGCTGACATCGTTGCCGATATATCCGATTCTGGATCTGAAGACGACGAGGAATTCTTCGATGCTGTCGGTGCTGGCGAGGTTGAGGTTGCCCAGATGCCTGAGCCATCGACAGACAAGTCCGCGGAAGATCTTCTTTACGACAGCAGATATCAAGAGATCAAGACCGCATTCAAGGGCTACGAGGACGGCCCACGCAAGAGGCTTGCCCTAGATGCCGACAATCGACCGAAGCTTTCCTTATGGGTGAGTATTATAGGCGATGATTGTTCCCGGCTAGACTGACACGCTGCAGAGCATCTTGAAATCCATGATCGGCAAGGACATGACGAAGATGACTTTACCTGTTTCGTTCAACGAGCCCACCTCCCTGCTTCAACGTGTCGCTGAGGATATGGAGTACACGGATTTGCTCGACACGGCTGCCGAGCGGGCCGACTCCACGGAAAGACTGTTGTACGTTGGCGCATTTGCAGCCTCAGAGTATGCTTCGACTATCGGGCGTGTTGCGAAGCCCTTCAATCCTTTGCTTGGCGAGACGTACGAGTACGCGCGTCCGGACCTGGGGTATCGCTTCTTCATCGAGCAGGTTAGCCATCACCCTCCCATCGGAGCTGCATATGCCGAGTCGAAGAAATGGGATTACTGGGGGGAGTCCCACGTAGATTCCAAGTTCTACGGCAAGTCTTTCGACATTAATCCGCTCGGTACATGGTTCCTACGGCTCCGGCCGACGTCCGAGGGTGGCAAAGATGAGCTTTACACTTGGAGGAAGGTGACGTCCTCTGTTATCGGTATCATCACGGGCAACCCCACGGTCGACAACTACGGCCTCATGGAGATTAAGAACTGGACCACGGGTGAGGTCTGCCAGATCAACTTCAAACCCCGCGGTTGGAAAGCTAGCTCCGCATATCAAGTCGTGGGTAAGGTGCTCGACCGCGAAGGCCGCGTCGTATGGAGCATTGGTGGTCGCTGGAACGATAAGATCTACGCGCGACACACCCCTGGTTTCGAGGACGTTGAGATCGAAAAGGGTGCGTCGAAGCACGGCAAGCACGACGAGGACAAAGCGTTCCTCGTCTGGCAAGCACATGAGCGCCCTACTGGTATCCCATTCAATCTTACACCGTTCGTCGTCACGCTGAACGCGTTGCCCGATTCGCTACGTCCGCATGTTGCGCCTACCGACACTAGGTTGCGGCCGGATCAGCGCGCTATGGAGGATGGCGAGTACGATTTTGCTGCCAAGGAGAAGAACCGTGTCGAAGAGAAGCAGAGAAAGACAAGAAGGGAGAGGGAGGCCAGGGGCGAGGAGTTTATGCCTAGGTGGTTTTCGAAGGGTAGGCACGAGATTACGGGCGAACCGTACTGGGTATTCAATCACGAGTACTGGAAGATCAGGAATGAGGTGAGCGAGGGGAAGGTGGAGTGGAAAGATCAAGGGCTGGAGGATATCTTCTAGTCTTGGTGACGCGTCGAACACTGAGAGGCAGGACCTACGTGCGAAAGCTGTAGGATGTAGACATTATTGAGAATGATGTTGCGAGGGAGAATTGGCCTTGGCTTCTTGCCTTTGTCTTTACCTTGGTGTAGTTTTCTTTGCTTGCAGACAGAGTGGTCGTCAGACAGTGGCGGTACCGCACTAATTCGATTCCAAGCCTATCCTACACACCGACCACTCTGTGGTTTCTCCTGCTCGACGTGCATGGCTCTAGGAAGGAAGGCAAGAGCTGCCGCTGATAGCGGGGTAGCTGCAACCATTCAACCCATTCGCAGCGTCCCCATGACGTCAACCCCGCCTGCAGCAATCGCAACCAATCGACAAACGACTGTAACCTTTTTCTCGTCTCCACACACTTCTTTAACAAAACCTCACTTTACACATACACACGCTTCCACCTCATCACTGAAGACCAACGCCCTCAAACCACACACAAACCATCCAACATGTCCAACGCCATCCCCACCTCGACCTCCGTCCGCGAATCCGCCGTCATCAATGCCCACCCCAGCGCCGTCTGGCACCTTCTCAAGCTCCAAGACTTCTCCTCCTGGTGGAGCAAGTTGTCCAAGAGCGAGTGGGTCAAGGGAACCAGCGACGAGACGGATATCGTCAAGTGGACGTTCCAGGACGGGACGACGATTGAAGTCAAGCAGGAGGAGCATTCTGTATGTTCTCGCCTACCCTCTACCCAAAGACAAAGAGTATGCTAATGTACGTTAGACTATCGACCACTACATCACGTACTCGGTCATCTCGTCGCAGCCCGCCCTGAGCTACACCAGCGTCGTCAGCACCATCCGCGTCTACCCTGTTACGTCGGGCGAGCATGAGGGCCAGACGTTTGTGACGTGGACTGGGAACTTCTCGAGCGATGCTGATGCAGGTGAGTACTGTGCGAGGAGAACGTATGAACTGTATTGGGCTAATGCTGCATAGGTGTCATTGAGGACGCCAAGTTCAAGCGTCGCGAGGCTCTGGCAGATCTGGCAAAGGCCGCGGCTAAGAAGTAAATCGAGGGAAGAAGCTTATGCGTTTAGAGGGACCGCGTCGTGGACGTCCGGGAATGATTGAGGTTGCTTGAAGGGAGACAGTGTGCAGTTTCGCACATGACGATATGGTTAGCAAAGTATATGCCAATGGAGCACTGCAATGAAAAGGCTATGGGCTTGAAGACTGACTTGGACCACAAAAGTCATTTTGGGCACTACTGTTCTTCGTACGTGAACAACTTCCCACGCCTGCTCAACGCATGCTTGGTAGCTATGGAAAGGTATATATACCTTATGAAACACCAAGGTCTACATAAAACTTAGAATATAAGCCTTTAGTGTTGCGTGAATTCTGCCAATTTGACACAATCTGTCCAATAAATCAACGCAGTGACCAATAGAGCAGACGACAGTTCCCGCTGGACATTGTGTAGATATTGATTGCGCATTACCGTTTTATAAGCTCCCAAAGTAGTATCTCACGTCCTGTCTAGACTGATGATTGATCCATCGTCCTTTATCTATGATTTTACTCAGCTCTCGACTCCGACACAGAAACGTACATAGGTTCGGATAAAAAAAAAGTATCACTTCTTTTGGCTGTCTGATAGGTAAAGCAAGGAGTGAACAAAAAGCAAAAATACTAATTCCGACACCGGGAATCGAACCCGGGCCTTGCCGGACACTCAGAAGTAGAAGCCTGAACTTGATGAGAGCGGCAAATCCTAGCCACTAGACCATATCGGAAGTGTTACTATGATTGATGACGATAAGTCTTGTAGTAAAAATTAATAATTACAGGTAATATCATACGTGCACTACACTCCTCGGCTGTTGGGAAATCGCTATAGGTCCTACAGCATCGAAATGCCAAAGTCACACGATTCCTACGCCCAGAACGACCTAACTCATTCCCTACAATCTAAGTTGAGTGATTACAACCAATTGGCTCACAACTTTCTCAGCTCAACCGCCACAAACCACGAGCCACAACGCCTCCTGGTTCTGCATACCCAATCCGGTAACACAAACACTCAACACGCTTCATCTCAGGCAACCATTCTTCAGCCTTGGAACTTGGCACATGCTTCTCTTCTTATTCCCCCGGCGAAGCCTCGCTCCTAGGTCTTTGGGTCTTGAAGTGCCAGCCACAGTTGGGTTCCAAGTCAGATCGCACAGTGAGCCGACAACAAAGAAGCCAGCGTCAAAGCCCCGCTGAACAAGCCAATATCCAATCGGTATTTTCCATTCTGCCTTTCTCGAATCGGCGAGGCCGACCTGAACGGCTGTCGAGACAAGGCTTGTGGCTTTCGGCTTCAGTTATGGGATACAATGCGACCCCGCTGATGGAGGCTTGGACAAGGCTTCACGCTCTCCGTGCGCAGACCACATAACGACCGTTTCTAGCGGAGTCGGCGCGTAGAATTGCCCGAATCGAGTCAGATCATGAGGAGCTGTGATGAAGGCGTGTGCATACTGTACTCGTGTATAAAGAACCTCGACAACACGTCCCCACCTCCTACGTTAAAGCTCTCTCCGTGTACTGCTTGAACATCGTCTATCATTCGAGCCTACAAATCAACTCCCCATCATGACAACCACCTCCTACACCTGGGCCCAACGTCCCATCCCCCTAATCCGCACACCCCTCTCCCTCAACCCGACCCCAACCCCCGACCAATTCACCTTCGCCGCAACCGAAATGTCCAATGTCCACAACTGCATCATCCGCGCCTTCAACTCGATCTACCTCCAAGCACCCCACATCCCGCCCTCGCACCACACTCCCTTCATCAACTACATGCTCGCCGCATACACGGGTCTCAAAGCACACCACGAAGGCGAAGAATCCTTCTTCTTCCCAGAGTTGGAACGGATAACAGGTGAAAAGGACCTCATGGATGCGAATATCTCTCAACACGCCGATTTCCATTCCGGGTTTGAGGCGTTTGGGAAATGGCTGCAGGAGTTGAAGAATGGACGGGAGATTTATGATGGAGACAAGTGTGTGAGGTTGTTGGATGCTTTTATCGGACCGTTGTCGTCTCATCTCAATGATGAGATATCTACGATCTTGCAGTTGTCCAAGTACGGGGATTTGCTGGACCTTCGGAAGTTGGGGAAGGCGGAGGGGGACAAGGTTATGGGCACTCTTAACAAGACGACGCAGCTGCCGGTCTTCTTTCTGAACCACGATCTTACATACGAAAATGGGTTGCATGCCAGCTTCCCTCCGATCCCGGGAGTGGTCACTTGGGTATTGAGGGAGGGATTTGCGAGATGGAATGCGAGCTGGTGGCAGTTTGCAACGTGTGGATTTGATGGACGGCCGAGAGAGTTGCCTTTCTTGGGTCAAAAATCGTGATCGCGGGGACATCACATGGAGACGGAAGAGGGCGTCGACTTCTTCAATTATACTCTTCTTTCTAAAACAACGTGACAAAATGTAATGCAGATGCATTGTAACGTGGCATGCGGCTCCGAGGTATCGTCGATCGAACTTTCCAAACTCCAAAAACACCGATGCTAATAGGGCGGCGAACCTCAACTCCACGAGGCGCAAATCGCAGTCAAACAGATAGGGAATCGACCCTCGAGTACACTTACACACACAGTGAGACCCAGGTGGGACAGTGCAGAGTGAAGTCCCGGGGCAGCCCACGCAGCGGCCTAAAAAGCATAGAGGGCCCGCATGTTCCAGATGGAATCTTCCAGGTTCTCAACAGTATAGGTCTGTGCCATCGAAGCCACGATACCCTGTTGCTCATCCCGGGGTAGAGTCAAAAATGTCTCGATGAGATCACCGTCTATGACTCCTTTGACCGGAGTATAGTAGCTACGGAACGCCAAGTGGTCTCTACCAGAGATCATCTTGTGCTCTTTGGAACTCCGGAGCGCCAATTCGAGTTGCTGGAACTTCTTGAACTCGCGGCGGGACGAGAACGGAATGACCGCACCGAGGCTGCCTTGGAGGCCGGCCCAAAACAGGACCTTTTCTCCACCATACAAGAGAGAAGTCTTCTGCATCGCCACAGGTATATCGTTTGTGAAGTAGTGCATCACGAGATCTACACGGTTGGGCGCGCCATTCAAGTAGCTCTTGTCTTGAAGAAGATGCTGCCCGTCTGTGGACTCTTCCGAGGCTTCCGAGACCTTTGCAGGGCATCGCACTATCCACAAGTTACCGAACTTGTCACCACCAGCTACCGTATCGTAGTCGACCATTTCCGCACATGTGGTCCACCTGGGCACTGTATCGTCGGCAAACGGAATCAGGCGATTCGGGTGCACCAGCTCCTTGTGAACCACGTATGTGATAGACTGGGATTGGTCAGACACGATGACACGGCTTCCCTGAGTCTTCAAACCGATGATGCGAGTGGGCGTGCAGTTGGCAGTGTGAGCCTTTCGGAGTAATGCTCGTTTTCCACAGTCGTAGAGACTAAGATTGTTGCCAACACCAGCAAGCAACTTGCCCTTGAAGGCAAGAAGAGCGAGGGGGACGTCGTCCGTGTCTGTCTGATGGTGGAGTTCCAGCTTGCGCCCATCATCAGAGACCTTGTAGAGCCGGATAGACGCGGATTTGAAACGATATGGGTTGAAGGACAGCTGGTTCGCCACGCCGACCGCGAGGAAGTACTCGTTGTTCTTGCTTTCGAATGGCACCAACGCAGCGCTCACCGCAGACTGATCTTTGTCCAACTCGATAGTTTGGATCACAGCATGTTCGGTCACAGGGTCGACGATCTGTATGCAGGAAGCCCACAATCCGTTCGCCCGCGGGTGGCCAAACTGTTCGGGTGATAGTTGGTCTTCTTCAGGACCTTCTTCCGTCTTCATCGCTGCGTCCTCCCCGTCCTTCTTTTTCAGTGATTCCACGGTGCCGGCGTCTATTGTGTTGTTATCGCTTTCGACCACATAATAGACGCGGTTTTCAGGGAAGCCAACGAGCTTCCTGGGGGTATATCGCAAAGGAATCGATTGGGACACCGTATTACTAGTGAGGTCCTTGAAGCTGAATATCCTGTACAGGTTCTGTCAGCCTTGGCCTCGCAAACAGTAAATGAAGCGGAGTAGAAGGGATGCCATATCTCAGTAGGAACAATTGGAAAAATAAAAATTATATCCTCATGAAAGTTTTCGGAACCAAGTCTCATCATAATGGCATTTGGGCGGGAAAGGAACGAATCAACATACCTGAGCTCATTTCCTGTGACGCATATGACTCCCTTGATTGCCGCACCCTCAAAGTTCCAAGCGGACTCGAAGGGTATGTAGTGAAGAGGGGTCGTACAGAATGACGATGTATGAGGGTGTGCGTAACTGAGCCATGGCCGAGAGGTCATGACAACCACAGCTGTCTCCCCCGCAGCATTCACTTTGGCGAATTTGACGGCCGCAGGCCCAAGGAACCGCCGACGGGTATCAGCAAGCTCGCCACTGTACTCCTCAAGCACAGAGCGAATGTACACACCGGACCGGAGCCCAATATGCAGGTACTGACTAGAACCGGCTTGTGTGTTATCTTTCATTTGGCAAATTGTCAACGCGGAGGGCACAGCCGTCAGCTGTTGAACCGAAACGCATTGCAAGAACTGATCGCTCTCCGGGGACAGATCATAAAGTCTTATCATCTGATCGCTCGTACCAACCGCCATCCAACGGCTGCGCACATAGCCTTCGGGAACGTCTGCAATGGCGATGCAGGTCACGTTCTGCCCAATGGACACTTCGTCTTCGGCCTTTGCCAACGAACCATCGGCATCACACTCAAAGTAGAGGATGTCGCCAGAGCTCAATGCGATCGCAAGTTGACGGTTGTTGGATGCATAAGAAACCACGGTGCGATGAACAGGTGCGTGCCAATCTGTCAGATCCTGGGTTGTGCCCGCTTCGTCGTCATTGGGGAATTGGAGCTGTCGGATATGACGGATTCCCCTGGGATGTATCTGTATGATACAGTCCTCCCCGAATTGCTGGACACCAAGAGTGGTGGTGTCCTCCAGAAAACCGGTGTTGAAGGCCTGGGTGACATCCTCGCCCACCTTCAGAATCAAGGTACTCGCCAGCATACAGAGGACAATCAGTGCATCGAACTCATCCGTGACGAGCATCTTCGTTGTCCAAACACTCACAGCCTGCTGAGGCAACGGGGATTCGACAAGGTCCAGTACTTCCAAAGCGTTGCGTGTCGTTCTAAAGGTACTGCGTGCGCCTGATCCTGAAACGGTATAGATTTGCGGAGCGTCCTCCTCGGCATAGTTGGACACTTCCATGTCCATGATAGGGTTCATGCTCGGAAGCACCTCGACGGGAACCAAGTTTTTCAGAGGCCTCGGTTTGAAGAAGGGGGCGCTGAAGCTTTTGGTGGGATCGACTGGAAACTGGGTGCTGTCGTACTCTGGGTCATCCGTCTCTTCACCCAAGGACTCCAGTTCGTATAAGATGCGGTCTCCTGATTCGCAGGCGCAGAAGACAAAACCGGCCTTCAGAATGCAGATGCTCATGGCAACCGGTAGAGTGTCAAAGTACTTGATCTTGATGCGATCAACATTGCCGCCTTGAGTGTCAAAGGTGACCTTGAAAACATCGCCATCGTCCGATTGAAGAAGGTAGAAGAACTGCCCGCCCTTCAAGGTATATAGCGTGCCGGCAACAATCATCCGCTTCCTGTTGGGATCTTCTGCGGGTCCCTCTCGGCGCGGTATGGCGAGCCGATGGACTTTGGAAGCGTTGTTGAAGATACGACGGTATGCAATCGTGTCCTCACCGCAACAGAGCACCCCACTGGGTGCATTGGGACCTCCCGGCACACGGAAGAGCATGTTGGCGGACCGGTCGACAGGCTCTGACCACTTGCGCACAATGTGATTCAGGCCTAGGTCCAGCTCGTAATACACCAGCTCTTTCTCCACCTCCTGAACAGCTGTCCCAGTTGGATCCACCTCGCAACTGGAGTAGTCCAGTTCCAGCGCAGCGAAGAGAGGGTTTTCATACCCGACATCCAGACCGAGAAGGTAGTAGACGAGAGTCTGAGGCTTGTGTGCCTCCAGCGGAGAAGAGATCGAAATGACGTTCTCACCATTTCGGGTGAGAATGTACACGAGCTTGTTCTTCTCTAGTGATGCCAACATGACGGCCCGCCCTTTCGGGTCCACCGCCATGTACTCTCCAGGCACAACTCGCCGTATGCCAGACTTGCCGTAGGTCTCTGCGTGTATCTCCTTCAGCTTGTGCTCTTCCGGCATATACTCGTATGTGACAATGCGACCGGAGTCGGTGGATAGTGCAATGTTGTCTGCAACCTCTGTTTAGCTATGTTCTCAATTGTAGCCCAGGCTTCCCGCCACGCGTTCTAAGAGCGACCCCATGAACGGTCTCGCGGTGCCTTCCAAAATCACTAAACTAGCCATTGCAAGCGTAGGGGCAGACGGACCTTTGTTACCACCGGCAAGGCGGAACTTGGCAATGTTTCGGATGATGCCGAAGACATGCTGCGAGAAAATTTCGTTGATGCCTTTCTGTCGCCGTGATGCCTCCAAGATGGAAAGACGCGACCCGTTCGCCGTCAAAATCTGCTGGCGACCGTTCCCAAGGAAGTCTCCGATGATGGCCTCCTGCGTGGCTGACGGATTTTGCACCGTCAGCGCATACATGGCGGTCGTGGAGAAGGTAGTCATGATGGGCAACAGCGGGCTCCAGCCCGGAATCCCCGTGAGCGAGAACTGATGCCGGGTATATGTTGTTCAGACGTCCAACAATGCAGTTTGTATGTGGCTCAGGCGGTACGCAATGAGTTGGCAGAGAATTGAGGATGGTGGGCGGGTGGGGTGGTCTTTGCAAGTGAGGAAAGAGGCGGCTCTGATATTTCCTCCAGCTTGCGCACAGACGGCTTGGCAGATGGTACCTGACACGCGTGGGAGAAACTGAGCACAACCGTCAAAGCCTCGAGAGTAGGTATGATATTTTATAACAGGAGAAATGACAGGCCTGCGATCGCCGCTACACCCATGGGCCCTCGAAAGTATCTCTTGCGGAATAGTATAGACAAGGGCCATGCATACCTACATCTGTAGATATATCCTTGCGAAAGAGTACAACAAACACCTGAAGACATTCTGATAGATATAGTATTTCTTGCATTGTGCACATAACACATAAACCTCTGCTCAAGTTGTCCATGGACGAAGAGGTCGATGTTCTGCAATTTGATGTCAGAAATCAATTTCACTGTATCGCTAGAAAGTTTCTGAGTTGCATGTAAGGGTAACTGGCTCTTCCAAAGTCATGCAGGTGGACGAATTCAAGTTTTATTTTCGAAAGTAATTACAGACTCCGACACGCAAGATAATGCGAGAGCCCCCAAGAGCCTGAAGGCATTAGATGGAATGCAAATGAAAAAAGATGGCGTCTATGCGCGACTCTTGATGATATCGGCAGCCTAGTCGAGTAGTCAGCGTGTGTGCTCCGTCCATAAAATAGAGTTTGTGGCTTCAACGAAAGCCCTCTGGAACCATACGGTCGGGCCCGCTTGCCGCGCGTACGGCCGAAAGCCACAGATGTAAACATGTAAACAAGAGAGCGTAGACTCACCTTCTCAGCAATAGCATAGACGGTCTCGCACGTGTGCGTGCCGGGGACCATAGGCATAACGGATGCGTCAACCACACTTAGGCGCGACACACCGTGGACCAGCAGGTTCGTTCCGACAACACCGCCGTTTGCACGCGGGCCCATAGCGGCTGTGCAGCAGACGTGGTAGAATGATGGCTGCACGAGCGCAGCACGGAAGATGCCCTCGATCTCCGCATCGGTATCAACGTCAGGGCCGGGGAGAAGTTCGACAGGACCCAGTTTCGACATGGTGGGCGTCTTGAAGTACTTCCTGGCGAACTTGAGGAGCTCCATCATGATCTTGAGATCGACGGGGTTAGCAATGGTTCTGGTGTCAATGGCAGGCTCAGTGCCAATGTCGGAATTAGTGATCTTGATGGTGCCACGGGAGGCGGGCTTGAGGAACGCAACAACGGGCGACGCCTGGCCAGCGAAGGGAAGTTCCATGACAGCATTGTCTGTACGAGTAAACCTGTTCGCGAGGATCTTGAGCTGGGCGGCATAGCCTTTCAGTACGCTCGCCGGGGTCGAGGGATCCACATAGGTCGACGCGCTCTGGCTGGAGAGTGTGGAAGCAATGTTCTTGTATTGGGAAGTCAGGTTCAAGAGAGGGACGAAAGCGCCAGCGTTTCCGAGACCGAGAGCAAAGGGGCCTGCATCAATTCAGCAAGAGCGTAGTGTGCCCGCTTGAGCTTCTCCTACCTGTACGGGTGGCCCAGTACTCTGCATATGCAGCATCCCTATAGGTCGCGTTCTCGGTCAGGAGTTCCGGGTACGGGAAGACGTTGCTGGTGACTGCGAATGGCGTTAGACTCTACTACACAGTTCAAGGGTATTCATACATTGATGCGCCATCGGGAAGAACGGATGGTCCTGGAGATTCTGCCCAACGCCCTCCAGGTCGACCTTCGTGGTCACACCCGCAGCCGACAAGACACTCTTGGGCCCGATACCGCTAAGTTGCAGCAGCTGCGGAGTGTGCACTGCTCCAGCGGCCAGAATAATCTCTTTAACTGCAACGATATATTTCGTCTTGCCAGTTTCCCTGGACTTGACGGTGACACCGGCGGCGGCGGTACCCACAAAGTTGATTTTGGAGGCTTGGTGCATGGTAAGGAGATGGTAGTTCTTGCGTTGCTTGTAATGAGCAATGACCGCATCGACACGGGTCTCCTTGACGGGGTCCTGCGATGATGGCACCCAGAAGACACCAAAGGCGTTGCCATTTGCTCCCTCTTTTTGAGTCTTGATGTTCAAGTCTTTCCAGGCATCAAACTGGATCTCTGCAATGCGGTCAGACGCGAGCATCACTTGGGTTCATGAGAACTTACTGTTACCAGGAAACTGAAACGGGGGATAGCTGACGTCGACTGGGCCGCTGCCACCATATGCGGAGAGGTCATAAGTGTAGCCGTACTTCTGCTGCTCGGCTTGCGAAGGAGGAGTGAAGCGAACAGCCTGGGACTGTCAGCAGTGGTCCAGAGCTGGTGGATATCACACTTGCCTTCTTGAAATACGGGAGGAGGCCGTTCCAGTCCCACCCTGTGTTTCCCAATTCGGCCCACGCATCGTAATCGGCCTTTGCGCCGCGGTCGTGGAACATTGCGTTGATGGCCGAGCCGCCACCAGCAATATTTGATGCCGGGACGTCACCGACGCGACCATTCAAAGCTTGCTGCGGGGTGGTTCGAAGAGGGAACATGTATTGAGTCGGGAAGGGGTTGCCCTTGGACGGCATCTGTAGAGACTTGTCATCCTTGACAATGGGGCCATACTCGACAACAAGCACGGTTTCTATAATAACATTAGTCGGGCGTTCTGTATACAGTGGAAGATAGGGAAAGAGCCTACTTTTGCCATCCTCGGATAAGCGATCCGCAACAGTAAGGCCAGCGACGCCGCCACCGACTATAACGTAGTCGTAGACCTCGAGGACCAGGTTGAGCGAGGTCAACTCGGTAGCCTTCTTGATCAGTTCCTTGGCCGGGGCCGCAGCGGAGAGCCCGAGGAAGGCAACCCAGACGGCAGCCGATTTCGCGACGATCCTCATGCTGTTTTGCTGCAATTGATTTGACACCAGGTTGAGGTTCGGCTCAATTGCCCTTCGCTCTGAAGATTCGAGTGGGTAGTACAAAAGCGATGTCGCGCATGTCCAGTTATTAAGGAGATTGGACCCCTGGTAGTGGCTTCTGGACCCGGGCTCTTGGAATTAATGTGTCTGTCCCAAAACGAGATGGCGCGAGAAGAGGTTGTCCTCGCAACGATAGCAGCGGCAGCCTCGCCGTTCGTTCCGCAGCGTCGCTAGCTTGGATCCCTGTATACCACGCGGTTGCGCCTCTTGGATCAAGCCTAGATTGACCTGATTTGGGAAAAGTCGAACCTTAAAAGTAGTTCGTGCATTGCGAACGAGCCCAAATAGAGTGAATGTTCCGCCATTCCAATACGAACACCCAGTTCACCCAATGTTCGGTCTTCGATGTCGCTCGCGAGTACACCTTCAAAAACTGGTAAGCGGCATTGTAGGCACGTGGCAAGGTCTGCCGATGGCCCTGAGGCTGAGGAAGTTGAGTCAGGCTTCGAGGCGACGAGGGGTCTCTGTATGGACGTACGATGGTGGCCAAGTGGAGATGTATATTGCCTGCATCCACGTCGTCATGACTTCTCCACCACCACGGTCGACGGGTCTGTGCTCGGTGCACATGTGGGTGTAGAAGAGGTCGATGGGAGGCTCCTTCCAAGGCTGGATGTAAGCTCGGCTGTGAGAACGCCGCAGGAACCAATCAATGGAAAACAGTATAGAAATAGCCGGCGCTACGCTGCGTGGCACAGCACCGAGCATTATAACTCACCTTATAAAAATCACCACAGTGTCTATTATTGCATGGCCGTCTGACAGTTTGCATGATGTTGACAATTCAGTATTTGCGATCATGTTCTTACAAAGGTTAGCGATGCCGCTCGGGCCAACGACCAGCCGACTGCCCGTTGAATACAATTCGCAGGGAGCCGAAGTGCTACTTTTGCGCTTTAAGCGCGGTGTTGGCAGTACGTATTTGGAGTCGATCTTCATGCGAGTCCTCATGCCGAGTCATTAACCATTGGAATGCACTCATCGATACAAGCGAGTGAACGCCTACGTCTACTAATGTCAGCCCCGAACATATACTCACACGAGAATCGGAACATCCGGCGAGTCGAGCCCTATGCGCCTCAGGTCTGTTGTACTACACACCGTATGCCAACCGTAAGCCTCTCCGTGCGAGAGCTGCATATTGGCTTAAACTGGTACCTCAAAGCTGAGTACGGCTTGGACATGGGCGCATGTTGCGCTCACCATTCCCAAACTGAGCCATTTCGTTGTCGAGTTCGAATTCAGGCTATCCCTTGACTGGGACATCCGTGCTAGCATCTACCACGTATGCGCACTCGTTCTTCTGGTATACACACTCGTTCGTGTGGTTTCACTCTTTTGCGTGATCCAACAACGCAAATCCTGAAGGGTCATTACGCTCAAATCCAACTCCATAATCGCCCACCCGTCCTCCCCTTTCCGTCGTCCGACAAACCTTGACGCCATTCAAATATCAAACAACCCCTACCTCCTCCCCCACACCCTATCCTCTACCCTTTTCAGCCCCAAGCCCCCCTTCTTCCTCTCCCTCCTACTCTGCCCCTTGCCGTCTCCATCTCCATAACCACCGGTACTCTCCCCCATCTCCCTATCCTCCAACACCCTCCGTCTCTCAAACAGGCCCTGTTCGCTCTCATCTCCCTCCACATCGGCCTCAAACTCCGCATCCCGCTTGAATAACGCCAGCATATCATTCATACTCAACTTGCCGATAGCCTTGCCGCCTTCCAGAGCCGCGTTCGCCAATTTCCTTTTTGCTTCCTGCAGTTCCAGGATGCGTTCTTCCACGGAGTTATGCATGGAGAGTTTGTATACTGTTACGTCGACGGTTTGGTTGAGGCGGTGGACGCGGTCGATGGCTTGTTCTTCCACGAACTGTGCGTTACGTGTTAGTGTGGGTTCGGGTAAGGGGAGACAAGGGGGGCATGGGAGAACATAGACGTACTGGATTCCAGAAAGGTTCCATGATAACCACGCGACTTGCGGCTGTGAGGTTGAGACCGAGACTACCGCACTTCAGACTACACAGTAGAACGCGGGTGCGCTTGTCGTTACGCAGTTTGTGAAGACTAGCTTCTCGGAGATCATTTCTCATGCTGCCGTCATACCGCGTGTACACAAAACCTTCGCGACGTAGAAAGGGTTCAATGAGGTCGAGCATGGACGTGAACTGTGAGAAAACAATGACTTTGTGGTCTGGTGTTTCCTTTTCGAGGATCGCGAGAAGCTGCCGGATCTTGGTCGAGGGTACCAGGTCGGAAGTGTTGTATTCGATTTCCGAATCTTCTGTGTCTGAGCCATCGGCGTCGCTTTCTGGGCATGTCGAGCACTCGGAGTCGGAATCCGAAGCGGGTGCTGTGTCGGTGTCTAGGTTGATGACCTTGGGTTTCTGGGGCACCCGACGGCGCGCGACAGGGCTTTCGTCTTCGCTGTCCGTGTCGTGGACGTTGAAAGAGTCCATTTCCGCCTTCGCTTGGGTGTCGCCCTCTGTAACGAAAGACGCAGAGTCGATGGAATCCAGGGTCTCGCCCCCATTCTCAGCATTCTCATCATCGGTACCGCCGGCTTTCCCGAGATCGGGGAGGTCTCGCTGGTCTTCATCGACAAGCCACTCGCCCCCTTCGTCTTCGTCGTCGTCATCACTATCCATGATGACCCGGCGTGGGCGTGCTACCTTGCGGGCTATAGGGCTGCCATCCTCATCCTCTTCTTCTGACTCGTTTTTTTTCGGCGCAGGTTCTTTGCGCATTTCGTCCTTACGTTTGCACTTCCTCCGCTTCTTGTGCTTCTTCGCCTTCTGCTTTGAAGACAGAAGATCCTCTTCGCACTCATTACACCGAATAGCACCCGGCTCTGCGTTGCCCTGGGTCAGCGCAGCCTGGCATATATCACAGCGCTTCGTCACAACACTCAGCCCATTGAGCATATCGGCCAGGTCGTCGGCGTCGGTATTGCTGGTTTTGCGTGGGGTTTGAGGAACATCGGGCTTCGATCCCGTCGTCAACGCATCTTTGTCATCCTTCACATTGCTCTTCGTGAGATTAGGATGGTTACAAGCCTGCCGCAACCGTAGCAACATCACGAGGGCACCAATATAATCCTGCTTTGCTCCACCCATCATCTCAGCGAGACTTTTCGTAGCACGGTCAGACAGTCGGTCGTAGAAGGCGCGTTCTTGTGCGGTGAATGAACCTATCACGTTCTCCACATTGCGCGCGACTATCTGGAAGCCGCCTTTGTTCTCACCCTCTTTGCTCTTGCCGCCAAAGTTGAGGGCGCCCTCTTTCTTGAGCACGTCCTTTGTCCTGCGTTTCATGAAGGTCTTCAGGGTGATCTGAAGGCGGCGCATAGCTAGATTGCCTTTGCCGTTCCTCATTGGTAAGGCTATCGAGTCCTTCCAATTGGAGAGTTCGCAGTACGGTTTGATGCGGAGGAAGCGGATCAGACTCTGGAGTTCGTCAAGGTTATTTTGCATAGGCGTGCCTGTTAGACACCATCGGTAGTGGGAGCGGAGATCGTAACAAGCCTTTGTCATCTTCGCGTTGCGATTCTTGATGGTATGTGCTTCATCAAGGATGACTCGGTACCAGTGCACTGCGAAACAGCCTTTCTTAAGGCCGTCCGGTCCATCGCCACAGCTGGCATGTTCAGAGGACAATACTTGGTATGTCGTGACAACCACATCGTACTGCTTGAGCTTTTCTGCCGACTTCGTACGATTGGATCCGTGGTGAACGAGCACTCGTAGCGCGTGGGACTTCGTCACCTTGTCTTTGATCTCGGCCTCCCACTGCTTGATGAGAGCTAGGGGCGCGACGATTAGGGTCCCCTTCCCAACTGTCGGTAGTATCTTGTTCTTCTTGCTCTCCATCTCCGTGTCCTTCTCCGGTCGCGGGTTAGACAGGATTAGGGCTATTGACTGTACTGTCTTGCCCAAGCCCATGTCATCGGCGAGAATGCCACCCTTCTTCGGCATTGTCTTCATGTGAGCTCCGGTCTCCTTCTCAATCATCCACGCCACACCGTCGACTTGATGTGGGAGGAGCTTGACCTTCATGCCATCGACGGTACCATCATCCACATCGTCATCTTCATCCTCTTCTTCCTGCGCAGGCTGCTTGACGTCTAAAGCGGCTAGCTTCTCAGCCAAAGACTTTGTAGCCTTGTCTTCGGCCTGCTGTTTCTTCTTCTTCCGGCCACGCGTGCGCGGTATATTCTCATCTTCCCCCATTGCACCTTCTAGTAGGGCCTTGATATTCTCCTGGGCCTTGCCAGAATCAACGTATGCATATGGATCAGGGGCACCGAATTGAGTGCCTTCCGCCCGGATAGCGGCGTCGGGGTCGAAGTCGTCCTCGTCGTCCGGGTTGGGACGTGTAAGATAAGGGTTTTCAATGATCTCTGTCTTCCGGGCATACGGGTCGTACCTGTTATTAACAGGCTTGAAAGCCGGAGGACCAGTTGGAGGGCCATCGCCGGGGCCTATGGACGAGAACAACGAGCGAGGAGGTGCATGGATAGTTGGGGGCACATAAGCAGACGGTTTGGGCAGTGGTACACCCTGGTATGGTTGCTTAGGTTTGAACTGTGCGGCGGGGATCTCGAACAGGTCGGAACCGGTCGACGACGACGTGCCGGGTCGGGGAGGCGCCTGCGATGGCTCGCGGTCGGTGAAAGCGGCGTCTGTGGGAGCCTTGTAAGATGGCTGTTGGGAATCTCGGAACAGGGTTTGTGGTATCGTTTGCGGGAGGCGTGGAATGCCATGTCCGGTTAGGGTATCTGCACTCGCACCGTGAGGCTGGCGTTGTTCAGCGGGGAACTTGCGTTCGATGTGGTGCTCTGGCCGCGGTCGACCTGGCTTCGGTACGTTGAACAGATGAGCGTATGGATCTTTCGACGGCTCCTTCTTCAATGGGTTCCGCATAGGACTCGCCTTGCCGAACTCTAGAGTGTTACCCAGGTCCTGCGCAGGCTGTCTTGGACGAGCAGGCTCATTGCCCCGCTGAGGCAGCGCCGCCGGTTCCCTTTCTCTGACCATTCTTGAAGGTTGACTTGCGTGGGGTTTCCGCGGGGACGAGAAAGCGAGCGGCGAGGACGGCTGTGCGTTTTCGCGTGTCGAATCGAAGAGTGAGCTGTTGTCACCGAGAAGATCTGTAGCAGAGATGTCTAAGCTGCCGTAGTCTCCGTCACTCGTGGCGACAGACGTGTCGTCTTCTGGGTCTGAGAATGAAACGGCTGGCTGTGCCTTCGGCTGGGCAGCTTTTGTAAACGAGGGCTTCTGCGGCGAGGAAAGCGTATCGAGGGCGCGGAAGGGTGCGCGGTGCTTGCGAGGACTGTCGCTCATAGGGACTTGGAGGAGTTGTGGTATGTGAAGGTCGATTCAATACTTAACGTTGCCGCGTCCAAACTTCGGGCGGGGCTTGCAGGTGTTTGTTGCATCCGGCTAGGCTCCACTCTTGGCGCCTGTCACACTGGCAACCGCGTGACTAAGCGAAGGGATGAAAGCGCGCTGTCACGTGAGCATCTTTGAACTTCTTCCAAATTTCCTTGTCTCCTTCAGCCGTGGGAGTGCGGGTATTCCTCATTCCAGGCTCATGAAGCCAAGCAGTCTTCTAATCAGAGGCAAACAAGGCCGAATCTATAATCCATCCACTGTAAACGCATTACTCGTCATACGGATCAAACTACACATCGCACACCGCAGGTCATCTCGCAAGAGGGCATAAAACCGTACTTGAAAGCTGGGTCATCACATTCTATAAAGATCAACAACGATCTAGTTCTCGCACTAAAGAAAACTTTTCATTCATCCCATCTCCCCCTTTCCCCTCCTTAAATGACCCCGTTCTCCACATCTTCTCTCTCCCTCTTCAACTTCTTCAACTCCCCAATCCCCGGTCCCACCTCCAACACAAAATCCGAATCACACCCCCTGAGACTACTCCTCCTCATCCAACCACCCCACCTCCAGAGCACCATCGGTCCCACAACCGCCAATACCACCGTCAAGCCCGCCAATAACGCATTCCCTCCTCCCAAACCTAGACTCTTGTACATACTCGGTGCGAATAGCGGAAAACTGAAACCGCATAGCGTGCGCACAACAGCGCCGGCCGCGTTCGCGCTGGCCACGTAGCGGGAGCCATAGGCGTCGGTTGTGTAGGCCTGTGCGCACTGGAAGGCGATAATCAACCCGATGGAGATGAGGACGAGGCCGATGTTGGGGAGGATGGGGTGCAGATGGTCCTGTGCGGTGTAGCCGTAGAGAAGGAGGCCCGTGGGCGCGAAGAGCCCGCCGATGAGCATAGGGGGGACGCGGAATTCGGGGATGCCGTTAGAGGTGGCGTAGTAGGTTTTCAAGTAGGCGTATAGCTGGTTCATTTTAGTTGGCTGTTTAGTAAGGCCATGGTAGTGAAATTGTCCGTATGCGCATGAGAATGGATGTGGATGTGATCGGTACGGATGTGGATCGAAATGATGGAGCAGACATACCTTGTCAAGCAGGGGCTCCGACGCCCACAACCCGATCATGAATCCGATGAACATGGACAGGGTGTTCAAAGAGGGGACGAGCTCGGTTTGGTCGTAGACGCCCTCGAAAACAAGCGGAAAGGACGATAGGAGCAGGTACATGACACCGTACAGAAACGCTCTATACAGTGCTGGTGCTATAACCGCCGGATGTGAGAACATCATGACGAATGGAAGCGTCAGCCTCTTTCTCAGAACCGTGCGCATCGGCTCCCCGGTGTTGTATTGAATTGTGACCCTAGCTTCCGTCCAGCCTCCTCGGTCGAGCTCCGTTCGTATGCGTGTAGCTTTCTTTGCGAGGATCGTGGGTGCGTATGTCTCGGGGAGGAAGAAATGGGCAAGGATCTGTAGAATGAAGGCGAAGATCGAGGTTGCGAAGAAGATCCAGCGCCAGCTGGTGTACTTGGATATCAGTGCCCCGCAAACTGGGGCTAGGGTCGGCCCTGCCCAGTTCGCAATGCCATAGAGACTTTGCCCGAGGCCGCGTTCATCGACGGACCATATGTCAGGCAGAACACCATGACAAAGCTAGTAACGAGAAGTAAGGATGTATTTACACCAAGCGTAACAGGGAGCTTACAGTTTGGGGTGCCGATCCGCCCACTCCAGCCAAAAACCGCAGCACCAGAAGTTGTGTCGTCGTCTGGGAGATTCCGCATGCCGCGTTGAAGGCGATATAAAACACATTTGAGATGCGGATGATCCCTATTCTTCCGTATATTTCCGATAAGGGTGCGAGGACGACGGGCCCGGTTGCGTACCCGAGCATGAAGATGGCTATGACCAGTTGACCGTCGAAGCCTTCAGGAATGTTGAGATCGGCATCTATTTCCGACATCGCAGGCGTAATCTTCGTTGACGTGAATGGGGATAGGAATGTGAAGAACGAAGTGAGTATCGTGACGACCAATTTCTTTCGCCATGGCCAGTTGAGAGGATTAAGGGGGTCATCAGGCCCGTCCCAGGAGACCTTCAACCGGTTGAGTCAAATATGAAGCATCGTCTGAGGTATGCACTTACAGATATCTGATCTTCCTTGCGAGGGCTTGCATGGGGTGTGGAATAGCCGCTGTTGTGCTCAGTGGCATCCGTAGCAACTTCCTGTTTGGAAGCCATTTATTTGAGAAGAAAGTATGCATACCTGACGAATACATAGATGTGGGGCGAGAAGATCTTGGAGGAATGCCGCGTATTCCATGACATATGCCTTTTTGTTGACTCGGAAGCGCCCAAACCTCACCCTCCAACAGCGCTAAGTGCTCCGCCGTTTCCTAACGCCGGAGAATACGGGTGGGTTCCGGGATGCATTCGTGAATATGCGGGGCTCAGAGTTTATAGCGACAGAGGGTATGTCATCAGACAGGGTCGAACAATATACTCAGCGTCTTCATGGGTCCGAGGACGAGTTGGAAGGTGAATTGAGAACTGTATTCGTCGAACGAGTCGTGGCCCTCAAGAAACCACTCCTTTCTGATCGTCGAAGTCCCCATTGACGATGGAGCAAAATCTCGAGAATCTGCTGGCAAAGAGTCCTTGGACTAGCCGGTACCCTCAACGGCACTGAAGAGAGCATCGTTCGTGCCCGTTAGGCGACGGGAGCCATGATGCGCCGCGTTGGAGACGCCAAGTACCCCACAGCTATTCCACTTCCGATTGGATCTATCTTGACAGCGGTGACGGCGGCTGTACTTAGCTTGAAGTCATGGTGAGTGCACGTGGCCTGCAGTAGCGTATCTCAGTACCTCGCAACACCAAGGACACTTTGCTTGCCACTGCTTGAGATACCTTGTGCCGATATGCCGCCATTTGTTCTTTCTCGTTCTGAGTGTCAACACAAGGTGACCACATGTATACGTCATTGCCGCGTAAACAAGGCGTTCCATGAGCTCCGGTACTTGACGCATACATCCACCTAATCTCGTATGTGTGCGTAGATATAATATGGAGAACTCGGCGTCTCGAACTGTCTGCTTTGGTCGATCTCAGAATCTAAAAAGGCCTTTGACGCATGGTTGGACATATAACCCTTGCGTCCCCGCTGTACGATTAAGGCAGGCCGTGAGGACCATATGGCTGGTCACTTGAAAGACGTACAGGTGGATGTAGAACGGACACTAGGAGATTCGAGACCGACAAGTGAGTTGGCTGATTTGAGATCCTTCAGGCAGCACTGGTACGCTTCCGGTCGTGAGTGCCGATATTTGCGCTGTCTCGTTCTTTTCTGGGAGGTGCGATTCAGCTACCCTTCCCTCGAGCCGTCAATGAGCTCAATACCACTGTTCACGTATACGCTGGTCGGTAGGTTTTAGAGCAAGAGCCATCTGCGCTACTTTTTCTAGTGACCGGGATGTGTGTGACATCCTAGATCCCCGAAT
This sequence comes from Sporormia fimetaria CBS 119925, assembly GCA_010093795.1. Taxonomy (NCBI): domain Eukaryota; kingdom Fungi; phylum Ascomycota; class Dothideomycetes; order Pleosporales; family Sporormiaceae; genus Sporormia; species Sporormia fimetaria. The sequence continues at coordinate 173,316 of MU006565.1, forward strand.
CATCAGTCAATCAAACCTGAATTTCGCATATTCGCTTACGGCACGTTCGTTCACTCTTCTTAAATTCCAGTATCTCCATCGCCATGGAATCTAACAGTCCGGCACCTTACACCCACTCAGCATCGCAGCATCGTCATGGCCTTCGCGGCTCGCCAGTCCGTATTCTTGTGGCATGTCATCGTTTCAGAGCGAGCCTGGACGCTGGACAGGTGGAGGATGCCGTTCATAATGGCATTGGAAAAGCCTTTGGCGACCGACCACTCGAGTTGCGAAGTTTGCTGCTCCCTGACGAAGGCATAGTCCCTACGGAGGAGGCAATGAAGGGATACATCCCCGATCTCAACCAGATCCTTGGCGTTCCGTGGGACGCAGTCGTTACAGTCGAGGAGTGCTTGGACCTCCAGTGCATCGAGAAAAAGATGACAACACACATTGCTCGTCGAGCGTGGCAGCTCGGACGCGAAGCGGTGGCTCTGGTTGGTGCCATTGAGGAAGGAGTTGAGGCCATCTTGGTCAACTACGGGGCGGAGGTCTGGTCGTTCAACCTCAACGACGACGCGACTGTTTCCGACACACAACTGACCCTGGAAGTGGTTGCAGAGAGGGTCATGAGGTCAATATTTCCCGAGTTAAAGGGGGATGAGGCGTCTGGTGGTGCACGCACCAGGCCGAAATCGGTCTGATTAGTCATAAATGTTGTACCTAGTATGCCCAGGTGCTTCCCGAGGTCAATCCAACACCTCAATGAATTGATGACCACTTATACATGCGCAAATGAGGTATACCGTCTGTTCCAGATCTTCTTTTCGAATTGTGCACGTGTTGATATCCTGTTTCTAGTTCCATTCACTGACCGGAATGGGTAACGATCCTGCGTAAGGGAAGCCGTTGAGGAGCAACCCATGAGCTAATCTAGAGCACGGTGCAAAGACGCGCCTTTAGGCAAGCTGAAGAGCTGAGGGCACACAAAATATTACTCTGACCTCTACGTCTGACTTGAAACATTTCCCCCTCCCAAAAGGGCCTTCAGTGTAGATAGGCGTACAGGGAAGTAACAGTGCGCGTAAATGTGAAGGGGCTGTCGCTTAAGTGCTACTCGACGAGTGCTCTGTAAGGTGTGAATGCAAATGACCTCGAAGTAAGCAGACCCCTGAGGTCGGAGCGGAGTCGATACACCCAAGCACACTTCTCTCTGCCTCATGTTTTAGCATGAGAAGTTGTATCGTAAGGCACTTTCTCCCGCAGAGTTGCCGGACGAGATGCGAGAAACGGAAATTGCGTTGGCGAAGGTGCAGGAGAATCTTGTCAAAGCTTTGCAGGTGGGAACCTAGGTAGTCCAGGTAAGTGCGGGGCACTAGCCCAACCCCACGACCAACATTGAAGCCATGCATGCAGGGTGTACATCGGATCGGTACATTGCTCAACCTTCATCAAATTTCAACCTTAACTTCAACATGTCTTATAACAACAAATCCACACTGTCGCTTGAGGACTGCCCGCCCTTGACTTTCGACCATTCAGAGCAGAACTTGAACGGACTTCTGCATCACCTCAAAGCATGTAAAATCGAAAGCACGACCGATGTCACAGAATGTGTGTCTAAAGCTAGCACGAAACATTCTTCATGCCTACCCCACGAACGCCCAACTGCAGTCTTATACCCAAGGTCCACTGAACAAGTCTCGACGATCGCAAAGGCATGCCATGAGAGAAGCATAGCCATCACTACCTTCGCCGGAGGTACAAGCCTTGGAGGAGCCCTTAGATCCACAAGAGGAGGTGTATGCATCGACTTCAAACATATGGATCAACTGTTAGATGTGCATGAAGATGACCTCGACGTGGTGGTGCAGCCTAATATGGGATGGGTGGAGTTGAATCAAGTCCTGGAACCGAGAGGGCTCTTTTTTCCGCCGGATCCTGCACCGGGTGCTAAATTAGGAGGGATGGTAGGTCTTGACGTTGTCACTTCTTTGTAAAATCGCTGACTTTTTGTGCGACTTGTAGGTTGCTATGTCATGCTCAGGTACCAACGCATATCGCTACGGCACGATGAAAGACTGGGTCATATCTCTCACACTAGTCCTGGCCGACGGCACTATCATCAAGACTCGGAACCGTCCTAGGAAATCTTCAGCAGGGTACGACTTGACTCATCTGATCATTGGCTCTGAAGGTACACTGGCTCTTGTTACAGAGGCAGTACTCAAAGTCACGATTCTCCCAAAGAATCTGCACGTAGGCATGGCAAGCTTCCCAAGTCTGCAGGCCGGAGTCAATGTCGCCGTGGCAGTACTGAAAAGTGGACATCTTCTGGAGGCAATTGAGTTGGCTGATGCCGAATGTGTGCTTGTCATTCAACGCTCGGGGCTGGCAGAGGAAGCGGTCGACGCTGCTCCGACGCTATTCTTGAAGTTCGCTGGGCCTCAGAAAACGGTCGACGAGCAGATCCAAATCGTCAGGTCGCTGGCGTCCCACCATGGCGCTGAAAAAGTCGAAATCACTAGTGAGAAATCGAGGATAACATCGATCTGGGGCGTCAGGAAATGCCTCGCACATGCGCTTGTAGCCGTGAAGCGAGATCCCACAGATTTGTTCCTGCATACAGATGCTGCTGTGCCCATCTCAAAGATGGCGGATCTGGTGGAAAAGAGTAATCAACTGGTGCGCGGAAACCCGAAAAGCAAAGCGTGGTTCTGTGCTAGTGTAGGGCATGTCGGAGACGGTGAGTATATCTCGTACTCTGTACACCAGACTAGGCCAGATAGAGGCATGCTAACGATAGCAGGGAATGTTCATACGGCGATAGTCTGCCCGGCACACGCACGACACGACGCAGAGGAGCTCCTGGCAAAGGTGCATGGCCTCGCTTTGGATCTGGACGGTACTATAACAGGTGAACATGGCGTAGGAATGGAGCTGAGGGATCTGCTTGCTGATGAGGTGGGTGAGGAAGGTGTCAACCTCATGAGGAAGATCAATTTGCTCTCGATCCGAGAGGGATCTTGAACCCCGACAAAGTAGTCCGATTGGACACTTCTGTGTAAGCTATGCGGGTGATATTGATCTAAAGCTTACTTTAGGCCTTATCAGCGTCGGGGATGCGACAGTCCGCGACTGCCTCAAAACTGAGTAATGTCCTAACATTTAAATCGTATCGTAATTGTCATCGACACTTGTGCAATCCAACTTGTGTCGATGCCCAAACCACGAACGCATGGGTACGAGTCATAGGTTGTATCTCCCTAGCGTCGACGTACTGTCGCGTCCACCTCGGTAGTCGTCGTCGTACTGGTTGCTCCTACGTTGTCCCAGCTATCCTGATGCTCTTTCACAAATCCTTCGGGCCCTTCGATGCCCTTCGATTGGACCATCCACCAGCAAATCCAAGTAACCCAGCAAAATACAGTGTCGAAACCGACACTTGATACTGCAGGATGCTCTAAAAGAGTTGACAGCGTCCCCCAAAACCCGCTGTAGCCGTAGGCCAGGCTTGTCACTCTCCAGAAGAGGAGCGCCCCGCCGAAGATGGTCGCACCCCAAAGGTATTTATAAAGGTTCTCCATGAAGCCCACGTCATCCTCTCGGAAATATTTTGAGGGGAGAATCGCCCGAGAAAGCGGCAGGACCAGCAGAGCCAAGTGCGGGATCAGCAGTACGGGCAGGAAAGACTTGTGATGCCAGTATGACTCGTCGGCCAGGAGATAAGCGGGGAATAAAGTAGCAAATATAGCGATGAAGTTGATCACCCAAGGGCCCATCAATTTTCTCTTATGGGCGCCGCCCATGGAAGGCGCAGGAGGCGCAGGAGGGCTCAAGAGCAGCGCGATGAGAAAGAGGTTGGTTGCGAAGCTGATGGCAACAATCTGACCAATGACCATGAAGACCCAAGTATGTCGAATGCCTCGCCGTACGCCTGTTCTGGTCAGCAGATGTACATGTAAGGTCGACAACACTACCTTTCTGCTCCAACGCCATGCCCAATGCACAAGCAAAGAAGAATATCTGATGTGTCCACCAGTATCGAGCATTTCCCACTATCGCAATTTCCCATGCCTCTTTGAATAGTGAAGTATCTCGCAACCATAAACCCCAATGCATCATGTCGTCGGAAAGGTCGTAGTAAGAACGCCACATCATCCAGACCTTATAGGACACTCTGAAATATCGTATCATATAGTACCATGTCGTTCCCAGGCTAGAGACTGCGAGTCCAACAAACAGAAGCACATATTTGCGTGGAGGTGGCCGCGCCGTAGTCGACTTGGACAAGACGACGTAATTCCGCAGCAATTTCCGAACAACGTAAAGAGTTAAGAACAGACAGGCCGCTAGATAGCTGAAGAAGATAGCATAGGGACGAGTGTTGGTATCGGCACCCGCCGGGACTGGCCGTTTATTCATGAAAGACTGTGGGATGTGATCGGAGGCGTAGCCGGGCGGAGCAAAACCTGGAGGAGGCATATGGTGAGGAGATCGGACAGTTGTGCTTGAGTAGGGTAAGGCCTACCATGAGTTCTTAAGGTCTCTCAACTCCGACAGCGAAACGTGTTCAATGCGGGCAAAGGGATCAATTCCAAGGCTGTTATGACGGTTGTTGATACATTCACTTTATTTTGATTGAGGGCCGAGGGTTCGCCGGAGATACCCACGTGGGAGGGGTGCTGCCGCGCGCCTTCCCTGAAAAGGCTTAGCGCTCCCCACACCAAGGCTATCCCCGGCCTTGTTTTCCCCAACCTCATCCCGAGAACTTCTCGAGACTTCTTTGCCTCATCCATATCTCACCGTCTTGATAACCCAACGATTGCTCCCTTCTGTGAGCTGCACGATCTTTTCGTCTTCCCCTTCATTTGATGGTGCTGAGAGACTTGTGAGTTCCCATTGTAAGACCAAGCGATGATGTCAACGCTAACGGACCTAGTCTAACCATACATTCTTCGTCGTTCAAGAATCGTAGCGCCAAGCTTAACTCAATTACGTGCTGACTACACATCTCCCTTTTCTGGTCGAGCAATCGACAATTATAGCACGATGACGGATACGCCAGCTTCTGGAAAGGCCTCCACCAAGGATGTCGAACATGCCAAGATTCTATCTCGACATTTGGTACCAGGATACTCTGCAGAATTCGACGGGACTCTAGGTGAATCCAGCAATGATGCTTCCCCTGATGCGGACGCTTCTCAGCCGGAGTCGTCACTACATCTTCAAGGAGGCGACATCCACCGGGATCTTTACAGAATCCAACAAAGATCAACACTTACCAAGCTGCACCAGAGGGCTGCAACCTTCTCACATCCCCCAGAAGTAACCGAGCCCGAGCACGATGGACCCCCAGTCTCTGAGCAGCTTCTTCCGGGAGGTTTCAGGAGGCAGTTTGTGGAACGAGAGCGAGGGACGTTGAGCCGCCTTCCCGTTGCAAGGAACTTCATCTCGTTTCTCGCACTATACGGAAGCTTCGCGGGCGAAGACCTGGAAGAATCCGATGACGAGGATTACGAAGAGGACAGCGAAGCGGCTGGCGAGCGACGACCGCTTCTTAGTCAACGTAGGAGTACAAGAGCTAAAGCGCAGGGCGATGCCTCCAATACTCAGTCTTTCTTCACTCTTCTAAAGGCTTTCATCGGGACAGGCATCATGTTCCTGCCAAAAGCCTTCAAGAACGGAGGCATGCTGTTCTCATCCCTGACACTCCTCGTTGTCTCCCTTGTCACTTGCCTGTGTTTCCACCTCCTGTTAGAGTGTAGGAAACGATATGGCGGAGGCTATGGAGACCTTGGCCAAGCAATAGGTGGTCGAAAGCTGCGATCACTCATTCTCGCATCCATCACCATCTCGCAGATCGGATTTGTGTGTACGGGCCTCATCTTCACGGCAGACAACCTACATTCCTTCTTCAATGCTGTCACAAAGGGTAACACGACACCAATGTCTGTAAACCTGCTCATCGCAGTCCAACTTGTGGCACTCATTCCGCTGTCATATATTCGGAATATGTCTAAGCTTGGACCAGTGGCGCTGCTCGCTGACGTCTTTATCCTGATCGGGCTGGTGTACATCTACTCCTTCGACATTTCGAAACTGATTCAGCGAGGCGGGTTTGACCCCAGTATAAGAATGTTCAACCCTCGTGATTGGACGCTTACGATCGGTTCCGCCATCTTCACGTTCGAGGGCATTGGCTTGGTCCTGCCTATTCAATCCAGCATGAAGCACCCGGAACACTTCAACAAACTTCTTTACTCGGTCATGGCAATCAACACTGTAGTTTTCGCTTCTGTTGGCATACTCTGCTACGGGACCTTTGGAGACAATGTCAACGTCGAAGTCATCAACAACTTCCCGCAAGACAGCAAGCTTGTCAACGCGGTCCAGTTTTTGTATGCTCTTGCCGTGATGGTGGGAGAACCGGTCCAGCTCTTCCCAGCCATCAGGATCATCGAAGGCAAAATATTTGGCCATCGCTCTGGAAAACGGGAACCGTTCACGAAGTGGAAGAAAAACATTTTCCGAAGCTTGCTCGTTATGGTATGCGGAATCATATCGGCAGTCGGTGCGACGAATCTCGACAAATTCGTGGCTTTGATCGGCAGCTTCGCCTGTGTACCTCTGGTCTATATCTACCCTGCTTTCCTGCACTTCAAAGGCATCGCTGAGACGCCCTACCAGAAGATTGGAGATATCATGATGATGACCGTTGGCGCAGTGGCAATGGTATATACGACTGCAATCACCATCGTGAGGTGGGCGGAGACATGAGCAAGCCTGCATCGCACCTTGCTAGTAAGGTTCGAGACATGGCGCAGGCGGTTGGCGTACGGAGGCATACTTTGGCCACCTCCGCCTGTCTATTATGTGGACGACGGAGAGCAAGGAAAAGTGATTGGACTCTTGGCGGGATATATCAGATTTAGGCTAGAAGGCTGTCCTCTATCTGCTCTGGAGTCAATGGCGATGCCCAGTGCGTTGGGGCAGGTTTGTTACTGAGTGGTTTTGTCTCTACCAATAATTGGCTCACATGACTATATGTAAACTATCCTTGTGGAACACATTGTTTCTAAAAACATTACAGTGATCGGCCTCTCAGGCGGGATTACAACCTGTTCATTGGCCCCTGTCAGAAACGCCTGGATAGCCTTGTGTAGGTGTTGGGTTTCGCAAAAGGGCACGGTCCAATCTCTCGATGCGGCTAGTGGCAGTGTCAGACCCGTGGACATCCATCCCATCGGCGTCATCCCTCCGCCATTCGCCTCAATGGGGACCTCTTATACCTCTCATAAAGCGGCGAATCCCTCTCCTCTACTGTCTTCGTCCCATGGTTCTCATGCTACCGTGTTCTGTTGGCCGACTACGGTTCGCACGGACGACCAACACGACAGGCAGCCGCGCCTGGGAATCCACGCCAGCAGAAGAGGAGGGAAAGGAAACCCAAAGATTTAAGTGATGCGACTTCGAATTGTTATCCAATCGTTTGGGATGTTGACAAGCACAAATCTGGGACGCTCCTTTGCCTCGTCATCCGCAGATCCGCAGGTCCGAAAAAGAGTAGAACCCGAAGCCAATTGTCTGCAGACATAGGATTTGAGAAATGAAGGAAACAACGAAGTATACATCCAGTGTATTGCTTCTGCCCGGCGGGTGAATATCAGCTCTACCACTATACCGGGGAGATGCGAAGGTCAGGAGTGCCGACTGCACTGCTATATATCAGCTCCCCCCATAACTCAGCCGCCACGCTCCTATACTCCTCCGTGGAAGGAAAAAAGCCCAGCGTCTTTTGAAAGTCTTCCACTGTCTTCAACTTCAGAAGCTCGACGGCTCTTCGCAGGGTGTTCATGGCCCAAGGCCTCCAAGGGCTAGCGAAATCACACGACTCTAGCCCATAGACCAAGGTTGCGAGGACCGGTTCGAGCTTCTTCCCACGGGGCCAACAGTGATGCCCCCCCGCGGCTTCCAGTGCCATCTTAATCCGGGTCAAGACCGGCTCGACATCTATGGGAAACATCATAAGTCCGAGCCGAGTGCGTACATGTCTGATGGTTCCCCAGATGTACAATGGCAGTCCCGCAGCCCATATGCGAAACATCAACGATATTTCCTGAGCTTGTACCCCTGATCGCATGCTGAAATTCCAGATCTCTTCATGCTGGAGCCTTACTGCATGATACATTGCCTCGAAGTAAAGATTACTCAGTGAGCCTTGGTTGACATCGGTGTACCAATCGGAAGACGTTGCAAGCCCGAGGTGGTGTAAACGAAGCACCATGTCGAAGGCGAACGAGCTGTCTTTGGGGAGGCGCTTGACTGTCCGCCATGCCCGGATCTGGGCGTCATCGAGGAAGGCTAGCGGAAAGGTTGGCACATCGGAAAACAGTGATGGTGGATATTGTGGCGGCAGTTGCATTGCGGCTTCTATACACAATGCCGTCCTGCACCGCGTGAGTGGGCTTTCTTCTGACCGTGCGTAGCAATCTTACCAAGTACATGTCCGCTGCAACTCAAAATCGACGACTTCAACCCCACCACGAGCGTGCACTATGCCTCTCAAAGCCTCCAGATGCCCCCTCGCTTCGTCCCATTCACAATCAACAGCCTGGAAGGGGTCAGCCCTGCAAAAATAACGCTCGAGAGCCTTTCACGTACACATCCAAACGCCAACAAGCTTACTGCAAAGATAATAGAATCGGGCACAGCGTCGCCACAAGCAGTCACAGAATCTTTTACGATCCGCACGATCTCCACCTTCGAATCCAATGTCTCAAGACTCGGCTCTAAAGCCCCTCTCTGTTTATCCAGAAGCAGACATGCGAGGTACGTCTGTGCCGTTTCAGATATCGCATCGCGGGGCACATCAAATCCGAACTCGAGCGCGAAATGCTGTGCAGTCTCTGTGGCAGATGTCAGTGAGGGTCTTGCATGGAAAACGTTGAGATGTGTTATTGGAGCCGCAGTCCGAACAGCCCATCGACGAAGTCGGCAAAATTCTTTAAAAGAGCAAGACTTACGCATAGTCGAACCTCCATATGGCATTCCGGCAAACAGAGCGCCTACGCCCATGCCTGCTCCTTCCAAGGGATTACCATAGTGGTCAGCATCCCGAGATTGAGACCGACTCGACCTCACACGTTGTTTCGACTTCCTTCTTTCTCCACTTGGAGATCCGCGAGACGTTTGCCCTCTCCCCTGGCGCTGCTGTTGCTGCTGGAGATAGTTCTTCATGACATGACTTCGGACGGTCTTGAGTTTTTGTCTCGCTGTGGTCGCACTCTCTTCTCCGGTTGTCATTATGAATTCGTACTGGGTAGGAGAAGAAGTTCTGGTGATGGATTGTCCGGGTACGTCTAGCCGCTCTGATTCATGTGGGCTGGCCGGCTCGGTGGGCCGCTCTGGAGAGAGGGAAAAGTAGGAAGTCATGGAGTATTGACTGGGTGAGTCTGCCATTGTGTAAATATATCCAATGAACTGACAATCGACCTGCGCTGTACAGAACTGTGGCTGGTGGCAGCATCTTGAGCTTTATATCATGAGCCCCAAAAAGCGACACTAGCCACAACTCGCCCATGCCTGGCATACATACTGGCGCGCAATGACCAAACAGACCCATACCGGCACTCAAGCATGGTAGGTATGGTCAAAAGAGCCTTCGGCCAATACCCCCACCTACTGGCATCATTACCAGGAACTTGAAGACTTGTTGGTCTGTGCCGGAAAAGCCGAACGGTCAAAGCGCTCACAAGCCACCCCCAAGCAAGTCATGGTCAACACCCGAACGATTGGCCGAAGCCACACTCCTTGAGGCTGAAAACTGTTCGTCTTCTCAGGCACAACAAACCCCTAATGTACGAAGCGTGCACGGGGAAATTGTTCTTGGGGCCACAACTGTTGGCATGTCAGCCAATTTGCATTGCTTCAGCTTTGGAAGACCGCCAAGCTACTTGCAACCACAGCGAATCCAGAGCTGATAGCAAGCCTGTCAAGGACCTCAAACGATCGAACGAAGGATTGTCGTCATCGCAACAGTGTGGATTGCTCAGCGTTGCGACCCCATTCGTCCAGTGATCATACATCCAGCGTGTGGAAACTTGAAGTCTCTCCTTGACGTGGCGGCCCGTTCCAAGAGCCGCGACCGGGATAGATGTAAAATCTTATGACGGATACCCAATTGGGCATATGCCAGGAGTTCACATGGGTTTTTGATCCTTTGCAGCCGCATGCATGATGCCATGGGGCAGGATCTGGCGACTGGGACCGGGGCCCCATTCGCTCGCTTGGCCCGTCGGCAAGGCGCAGTCTTTGCACTAGCTTAGCTCCCGCGTGCGGATACGACATTCACTGTGGCTAGTGACACTACCTCTTACTATCTGTGGCTAGTGAGAGTAGCATTGTGGCTAGTGGTCCGTTTACTCGCCCTCAGTTGTTATGCGCTGGCCAACGCCTATACCGATAAGCAACGCCTATACCCAACTTTCAATTATCTCAGTACGGACGCTCTCCAATTCTGGACGCGCTCCAATTTTCTCCGTCACTAAATTCTTTCCGTCAGTTAGGTAGGTAGGTAGAGCTGACAAGAGTGATACGTTACGCAAGCTAGTTTCATCCTCGACCAAGAAATACAACCAGTCGAACTTGGACCGACACGAATACCTAGTCAGTATCCTGCTTGAGATCGCAGTGCGATCGTACACTAGCTTGTGTGCCTGATTTGCGCCTCGCGCCAGCCTCGCGCATGCCTTACCGGGATGTCGAGCCTCAACCCGCGTGCTACGGAATAATAGCCGGATTCTGCTTCTGGTGCTGCGCATTCTCCACATGACACGATACCGTCTCCACCACGGGAACAGCGATGCCAAAAGTTTTCTCCAAGGCGCTTTCAGTCTCGTAATTCTTCAAACGCTTATGCGGAGGAATGCCGAAATCATGGCCGCCAGGTGAACGCGGAATCATGTTTCATCGCACGGGTTCACCTGATTGAAGAGGACTGATCGGACAGCCCGTTGCAGGCGAGGATTAAGCATGGTAAGCCAACATACGATACCCTGTAGGGTTCCGGGTGATTGGTAGTACTCTGGCCCCGTGTAACGCTTTTGGTCTTGTTGATCTGGCCCCGCGCGCCTGCGCTGGGGCAGGGGTATAGGATGTCTAACGCAGCGTTGACTTTGCAAGCAGAAATACATGATATCCATCGTACTCCAGATCAAGCATCGGATTTGACTCGCGACTTCTGGACGACTGTCGAAGGCAAACAGTGGCATTTTTCTCTAGAATAAAGCACGATGGTAGAGGTAAAGCGCAACAGGAGAGCTGCTTGTAAGTCAAAAACTTCTCCTACTATTTTGCACCTCCACCGCCAACCACTCACTCGGCCGAGCGTACTCTCCGAGTTAGTGGGCGCGTGATAGCTGGACTTGCAATATCAACCCAAACCCTGCAAGATACCAGGTTATCACATTCTTCGGACATGGGCGAGCAGACTATGCGACAAAACAAGACATATACATGGGGGCCACAAGGGCGAGAAATGCTTACCGGAGAATTTCTCTCCTACTGACTATAGCGCAACAATGATGCCATTTATCGAGTACAGGTCCATATGCGTCAGAGTAAGCGCCAGGAACAAGTGGCGGTGCATCTGTGGCTGGTTAAGCTCGAGAGTGATGTGGCTGGTGGTCAGTTGCGGCTGATTACCTTTTTTGAAACAAATACTACTTGAGATATTGTCACGAGATGATCGAGTATGAAACCTAATGACGGTGTCAAATGTTTGTGGAATCAGTCGCTTCACTGAATTGCAGCCATTGAAGCTAGCAATACGAAATGACGGCAATGCAACAAGAATGATCATGTACGCAGAGTTCAAAGACAATCCGAAAGATAGAGGATATCCTACAAACACCACATCAAAACACAAACATACCAAAACAGGTTGAATAAAATGATACACGAATTCATAGGACGCTCAAAGCAACTTCGAAACTCATCAAAAAAGAATACAGGAATCAAGACCATCCCCTTCCCCATTCACCTCTCATCAAATTCCTACCCCTTCGCCTGCCAGCGGTCATTATAAGCATTCACCGCCACAGCAACCTGACGGTAGAACCAATTCCGCGACGACTCATCGGCAACCGGAATGAACGGTCCATTCGTCCCGCCCTTCAACGTGATCCCCATCCCTGTCCTCTCCTTGCTGATAGTCTGAATATCCCTCAACTCGACATCCCACTCTGATCTCAAGCTCTTAGCCCTCACTAACAGGATATCGTTGTAAGTCAGCATGACCAGCTTATCGTCTCCCTGTAGCTCGAGATGCGCAATGTAATCTTCGTGGAAGTATTTGCCGTTGTCTAGAGTCTTGAGCCAAAACTGGCCCAGTGCTTCACGTTGCGAGTACGGGCGTACGATGCCATCGGTGCCGATAAAACGCGTCAGTCGCACGCGGTCGAGCCCTTCTTGGTCGAAGACAGTAGTCGTGTTGCGCACGCCTTCGGCCATGTTGGATGCGAGGTCAAAGGCGCCGATCGCGGCTTTCGTGGGAACGCCTAGCAGACCTTTACCAAGGCCCTTGACGAAGCCAATTGCGCCCTCCTTTTCGGCGCCTTGAAGGGGGTGACGTGCAAGACCACCGATACCGCTTGCAAGACTGCTGGCAAAGGCGTTGCCGCCAGCTGTGATGCCGTAGAGCGCGTGCTTGGGTCGGTTCCGGGAGCGAGACATGCGGCGTTGGTCTTGGAATTCCTTGTCCATGGTAGCGGCTGAGAGACCCTTGGACATGCTGCCGGTGAACTTGGCCATACTGTCGGAAAACCCAAACACGGATTTCTTTACGAAACTGGATGCACCCTTGGCGATGCCGATACCAAGCTCTTCGGGTCGGTCAGACTTGACCAGACCTTGGTACGGTTCGTAGAAGATATCAGCGACACCCGAGCTGACATTTGTGAACAAGCCCACGGGGTTGCCGAGGAAGTCCGCAGATCCGATGACAACGTGCACCTGTCGCAGAGACTCCTGGACATAGTGGTTCTTGATGTTGTTGGTCAAAGCTTCCGTCGAGACACGAACGTTCTCCAGCATAAGAGCGTTATACCGAATTGGCGCATCGTTGACGTTGCCAATAGACATAGTCAGAACGTTGACAGCGAACATGAAGGGGTTCGACGAAGTCATGGTGTCCTCGGCGTTGATGCGTTCTGTTCGGACAAACGATAGATCAAACTGCATGGGCTGTAGATGAAGCAGCTCGAAGTAGATGTCTTGACCAGATTGCTCTTGACGAGGCTCCGGGATATCCAGCGTCTCATCCCAGAGCTTACCCTCCTTGGGCTCTGACCACGATGCTCCTGGGATCTTGGCGAAGTCGAGCAGCGCAAAGATGAAGTCTTCGTCAAGTTCAATCGTCATCTGCTGAAGCAGCACAGTGAAGTACTTGATGTACAACACACCGTACGAATCATCCTTGACACGAGTGATGCTTGTCTGGAAGATAGGATGGGCCTCCATCTCCTTTCCGGTCTTCGGCACCACACTGGGATAGAAGACAATCGGGAAGATGCCTCCATAGAGTTGGTTATCCACCTGGATCCACTTGCAAGCAACATGAACCATTTGGTAGAGATCAGAGTCCGAGTATTTGAGCTCGATGTCCCGGAGCGTAATGTAGACGAGCTCGCGCAATTGCCGGTTGACCAAGGATATTCCGATACCAGCGAAACGAAGCTGTGCACTGAACGTGACTTTTGACTCCACATCCTTGACTTCGAAACCGCCAGCGGAAGAAGAGGTCGCAGAGGGCGATTTCTGCTTGTACAAGCTCTTCGACGGCTTGTAGTTCGATAGCTCGAGCGTCTGCGTAGGTCCATTGGCAACGACGTTCAAATCAATGATCTTCTGTTTGGTCTCGCCCTGCGCAGCTGGTACTTTGAGAGGAATCAGGGCACCAATCTCCGCCAGCTTGACATGTCGGGTCCTTCCATTGGCACTGAGTACAATCTCCTTGCTCTTTCCAGCAGGGAAATCCCAAGCGTACGGCATGATGCTGCGAGGCGGCAAGCGATATCTGATCGGTCTGAAGCCTGTTCCGCGGTCATCCTCATCCTCATCAAGGTTCGGATTCGCTTGCCAGTACAAAAACTCTTGGTCGCTCATGTTCTTGAACTGGAATGGCCAGTTCTTCGTTTCCACGCTGATATGAACGAAGATAGTAGCTTGCTCCATCAAAATGTCAATACGGACCAACTTCTGCCTCTGACCCGCCTTGGACAACTTGACGTGCACGTTTCCGACGTTGGAAATATTGAATGGCGAGGACCACTGATTGTTGACACCCGGGTAGCATAACGAAAGCTGTGGGTTCCCGCTTTGCTTCAGCCAGCGGAGTGGCAACAAGTCGCCGTTCTTAACGGACATGATCTCTGAAGACCCTGGCTCGCGAATGTTGAGCTCTTCCTTCATCTTGTTCTTGATGATGAATCGAGGCGCAATTGTGACGACCTTACTCAGGTTGTACTTCCCTTCACCCTCTGCAACGCTGACGCCAATCTGCATTTCCGCACGTGCCTGAGTAGCCGGCAGGGACACGGCGTAATTGCTGCCGATGGCATCCAAACTCTGCGGCTTGCTCCAGCCCGAGTCGCCAAGCTTGAGGAGAGCCCGGTTCTTTTTGTCATCGGTGGGGTACGAGAACATGAACGGCATTGGCTTGTTATCGTTACCGGCGAAAGTGCCTTGACCAGCAGCTGCGCGAGCAGCCCCGCCGAGGAACTGCTTGCTTCGGACATCTAGATCCAAGCCTGTGCGGTTCAGGATAACATACGGGCTGAAAATGGTAACTCTGAACGAGCCACCACCATCGGGATAGTTACTGCACTCATTAGCCAAGTCAATCATATACCTCTTCGTAGAAAACTCACTAGAAATGCATATGTAAATGCAACGTCAGGTCATTGTTGTCCTTGACCTCCAACCGTTTCTCCCTCCTGAAGCTCTCCCGATCCGTTGAATTGATGATTCCAAACTTGCTCGCTTTGAATGGGGTATCTTGCATATCAACGCTGATCAAAAGCAGATGCGAAAGTTCAACAACGTGAACAGGGCTGACTCCGCCCTTGCGTAGGAAGTTGGTCCAATCCTTCTTGGTGTTGCTGTCGTATATCCTATACTTGAAGTCATAGGGAAGCAGATTTTGCACTTCGACCGGAGCAGACAAGCGTAGGCGCATGTGCGGGTACATAGATGCAATCGGATCCTTCTTGTCAAACGCGGCGTGTAGCTGGAAGAAGAATGGTGGCGACTGGTCGTCTTGCTCCCCACGACAAGTAATTGTCCTTGTAGGCCGTTTCAAGAGATCTTTCCAGAACAGCTTCCCATTCGACCATGTGTAGCCAAAGCCTTGATCGGGACGAACGACGAGCGAATGCATGTACGCAGCTCCAACCGGGGCCGGCCGTGCATCACCGGGTGCGATCTTTTCGATCTTGAGCAGATGACCCTCTTCAGGACTGTAGATGCCAAGCTCGATCGGGATCTGCGTGTTGTTCTCCACCAGTAGCGGCGACCGGAAGGTGATGTTTTTGACATTGTCTGCGCCGAGTTTGACATCGACGAGAATGCGGTGTTGCACCCTGTCCTTCTTAGGTTTGAGGTTATACAAAGTCTCGCCTTCGCGATGCACTTGGATACGCTCGATAGTGTCGAATCCGCTGCCCTCGAGTCTTATCCCTAGGGTTCCCGTAGAGCTCTCAGTCGACAGACTTTCACGAGTGGCAGTCGGATCTTCGAATCGCCATGGCTGTTCTTCGCCGTCTTCCAGCTTCGTGGCGTAGCCATCTGTGAGGTCGCGGCCTTCTGCCCAAAGATCCAGATTAAACCCAGTGTAATTCCGGATGCGATACGGCGCATCATTACCCCTTGGCTTCGACAGGATATCCTCATCTGTAGTCAGGAAGTCAAACGACTTGGATGCGAGCGCAATAGTTGCAGCCGTCACCGTCAGCTCCATCGCTTTACGAGAGTACAGCTCCACACTCAACTTATCCGGATTCTGATCCTTCGCCATATGAAAACCCAGTTGCCAGGGCTCGATCAACGGTTCCCATGCGGATTTCGAGAAGTTGTACACGTTGATGAGAGTGTCGATGGATGTATCCGCTGTCATCGCACCAGACCAGTCGCGGACGTCGATACCAAACTTCTTGACCCGCCAGTCCAGCATCGGCATCTCGTGAACGTCGCCGATGAGCACAACACGGATGCCTTCAATCTTCAGATTCATCTCCTCTCTCCTCAACACTGCAGAGCCAGACTGGCGAGGCTGGGACACAGCGGCATGTTGACTGGATCGCCTTGTCGTGGCAAGACTCTTTGCCTGCACCTTCGAGGACGAGGCCTTCCTTGTGGACTTCGGCTTGGTTGAGGGCGTGCCCTGCTTGATCTTCTGCGGCTCCTCGCTAGCCAACTTCCCACCCTCATTGGTAGCCGACATCGCAGACGCGCGGTTGACAATCTGCATGGCGAGTAGGATATCCCGAAGGGAGAGTCGAAGCACCAATGGCTCAATGTCCACCGTAATGCTAGTCAGCGAAGACTTCGCGCCTTGGTTTCTTATATCCAGAGCAGTTTGAATGCTGAAATCGTCCAGGATGCGTAGTCGACTCGTTTCAAATTTGTCCATACGGCAAAGGAACATCCCGACCTTGTCGACCTGGAGCGTCATGGCTTGTTGTTTCGAAACAAGGACCTGCTTCGTCCCCAGCACAATGGCTTCCGAGTTCGACAGCGCCGGATTGGCGATCAGGACAACTTGAGCGTCGACCAGGTTGATACGGAACGAGATGTTCATGCCACCAGCAGCGCCCTGCTCCGACGTAGCACTATCCTCCATGGACCTCGTACCATCGTGAGAAATCAGCTCCGTCGACTCGTTATCATCAGTGTCATCACTGATCTCTTCAAGAGCGGGAGATTCATCGGACGCCAACCCTGCATCCGCAAAGGCCTTGAGTGCGAAAAGGTAATCCAGGGCGAGAATGATCCTTGGGCTGTCCACCGTAAGGAGAGCGATCAAGTTCTTCTCTTGACCACCGGAGATAGATACGCTAGCCATGAACTGCTGCTTCACATCATTGTTGATGAGTGACATGATCTTCCGGAATTTGTTGGTGCCATGGCTTCTGCTATCCTTAATGGTGAAGGACTGGACGACCAATTCGGCTTCCATGGCTCCGTCGCTGAGCATGCGGAGTTTGACGTTGGTTTCGTTGAGTGAGAATTTGGAAAGGCTGGCAGCTTCCACATCACCAATGGGCTCCCCATCTTTCGATGTGATGAGTTCCAAGCCAATGGTGCCCACTTTGAAGACAAAGTCAAGCTTCGTCCACTTCTCATCCCCAGTCTGAAGTTCGGGTGCTTGAACGGTGGCCACTTCCTTCGAATGTTCCTGCGAAGGGGTTTCACTTTCAGTGATCCTCTTCGCAGGTTCAGTCGTCGAATCTGGAAGCTCCTCTTGAGCGTCCTCTTCCAACTCCTCGTCAGACTCAGTGGCAAATGCCGCAGGGATCGAGCGCGACAGCTCTAAGGCGAACTTCAATTGCTCAGGCGACAGCTTCAGGTTGAAACTTGTCATTGCACCCTCAATCTCCAGATCGGGCCGCTGCTGTCCAGCCTTGTGCTCAACCATCGTGATATTGAAGTCAAGGTCCACCTTATCAATCAGTTGCAGCTCCTCGGACTTGCCATCCTCATAGTGCAGGTTAGACGTCAGCTTGACATGCCTGATACCAGCAGACAGCTTGTTCGCAACATCTGCGTCTTTGGAGTCGTCCAAAGGCACAAAGGTATTCTTAGCATATATCTCTCCCAAGTTGGCCGTCAGCGTGTCCCGTTCCGGCTTATCCGATATGACCATCCTGGGAAAGACGACAATGGGCGTACTGATTACAACATCGAAATGGAACTTGGTAGCCCTCTGCTGGATCTGTGTAGCTTGGTTTGCTGCCGCTTGCCGCGCTGCATTGAAGATTGCTTGCATTTTACCGAACTTGACGGCGAACTCCATGATCTTGCGGAAAGGTTCGGTGAGGAAATTAACCTTGATCGAGCCGGTCCTCAGCGTGACGGACATGTCGTAGCCAGGATAACTGTCCAGATCGCTATCGAACGTTTCGTAGCTGAAGTCCGCCAAGTTCTTTCCTTCAATAGTGACAAGTTGTCTCAAAGACGAGTCCTCGGGCACACCTTGGTTAACATCGTCAACCAGCGACAAGTTTCCAAGTCTGCCACCAATGCGCATTGTCTTGCCGTGTATGAAGATACCGACATCTCCAGAATCCAAACTTAAAGTCGCAAGCCGTATTCCGTCGTTATTGAGTATAACAGCAATGCGTTTCAATTCTGCTCGGATACGAATCTTATCATGCTGCGCTGGCGGCGATGCGGCAGACTCATCTCCTTCCGGGGCAGCAATCTGCTGCTGTTGCTGCGGTGGCTGCCCTGGGTTCGTAAAAGTGACTAGTACGAAATCCAGTAGCGTGAGGAGAGTCCTTCTCGTTACAATCAAGCTGATGGTAGAGACATCAACATCCAGATTCGTTGCAATGCCTTCGTACTTGTTCATGAACTCCGGAGACTCCGGCTTCACCTTGACAAACTTCAAGGAGAAGAGATCCTTGTGCTCACCCGCCACAACATCTTCTGATGAGATGATGTTCCGGAACTCTGGAAGCGGGTTTTCTTCGACATGGTCTTCCACAGCAAGCGACTTTAGACGCACCTCTGCGGCCATCTGGAACGGTTCTTGGTAGAACTCAAGATCGAAATGCTCAGCTACGAGCTCAACAAGCAACTTGTCTGGCTGCTTGCCTTCTGCATCGGAGCGATACAGTGAGCCTTGCAGCTTATCAACGGTAAACTTGAACTCGAAGGTCCGCTGGTGGATGTTGATATTGGATTGCGACTTCGCAAGTGGAGCGTCTTCATATTTGGAGTCCTTGTCGTCATCGCCGTCATCTTCCATGACAAGTTCGTGCTCCTGTGCAGCGAATTGGAATGACTTCGACCTGGGCCTACCAAGCGGGTCTTCATTCGATCGGGGTTCTGTCGATGGCTTGAGATTCGACGAGCCCTTTGCGCCCTCTTTCACTTCCTTGGCAGGCTCATCGTCACCGAACTTGGGAACAGCAACCTCGATAAGCTTCATGAGGTTCTTGTACTTCGTGTCTGATATTGATGCGTGCAGCACAGGCAGGTTTCCAGAGACACGGAATTTGGTCAAGTCCGAAGCCTTTGGTACGATGCAGATCTCTAATTTGAAGTCCATGTTGATGCGGTCAACGATGTGAAGCGCCTTTGTATCCGCAGTGGAATCCAGTTGCGCTCGCGTCTCCTCGATAGATGGACCTATCAGCACCTGTGTCGAATTGAGTTTCAGCAGAAACTTGTCATACATGAGCTGCTCCAGTTGGCGGAAATCCTCTTCAGTGTACTGCTGCTTCTGCTTGGCCTGAATGTCCCGCAGCGTATCCTTATCCACCAGCTCACTGGTCACGCTTATATGACCAGCGTCGATGATGAGGCAATTACTAGACTTCTTGGTTACTGAATCCGGGACGACAATAAGCGGCGCTTGGAGATCCAGCTGAGCATTGATCGTCTTGTGCTCCGACAAAGCAAACTCAAGGCCAGCCCGGGTTTGCTGACGGATGCCTTCCACCGTGGCGCCGGCAGTCTCCATCAATGCACCAATGGACTCCATATGGCGCTGGGGCGGTTTGAAGAACTTGGCGACTTCCACGACAAATGTGGGATTGTACACAAATTCCATGCCTTTCAGCTTCATGGTGAGCGCAGTATCCGCACTGCCGTCGAGGGGATTCTTTTCGAACGAAAGGCTGAAGAAGGGGTCCTCGACCTCCTGTTCTCCTTCGCCCTCCTCTTGCTCTTTCGACGTCTCGTCATCGTTGAGCTCCTCGATCCGCTGGTCGTCTGGAATAGGCGCGGCGTCCTTGACAGTAAGGATCTGAGGGAAAAGACTGCCTTCCGTAGTACCGTCATAGAGTCGCATTCCTTCCAGAGCCACTTTGACGAAGGTAGAATCAGTGCGTTGGAGGAACTGTGTGCTGAACGAGTCGAATAATAGACGCAAGATCTCATTCGCCTTTCCATGCGGATCGCGTTTAAGGGTGAAGCTTCCAGTCCGCAGACTCAGATTGACTTCCATTTTGACGTACTCCCTCGGCATATCGACAGCCTCAGTGATGGCCTTCTTCTCATCCCAATCAATAGCCTCGTACAGCTCTTTCCGTTGCTCGTCTGTCATCTGGGTATTATCATCCTTGTTCTCCTCATGTTTGGCACCCCAGATCCAGTTGCTCCACGTCTGTTTCGGCGGCGGCTTCTTGACGCCAACATTCTCCTTCCGGAGCTGGTTGCGAGCCAATGACCTCCAGAATCGCAGATCTTCGTACGTGAGCTTCCGCTCGAGCTTGTCCATCTCCTCAGCCTCGTCAGGCGACAGCTTTTCCTCCCGCTTTTTCTTCTTGAAAAGGTCGATGTACCGTATACGATCGTCTCTTCGCTCTTTGAAATAGTCCCAGCTCCATCTGCGGTTTCTCTCGTGGATCTTGTCGAGCACAGCTTGGCCAGCGAATCGTAACCAGCCAGCAGGATCTTCTTTGGGGGATGACTTTGGCTGCAATTTCTTGTACTCCTGGTGCCTGATGAAGTAATGGAACAGATCCACCAGCATCAGTGCGTCCCGGTATTGATCCTCATCGATGACAAAACCGAGTTCGTCAAAGAGAAGTCGCGCCTTCATCTTGGGTCGATCCGCCTTGCCTGTCTTGTCCATTTCCAGACCAGCACGCCCACTGATAGGCTTGAGGATGAACTGGTGATCTCCAACTTCTTGGTTATCGCTTCCTGCAATCATCCCCTTCACCTTCTCGATAAACTCATTATGATCGATTTCTTGGTCGTCTTTGCTCTGGTTGCCCTTCCCTGTGCCTATCAACTTCGCATCCGTATCCCAGTATATCGCCAGCGAGCTGAGCGTCGCCAGTTTGTGGGTTGAATCCGAGTTGCCATGGATGAATGCCGGTTTCCAATTCTCGTCTGTGCTGACAGCGCTGAACTCGGAGAGAGTGACACCCAAAGCGAAGGGATGTCCGGGGTCCGATATCGAGTCCTCGTACCGGATATGTATATTCTTGATGCTGACCTGCACGTTATCCACAATTGCGGTGATCATGCTAGCCGTGAAACTCTGATTCTTCTGCTGTTCCTCCACGGACATACCCTCGGTATTCCGCTCCTTCAACAGCTCGGCACTGTCCAATTTCTCCATCTTGACCGCATGTGCTCTTCTCTCCTCCTCTTCAGCATCGTAATCCGCATCTTCCTTGGGCGCAGCGAGTAAGAACACGTCTTCGATATTGACCTTTAACGGCTTTCCTTTCAGGTTCGACCAGGGTATCGACAATGTGAGAGATCCGAGATGACCTGCGACAACATTGAGGGGTAGACGTAATTGGTCCAGGGCTTCTCGTCGAAGCTCGAGGTTGCGAAGTTTGACGTCGCCGGACCAGATGCCTACGTTGAGCTGCTTTGCATCGAAGTTCTGGACATACATGCCCAAGAACCGATTTAGCAGGTTGGCTACGAGACCTTCGAGCATGGTAGCGGGGGTTGACCGGTAACCCGGGTCGGGGTATAGGCGGGGGTGGTGTGCTCAGGCCAGGGTGGAGGGAAAGAAGTGAGTCGGATGCTCTGTTCGTTCGTGATTATAGGGGTATCGTAGCTGGACTGAAGGATTTTGTCCAGAGCACAGTTTGTAGGGTATCGAGTGAGATGGTGTTTTCCACGACGCGTGGAGGCATGCAGAAGTGCAAGAGTGTAAGCAGGGCACTGCATGACGTATTCAACAGCTTCGACCGGGGGCACGCCGAAGGACTCGGCCCGCTGCCAAGACCTCCGACAACCGCTCGTGAGATTTTCTGACATGGGAAGAAACACCCGGCAAGACAACGACGTTTGCAGTTCGAATACCATATCCATCTGAAATACCAAGGAAGACGATATCTGGACGATCGGACTATCGCATCTTCACGCAAAAATGGGCTGGTTATGGTCATCGAGCAACGGCTCTGCCGACAACACAACAACCACACCTTCAACTACAATACCAAACTCCACTTCGCAAACCTCTCAATTACCCCCACAAACCGCGTCCTCCGCCTCAAAATCTGATGCAGACTTCCACGCCGCATTCCCACATCTAGCCCCCAACATTCCCTCCTCCTCAACCACCCCCTCAACCACCTCCTCAACCACCTCCTCAACTCAACAAACACCCGAACCCAATCCCGCCCATTACGAAGACTACCCCAGAACAATGTCCTGTCGCGCCGCCTTCGACACCGCCTTCTACTGCGCCTCGCTGGGCGGCCACTTCAACGACATCTACCGCTACGGCGAACTGCGTCAATGCTCCGAGCAATGGGCCGACTGGCGCTTCTGCATGGGCCTCAAGACACGTACGAAAGCGGATCGCGAAGGGTTGATACAAGAGCGGTATAAGGCGAAGGAAGAGAAGATGTTGCAGGGGCCGAATAGCGAGCAGGTGTGGAAGAGACGGGCGTTTGAGGAGAGGGAGTTTGGGGCGTTCAAGTATGTGGAGGAAGCGGGTGGGAAATGAGGGTGTGGGAAGAGATGTACGATTAAGGTTTTGTCTTTGACTTTGAAATAGATACCCCACTTCAGCAACCGTTTGCATTCCCGAAATCTGCGGTTGCCTAAAGTCACAGCCGCTGGATCCTCATGGCGTGCGCTTGATATTCGGAGGTGGAGTGAGCAAAATACAGCAGGTTCCCGGAAACTCGCAGATTTGAGAGACACTACAACAGCACAATCTTCGGTGTCGCCCGGACCCACCTTCGGCAATAGTTAGGACCACCGAAATCTGCGGAATCCTGAAGTCATAGTCGCCATATCCTCAGAGCGTGCGCTTAGAATGCTGGAGTTGGATCCAAGGGAAATTGACACATGCCAAAGAACATTGAACTTAGGAGACATTACAGCTACATGCAATTTCTGGTGCCGATGCACCTTTCAGCAACCGAAGGGACTCTCGAAATCTGCGAATCCGTAAAGTCATTGTCGCCGGGTCCCAAAGGCGTGCGTCTAGAGTGTTGCAGTCGTTTCAGGGAAGTAAAACACATGTTAGGAACACTTAAACTCAGCAGACACTTCAGCTGCGTGGAGTTTTTAGTGCCTGCCCAAATGCATCATTCAGCGACTGTTGGGACCTCCGAAATCTGCGAATGCCCGAAGTCGTAACCACCAGATTCCAGGGCCGTGCACAGAGAAATCAGGTTGTCAAGAACTCTGTACGATCAAGTCGGTTGGACGTCGAAATACTTACCCACTTTAGCTACATGCAATCTCTATCACCGACCCATATCCATCCCCCAGAAACAGTCCGTACACCCCAAAATCAGCGAATCCCCAAAGTCGTAACCGCCAATCCCAAAAGCGTGCACCTAGAATGCCGAAGTCATAGTAGGAGGAAAGTCCAACACAAGCCAGGGAAGCCGCACATTCAGAAAACACCACAACAACACAAAAGAAGTCAAGAACAGACACGTCAAAACAATGCACCCGAAAAACATATCCATTATAAGCAGCAGAATGGCTCCGGAAAAAAATATCCAAAAATCCCCCCTACGTCCACTATTACCCCTCCCCAAAAATCCCCTAATAGCCTTCCCCACCCCCAAAATATGCCGCCGCGTAAAATATCGTCGATAAAAGTCCTATTTCCTATCGCGTTAGTAACATCATCCAATCAAAAGGGTACCCAAGAAGGAAAAGGAAGGAAAAGGAAGAACAGGGAAGGAAAACTCACTTGATCACAGTAACCAATACCCCAACCCGGCGACAGCCGTCACGCAGAATTGGCAGCAGCACCAAGCCTGCGCCGACAGGTAACCGGCCCAATAGACCCGCAAGATGCACACTGCGATGGAGACCATAATGGTCTGGAACTTGAGCCGCGACGTTGCTTCGGCGAGGCGGCACTGGAGGCAGGGCCAGGGGGGCAGGCATGTGTGTGTGTGTGTGTGTGTGTGTGTGTGTGTGTGTGTGTGTGTGTGTGTGTGTGTGTGTGTGGAAGATGGGTCCCAGCCAGTGTTTATGTACAGAATCGTCGAGGCGACCCTCTTTGACTATGCTACAACAGAGAGTGAAGTTTCCTCCCCTGTTCCTTCTCCTCCAAAGCATCTTGTAAGAGGTGACATCCTTACGCACTAGACAGCTGCCATGGACACGAGAGCAAGAAGTGCCCTGAACTAAAAGCTGCTATAGGTACGAAGCAGGAACTCTGCTCGAGCGCAAGGGGTTCCTTCAAGTATGTAGCCATTCGTTCTTGCGAATGATAGCTTCTTGTAATAAGATAACACTTGCCATGTCTTTGCATGTCGGCATCGTTTGCGAAGGCAAAGACGAGCAAGAAGTTCATCGGAAACTGTGCCTGAAAAAAAGCAGAGGGGATGTAGGGAGACACTTCACAAGTAAATAGAGAAAGAGAGAAGTCCTACATAGCATCATAGCGAAGTCTGGAAACGTAGCAAAGAGTAAGACGGGCAGATGAACAGAAACGCACAATCATCCGAAGCACAATTTCAAGTACAAAGTTATCTCGAACGTGAGCGTAAATCTCGCATCTTTGCAATAGATTCTATTGCACTCCAATGTAAAGGCTCTCCGCACATTTCGAACACTTGAAGGCGTGCCGACGATTCCTTCTTGACGGTGCCGAGATTGACAGCATATGGAAAAAGAAAATCCTGAATACATAATCTTTTCAAACCAAACAACAAAGACAAAGACTCGACCGTGTACACAATGCGCATTCAGTCAAGTCACAACCCACCCATTCAGGCACACGCCATTCACAAAGCACACCACAGACACAACGAACAGTAACCTTCAGTCATTCAAGAATCTTAATTTTCCCCTGCCATGAGGCCGCCTACACCAATCTAAGGACATCAACATCCCTATCATCTACCCAACGCCCAATAGCTACGGTCTCGATCCATGCATACAAACAAAAGGTATAAAGCGACATCCCCCACAAAGAACCCACAACACGCTCAACAAAAAAAAAAAAACGCTCAAATCCAAAACCCGCTCATGCTAAAGAAAACCCAAGAAATGCCAGAAAATAAATGCCAGAAGATGCGTCTCCCACCACATACACATATTAATAAGTAAAGCTCTCTTCCACGAAATCCACGCTCCCCACCTCCAGCAACGGACGCGTCGCAGCGCGAACGTCATCCGCAAACCCGCCGGACCCACACACCGTGACCGCCATGGCGCCAACGCGATTCCGCACCTCGTCTTCCAGCAAGCTCTTTAGCTGCGGACGACCAGGATACATTTTCACCGTCTCGCTCTGCGTGTCCAGCTTCTTCTTTGGCCGCGTGATGAATAACATGACGCGGAGGCACTTTTTCCGGCCCTTCATGCGCAGGATTTCGTCCATCCAGGGACGCACCCATTCTAGGCATTCGGACTCCGGGACTGTCCAGACAAGGAGGATGCGTTGTGTTGCGGTTGTTGAGGCTTCAAAACCAGCGACGAGGTGCTTGAGGTACATGACTTGGTGGGTGATGCCAACGCCGCCGGCGAAGAGGACGACGGTACCGTAGGAGTCGAGGGAGTGGTGGCCGCCGTAGGGGCCTTCGATGAGACCCCATGTGTTGAAGGTTTCGTGTGTGCTGACGGCGGCTTTCTCGTAGAGCTTTCGTGTGAGGCCGGTACGGGCGCGGCAGATGAAGGAGATCTGCTTGGAGGGGCGGGGTTTGTGGGGGGCGAGGGGTTGGCCTTCGATAGTGGGCAGCGTGAGGCGGCTCATTTCTTTGGACGAGGAGGAGTCGTCGATCGGAGACCAGGCAATGGAGAAGGGGTGCGAGGTCCAGGGGAGGAGAGGGTTCTGAGAGGGCATGTAGATGTGGGCGTGGCAGCCCGGACGCGGGTACCAGGGGCGCTTGAGGTCGACGGTGACGCGGACGGCTTCGCCAGGCATGGCCTCGACGGTCATGCGAGAGAATCTAAGGCCGCCGAAGCTGTTGTACCAGACGCGGAGCATGCGCATGGCGTATTCGGCTGCCCACATGATGATGATGAGCCACATCCAGGGGAGCTGAGGGAGCATGTGTTGCGCGAGGTGGATATAGAGACCGACAAGGGCGATCACGACCATGAGTCGATGGATGTTCAGGAACGTCTCGTAAAAGGCGTGGCGGATCGGGGACCAGGCTTGGATACCGAGGAAGACGAAAGACACGGTAGAGACCATCCCCCAGCCATAAGAGGATTCGTCGCGGATACCTGCCACAACGTGTTTCCAGCCTCCGCCGTTCGCCGTGTTGAAGATCCACGCAATAGTATGCACGATTGCCTCGGCGATAGTGATGCGCGCGGCCCAGCGGTGGAAGAGGTTGAAGTCGTCGTATGAGACCTGGAGGAGGGGAATGAGGGGATTGTTGCGGAGCGCAAAGAGAATAGTCGGGATGAGGTTGAGAGCAGCAAGAGTGCCAGTACGGCCTCGAAGCGCGGCAATAACGGAAGCGTGCTCCTCGTCATACGGAAGGATGCAGCACCATGCGATGTTGAGTGAGACGTAGATGACGAGAATGATGGTGTGCCAGCGGCCGGGGAGGGTGCCATTGTCGATGGCGCTCGAGAGCTGGAAGCTCTTGTTGTGACGTTTGTTCCATAGAGGCGCGGCGAGGATGTGTCGATTGATCCACGGCCACCAGTTGCTCTTATTATGTTTCCAATATGCTTGCCGGGAAGGCTGGCCCATGACGCTCAGGTGGCGCATTTGTCGCCAGCACATATTACATATGTGCAGCGCGAGTGTTGATAATGCAACGAAGAGCAGCATAAACGCAAAGACGTCCACCCATAGGAAGTTTCCATCCTGGTCAACGCCGGTGAGGCCGAAAGAGTAGCGCAATGCTTCAATGTCATCGGTGTCCCATCCTGTTAGAAAGTGCCGCTTCGTGAGCTGGCTCGAAGCTGCAGTCGAATCGGATTCCGCCCGCCAGGAGCGTATGTAGGATAACATGTGTTTTTGATATGAGTCGATCAACGAGACCAGAAATTGAGTCTTGGTAATTTGCGCAGGGCGCAGAAATGCGTCGTCGGTGTCAAATGTTCGAGAGCGTGTTGTTGTGCAAGGGAGAGGGTTTGGCGAGAGGACAATCAGCGTGGAGGTTATCACAGTGTATTTATCGTCCAAGGCCGAGGAATGAAGAATACATGCGGGTCTCCACAAAGACGTTGTGTACTCCGAACAATGGCTTTGTGGTCCAGTCAGGTGCGCGTGTGGGGGTTGTGAGGCAGTTGCGAGTGTACAATGGGAGCGACAGTGGGTGAGGGTGGCGGTAGTTGAAGGCGACAGTCAATGTCGCAAGTGAAGCAGCGCGTCGATGAACAAGACAGGTCGCAGGTGGTGGGGCGTGAAGCGCTGGGAAGCGCGTGGGTAAGGCGTGTCTATAAAACGAATGTACACGGGCGTGCAAAGTCGCCCAGCTTCCAAGGTTGGGTTAACGAATGTAGGCCACGACGGCGTGAGAAGGGACAAGTCAAACACGTGAAGGTGAAACAGAAAGAAGGTTGGGGAGACCGGCGAAGAACAGCTTTTGCACCGCAAGCTGGAGTCAGAGGAAAGGAGTGGCTATGAGGCCCTCGAGATGGTCAGCCGCACAGGGGTCGTCTGCTAGCGAGACCCGGAGCAGAGATGGCCGTGATTGGCCAGCGCGGGCTGATTGGACGACATTGCACGACGCCACGAGCGTTTCGAAACCGCCAAGTCGCCTCACCGCCCAACGGCAGCCGCGATGCAGGAAACACAGAGAAACATCGGCCGCCCCTTCCGGTTGATCACCAGCTGCTCGCACCACCAGAGGAAGGCGCCCCTGCTTGGCTTCCGAACTGGCAGGCGCGGGCAGGTCCAGCCCACGACTGCGCCACAACCGTCCCGGCGTCTCCCATTGGCGGGCCTCAGCTGTTTCCAGAAGCAGTTAGCATTCACCTGGGACTATTCACTCTTGACCCGTGCACAACATTAATCAATCTCGCGCATTAGAAGTAGTTATACGCGATATATCCTATATACCAGACCCACCTCATAAGAGCAGATTCAACAAAGCTCTTCTCACGAACCCTCGTCCGCTACTCAGATCCAGCCGTTGTTCGTGGCATATCTGTTCTCTATCCTGAATGTCATGTTGCCTCGCACAGTCACAAATAAGCATCTCGTATTCACAAAGGATGCCGAAGTCGATATCTTTTGGGCGCATTCCCCGTCCCCGTCTCTGTCTCCCACACTTGAGTACCCAGAATGTAGCTTGTTCCGCTGATAAGAAGGAGACGCCGAAGTTGCTGCTATGTGGAAATGACCAATGCAACTGAACATCCAGCAGTAGGCCGCATCGTCTCCTATCTTTCTTCCTTGACTACATAGACACATGATCTGCGCATGGCCATTGCCGCCTTACGGAGCGGCTACGGACAGATCAACGCTCGCATGCACTGCGCCATCATCTCACTTCACCCATGACCCCGTCATCACAAAATCGACGCACAGACAACGCCCCAGCGCATAACCACGGCGCCCTGATTCTCGGAAAGCGA
Organism: Sporormia fimetaria CBS 119925; assembly: GCA_010093795.1. Lineage (NCBI taxonomy): Eukaryota > Fungi > Ascomycota > Dothideomycetes > Pleosporales > Sporormiaceae > Sporormia > Sporormia fimetaria. Next base: position 202,017 of record MU006565.1, read on the forward strand.
AATGCGTCTTTTTACAAACTTACTTCAAAATGACATCGTGCGAAATACATGAACTCTCAAGCCCTATAACGCGCCAAACTACATCCCGTTCCCATGCAAAAAACACACATTACATCGTTCCAATCCTATATTCAAAACTTCGCTTCACTGATCACCCATCGTACCTCCTCATATCCTCCGGCGATGCACCAGCGAAATTCATATGCATGATCGCTTCTTGAGCCCAGGACCCGGTATCCGTAGATGTAGAATCCCTGTTTGTGACTCGGAGGCCACCACCGCCTTGTTGTTGTTGTTGTTGCGAGGAGTCTTGTTGCTCCGTGTGCACCGGAATCGGCCACTGGTCTAGTTGCGAGGTTTTGCTATCGAAACTTTGACCGTTATTCTGATTGTTGCCCAGCGGTGGCTGTTGTTGCTGCGCAGCGCCGAAGGAGCTGTTGTAATGGGCTCTGGGTGTCTCTGGCAGGCCAGGTTGTAGTATGGACGGGAGAGGGGGCACTGTTGAATGCTCGCCCGTGGCATCGTCATCGTCAAACGTGTCCCCTCTGTCTATGGGGCTGTAATCAACCATAGCATTATTCCTCGCTTCGAAGTCAAATCCGCCTGGCCGCTCCGTTGGTGTATCGTCACCACCATCCTGAACACTGATGTTCGGGAGCTCCGCCATCTCAGGAATCGAAGGCGGGTAGCTCGGCTGCAACTCGGGTATCCCACCCGGAGGCGCGAACCCCATTTGTTGAGGCTGAACGTAGTCCTGAGGTCCGGTCTGCAGTTGGAGATTTTGCATTTGAGCAGACATGCTAAGTAGACTCCCACGCGTACTCCCTCTTAGACTGCTTGGTCCACCCGTCTTGGTAAATGTGCCGGTGCCTGTGCGCCCGACCATGGCGCCCGGTTCCTCTGCGATTTGGTTGTCCGGCCCGTTAGGATCACGGATGCTATACTGCGCGATGGTTCGCATCTTCCTCGTTACCCAGCCTGCAAGCACCTTGCCTCGTTGTTTCTCGCCCAGGCGTGAGCGATGGAAATCGCCTTTGTTGACGAACGCGACGATGTCGATCACGAGTTGGTGCTCGTTTAAAACAGCGTTGACGATGACGGGGACCATTGAAGCGAGGAAATTTCTTCGGAAGATTTCGACGACTACGACGACGAGACCGCCTGCTTGGAAGACGGCGCTGTGCGTTTCTGTCAGTCACTGGTGCAAAGAATGATCGAAAAGTACATACCAGCCTCCGGGCACAATGTTCCGATGGCAACGCTCCACCGAGTTTTCGATGTCAATTGAGAAGTGATTCAGTCCGTTGACCTCAAACGTATCTCCGATGCTGCCAAGTACAAATAACACCTGCATATCGACTGGCGCGCCATTGGGTCCTATGGGTCGTGTCACATTGTGGAGGAATCCTAGGTCACCCGTCCGGACGTAGCGGACATTCGGGTCTCCATCGACCGTTCGTCCGTTGAACCTCTCGGCGTCAAGTCGCTCCTTAGATCCGTAGAAGGCATGTGCGTTGGCTTCGGATTGCACCCAAATCTCGCCATACTCGCCGACGAGACACAACTGGTTGGTCTCAGGGTTTACTATCGAGATCTGTGTGCTAACAGGCACCATTCCGGAATCTTGTACGAGCAGGGCATTCGGTTCCGTGTCAGGGTCGACGGGCACGATGAGGCCTCGGCGGAGTGAAGCCATGTCGAGGAAGAGTTCGATCGGTTCGATACACATGTATGACCGGGAAGCGACCATAGGGTTCAGTACATGCGAGTAAACCGTGTTGATCGCCGTCCTGTCGAGACTAGCTGGCGCAAAATGCACGCGGACACGTGAGTCTGACCACGATTAGCTCAAGCCAACACACCTCATCTGTTAACTTACAAACATCTGCGCGCGGCCTGCCATCGGTAGCAATCATCAAATTCTTCAGCTCATGCAGAGCCATCGCCTTCCCCGCACCATGTGCAATGGCGTGGTCCAACATCTGGCTTGTAGCGTACGCATCCTTGACCTTGTACCTTGACAAAGTCTGGAAGAGCAGGTTCGGGTTCTGCGCAAAGTCGACAGGGGACACCAGATATGTTGGAGCGGCCAGGAAAACTCCCATCAAGCAAGTGTGTATGAATCCTACGCCAACTGTGCTTCTCACACAACCCAGTATAGGGCGCGTGCTAGGCATCTGACAAGTCTCCTTCTGCACCTTGCAGAGAGCCATGATTGTGTCATGACCCAACTGCACAGCAATGCGCCTCTGGTCAGGAGTCCAGTATGTCCAGATGAGTGCGGGATAGTCGGGCTGCACCCAGGGAGCTTTCATCTTCAATCCGAGATCCCTGCACCCGCTAGACTGCTTAGGCGGTTTGGTAGTGTTGTATGTGGACGGCACGTGGACCTTCAAAATGACCGCTGACTGCTTGAGATGTTGCGACACTTGCTTCACCTTCAGCAGGTGTTCGACCTCATGGTTCACCAAGATGGCTTTGATTCCGAAGTCGGCGATGATGTGAAGTAGTGCGGGAGCATCCTCGCTCAGGCGATTCTGGTCGATAGGAGCCATGGGAATCGCGACGACGCCCAAACAGAAACATGCATGGATGGCGTACACAAAGTCCTCCGAGTGCGTGTACATCAACAGAAGGCGGTCCCCCTCTTTCACCTTGACCTTGTTCTTCAGATACATGGCCACACCGGCCACTTTCAGGTCGAACTTCTTCCAGGTGATGCCTTTTCCTTCCCTACCACGACCGTCTACCGTGCAGTACGCCAGCTCCTCTGCCTGGCGTGATACTCGCCACTGCATCAGGTCGTGTATGTTGGAAAATTGGTTCAAGGCAGTAGAGGTGCGATCGTCAATCACCACTTCTCGATGGTCTACACCAGAGTATTGCTTGTCCTGCATCAATAACAGCTGTCCACGTGCCATGGCGGCAGTCGGCGAGAATATGCCGCCGACCGGATCGTCGCCTAGGCCAATGTTTTGCACTGATCGCTCCACGCCGAACTTGACGTGCACACAAGGCAGCGACCCATTGTCGAACTCTCTTCTGCAAAGCATGTTGCCAATCTCACGTCGACCGTGCTTCATCACCCGCGGGAGTGTGTGAGGGGCTGTGATCATCACGCAGTATACTCGCAGATGATGTTCGTTGTACAGGACGTCCATGACGCGTTCGGAGAGCGAATCCAGGAATGGAATATCCAGTTGCCGCGGCGGGCCTCCTGGGTTCGTTGGTGCTGTAGATGCGGCCTGCGTTTCAATGAGTATGATGGGAAGATATTCTCCGTTGACGTGAGCATCGAACGCGGAGCTGTACGTGTCAATCATCAATTCTACTACAATAACACATGGATACATACCAGTCAAAGATCTTGGGCACCGTCTTCATAATGGTGACGACCAGGTGTTGTACGAAGAAGTACCGATGTTCCGCCTCTAGCACTCCGTGCTCGACCCATTCTACTCGTTGGCGGATGCGATCTTCGTACAAGCCAAGCACGAAGACCTTTCCATCTACAATGAACCCGAGTAGGCCAGTACGTAGGAATTCTAGTTCCAGCAATTGAGGAGTAGGGCTGCCTTCGACAAATCTGTACGGCCGAGCATGGAAAATCGTCTCGGTATGTTTTTGGAGCTGCCAAAACCCGCCAGAAAGCGAGGGCGAATCCACCCAGATTTCGCCGATCGTATACGGACTGCAAAGCAAGTTGGTCTCCGGGTCTACAATTGCAAGCGTCGCATCGGCAATGGGATATCCGAATGCGCCCACGCGTAGAGTGCCCGGCTCGTTGGAGCGTTTCCGTGCCTCCTCCCCCATTGCAACGACCACAACTTCGTTCATCTTGAGTGCTTCTTTGTCCAACAATATCTCCGACAACTCTACGCGACTTTTCTTCTGATGCGTCTTCTTCGTGATACCGCCTCCAATGAGGCTGCTATAACCATTGCGCGCGGCTGGGTCCTCCGGCTTCTTCTCTTCTTCCTCTTCTTCTTCGTCGTCGTGTTGGCTGAGAGGACAGCCCATCCGTTCCTCGCCGCCTAGCCAGTCACGTACAGATATTATCATGCCTCCATGTTCTGGCAGACAGAGCATAGGCGCGATCAATTGCTGCGCACGCGGATTTCTCATGGGTCGCAGCCAACGGTCTCCCAAGATCTCGTGGAACTCGCAGTCCACATTGAGGGTATCGATTAAACATATCTTCACTGACGAGAAGTTCGGCTCGGTGCCCTTTTTGTAGTTTCGGGTGGCCATAGGATCTTGCTGATAATTGTACGCAGCGCGCTTCAGCCCGACATAGTCTGCGACCATGATGGTAGTCCGGTATTTGGAGATCAGATAAGCGTAAAGTCCAGGTGTTTCGACAGTTTTGGCTTCCAACCAAACTGTCGTGTGGCCGCCATATACAGCGAACAAGACACCCAACACTAGCCCTGCACCTTCCCGCGGGTCAAGGTAGCTGAGAATCGTCTCGGTTGATGAAACCTTTGGTGGTCGATTGATGAAATTTCCGTTTTGATCTCGTAAGGTGGGATCAAAAGTATCTTGACCTTCTGTGCCCGTCGGTATCGTGGAGATCATGGCACTGATACACGCCATCTGGTGCATAATCGTTCTATGGCTGAGCACCACTCCTCTCAAGTCGCCAGTAGGCGCACGCGAAAACTCGATATAGGCGACCTCGGGCACCTGCAGGGGTGGGCTGTCATCGTGTTTCCGTGCGTGGAATTCGTTCGTCTTCCACCACTCGACGCCACTGGGCCACTTCCAACGGTGCTGGTTTACGTCCCGAAGAAATGCCTTCATGTTGTTGTCAGTGGTAAGGGCAAGGCGAGAATGCGTCGTAGCGAGAAGTAGATTGAGCTTCTGGTAGTCGTCTACGCTATTGATGGGAACAGCGACAACGCCGGCGATGAAACATCCGAGCAAGGCAACAACGAATTCGATCAATTCGGTGTCCCGGTAAACCAGTGCCACCCTATCCCCTCTATACAGATTGCTCTTGTCTCTTATAACCTTTGCAACTTTTTCGGCACGCCCAGCGACCTTTTCCCAGGTAATAGATGCTGTTTCCTTTCCTTTGGGATCGAGGACCCAGAATGCGGTTTGCCGTGGCTGAGTGCGCCCGCGATGACGGAGGACAGCGCCAATGTTGTCAAACTTGGACATGAGGATATTCGGATTGTGGGGATCATAGACGTTGAATGGAAGCTCTCGAGGCTCTAGAGGAAGCTGTGTTTCGACGACGCCTCCCCCGGGAAAGTCCCCAGCGGACATGATAGGAGGCGCAATGGCAGCCGTAGGAGAGAATGCATCCAGAGACGAGTACCTATTCGGGCCGCCGTACGCATCCCCAGTATCTTGCGCCTGTTGGCCAGTGAAATCAGAGAAGTAGCCCTGGTGGGCATCCAACATTGTGCTTCGTCTGGTCACGTCGCCCGGCGTCCCATATTGTCCGTCATAGGGCGCCTGTGTATCCGGGTTGAAGGCATAGTTTGTGGACACCATAGTGCCATCGCGCGAATAGGCCGTATACTCGGGGGTTTCTGTGCGCGGTATGAACATTTCACTTCCCTGCGATATGCGGCGCTGCATCGCATTCGGGATGCCCATTTCCCTCTCTTGGAATCGACCGACTTGGCTGGGAGGATAAGCCATGTACTCGGAATTTCTAACGCTGTTCGGATTCGAAGGGCCATACGGGGACTCGCTCCGGTTCAATTCCAAGGAGGGTACATTGCGGGAAGAGTGGGCGGCCAGCGATGCGGAGCGAGAGCCGGATCCTGAACCGTCGCTCTGCAGGCTGGTTACACGCAAGTCATTCTGTAACTGGGCAGCCTGCTCCGGGCTCCAGTACTGGGAGAGAAGAATCGTCTTGCGCTTCTCGTAGCTGCGGACGTGTTAGCGCATATGCGCCTGGCGAGTGACTGGCGTGAGGAGAACAGACCCCTTCTGTGTGATGTCGCCCTCGGCCAGTTCTTCTTCAAGCTCCTGCAGTTTCGCCTGCAGCTCCGGGTTGGACTCGGCCATGGTGCCAGCTGGCGATATCGGGGAATGAGACTACGACAGTATGGCAAGTGTGGGGCCAGAGAGGCGCGACATATCCAGCTCTCAGTCCCTCGTATCCGTTCCTGGCAGCGGTGGCGATGCGGGGCGGCTTGCTGGTTCGCGGATAGGGTCTCTCGAAGTGCGCCTGAATCGGTAGAGGGTTTGCTGGCGGTGAAGGAGGGCCCCAAAGAGGACAGAGGTCGAATATGCCACCAGCCACAGCGAACCCTGAGACAGATCCATGGGATGACGCAGTTGGTTCGAGGGAGGCTTGGCATGGAGGCTGAGTCAGCCGCTTGGCAGGGGGCCGGGGCGGGAGAACGTAAGCGCGATCGGAGCCCCACGTGAGGACGCAATGCCTCGGCTCTCGTGTCGGCCCTCATCTATCATCATGGCCGTCGGTATTCCTTACAGTAGTGGAGATATAATAGATACACCCTCGGACCTCAACACTCGCGCGCTTCCTCCTGCTCTTTGACCTCGCACATCAACATGGCTACGCTCATCCGCCCGCCGCCTCTGAATCCTGAGAAGGCCAAGATTGAGAACCTCCTGGAACTCACACAGCTGACCGATATCGATGCTGACCTCTTCACCAACACGCAGCCGCTATGGCATCCTCCAGGCGCACGCGGTATCTATGGCGGTGCTGCTATTGCGCAGTGCCTGAGCGCTGCCCAGAAGACGATCCCGAAGGACTTTACCGTTCACTCCATGCACTGCTACTTTGTGCTCGCTGGCAACTCCGACATCCCCATCATCTACCACGTTGAGCGCGTTCGCTCAGGCAAGTCCTTTGCGACGCGCACAGTTCAGGCCAGGCAGCGGGGCAGGGTTATCTTTACTACGACGCTCAGCTTTGTTCGACAAAACAGCGGAGGAGAGAAGTTGGTCCAGCACGCCGCCAAGATGCCGCAAGTCTCGCCGCCTATCGAAGGCATGGACGATCTCGACAACTCGGGTGCTCCCACAGGACCGTTTCAGAGTCAAAGGATAGAGATCTACAAGAGTATGGCGTATGTGCGACACTACTTAGGCTTGCCTGCTGACGTAGTCTAGACGACTCTGATCACCCGGAAGAGAAGAGGTGTAGGCAATGGATCAAGGCGCGAGGCCGCATATCGCCCGAGGGCGGACACGAGGCCCATCTCTCGGCTCTAGCATACATGTCCGACAGCTACTTCGTGGGAACGATTGCACGAGTGCACAAGCTGTGGCGGTACTCGACGCACCGAAAGGACAAATCCAAGTCGAGCATCGACGAAGAAGACCTGAAGAAGCTTCTCGCCATGGACGACGAGACACTGAAGCGAGTTAAGCATGTCGACGCGCATGATCTCGAGCGATTGCGGCGGATGGAGAAGGGCGAGGATATCACAAAGGATGACAAGCCCGAGATCGGGATGATGGTCAGCCTGGACCATACCATCTACTTCCACAACCCAAGGCATTTCAGGGCCGACGAGTGGATGTTCACGGAGATGGAGACGCCCTGGAGTGACGACGGGCGTGGCCTGGTTTTCCAGCGCATGTTCACTCGCGATGGGACTCTGATCGCCACTTGCGTTCAGGAGGTACGTTTCCATCTATGCATACTACAGTACTCTACTGACATTATCGCAGGGTCTTGTGCGGCTGAAGCAAGCTGGTGAGAGCAAACTGTAGAGGTGGTGGTGGACGTTATCTTTCTGAAGCGCTTTCTTGGTACTACTTCTCTTGATTGTTTGGCTCCTAGTTTGGGGAGCTGTTGCTATAATGAATAGACAGAGGCTACAATAGAGGTTGATGTTCTGCTTGCATGGGATTCATCGATGTTGCTTTAGTGCTACGACGGCGTGTCCTAGCGCGGGAACGGGCCGTGGAAGCCATTTCTGGGTTCCGACATCACCAAAACCGTTCTCTGTCTGCACCCGCGAGGAACACGGGCCGGGGGAGCTATTGCCCAAAAGTCCTCACAGTCACTTTTATGTAACAAAGCGTGATCGCAGCGAGATGGTCAGGCCATATCGTATACAGGGGCGTTGTCGAGTCGGGGCACCCTGGTCTGGATTTATATAGGACAAGCTTCTCAGAAATGCTTAACCAGCCTGGCAGCGACCCCGCCACGAGACATCTGGATGCGGTGAGTGTTGCCAGCTCCCCGCCCTGCAGCTAAAGTTCCGCACTAACACTAAAAATGCCGGTCATCGAGATATACTTGCAGCTCTGTTGTCTTCGTCGACGGCCCAAAAATGCCTCAAATTCCGATACCTTGCGTGCCGCCTATGCGTCTCCAAACGGCAGGCGGGAGCTGTGCAGGAGCACCCTAACCAACAAGCTGCTTCCGTATACAAGAGCAGGTAGGGTAACATAGGGGTGTACGCAGGAAGGTTCAAGAGCCTGAGGGCAGTCCGAATCTGCAAACTTTGGAATGCTCGGGCGTGTTCTAGGAAAACTTATAGGGAGCAACCTTGGAACTCATGGCTGCTGAGGTGTCCCCAGCTCCTTCCTCTGAAGCTCACCCCACCTTTTGCCCGTGCCCTGTGACGACAACTTAAATCCATAACCTGCTGCACCGCCCACTCCCGAGGTCCTTTTCTCTTCCACTCTTCCATCTCCTGCCACCTCCCTACACCAACATCGCTATCACCTTCTACCTGCTCATTCCTACAGACCCCAACCATGGTGCATCTCAATCGCGTAGCAACTGACAAGGAAGTCAACGACATTAAGCTCGCACACGGCTTCGATAGTGTCCAGCTGAACCCCGAAGATGACCATGACGAGTACACTAGCACTGTATACGGCTCCCACTATGCAGCGACTGACCTCCCCCGCCACGAGATGCCAGAGAAGGAAATGCCGCCCCAAGTCGCATACCGCTTGATTAAGGACGACCTGACTTTGGACGGGGTATGGACTTCTCCGCTCTCTCAAAACTGGACTAATAGTGCAGACACCAACTCTCAACCTTGCTTCGTTCGTAACGACCTACATGGAAGATGAGGCGGAGAAGCTCATGGTGTGAGTGCGGAAGACATTCGCAGTGCTTCCGCATCTAACACCACCTAGTGATGCTTTTTCGAAGAACTTCATCGACTATGAGGAGTACCCTGTCAGCGCCGACATCCAGGCGCGATGTGTCTCCATGATCGCGAGGCTCTTCAATGCCCCGACAGATGAATCGACCAATATCATGGGCACGAGCACCATCGGCAGCTCCGAGGCCATTATGCTCGCTGTTCTTGCCATGAAGAAGTTATGGAAGCAGAAGCGCCAAGCTGAAGGCAAGCCTTGTGACCGGCCCAACATCATCATGAATGCGGCTGTCCAAGTCTGCTGGGAGAAGGCCGCCCGCTACTTCGAAGTCGAGGAAAAGTACGTCTACTGCACCGAAGACCGATTCGTCATCGACCCTGAGGAAGCCGTCAACCTCATTGACGAGAACACTATCGGAATTTGCGCTATACTGGGGACTACCTATACTGGAGAGTATGAAGACATCAAGGCTCTCAACGATCTCCTTGTCGAAAGAGACATTGACTGTCCAATCCACGTGGACGCCGCCAGCGGTGGCTTCGTCGCTCCATTTGTCAATCATGACTTGGTATGGGATTTCCGCTTGCCAAAAGTTGTTTCTATCAATGTGTCAGGGCATAAATATGGCCTCGTCTACCCCGGCGTCGGATGGGTCGTCTGGCGGGACCCCAAATTCCTTCCTAAGGACCTTATCTTCAACATCAACTACCTAGGCGCTGACCAGGCTTCGTTTACGCTGAACTTCTCGCGGGGAGCTTCGCAGATCATCGGCCAGTATTACCAGCTCATTCGCCTAGGCAAGCGTGGGTACCGTCGCATCATGGTGAACTTGACGCGCACAGCAGACTATTTGGCTGCCAATCTCGAGGCTTTGGGCTTCATCATCTTGTCCAAGAGGAGTGGCGCGGGCCTGCCCCTTGTTGCCCTTCGCATTGACGAAGACCTCGAGAAACAATATGACGAGTTCGCCATGTAAGTGCACCGCGAACGGGCCACGGATTGAGCTGACGATGCAGTGCACACCAATTGCGTGAGCGTGGATGGGTAGTCCCAGCATACACCATGGCCCCCAATGCCAATAAGCTGAAGATGATGCGTATCGTCGTCCGCGAAGACTTTTCCAAATCCCGCTGCGATGCTCTGATTGCCGACTTCAAGATTGCGTTGCAAACACTCGATGCCATGGACGAGAAGAGACTAAAGGAGCACAAGGAGTGAGTGAAAATAAGCCCGAAAGGATTGCAGGACAGTGCTAACCAAGGGCAGGCACCGCCAGGCCATGCATCGTCACCGCCGCTCGACATTGCTCAGTGGCTCAATGGACAAGATAGCCACCGACTTCTTCAGAGATGAAGAGCACAGCCTTCAAGGGAAGCATGGTAAGACACACGGAGTATGCTAACCCGGTCTTTCAGCTTGTTGCCGGACGCCTCCTTGTATACTTGTCTTGGTTGAGCCTGGTTGAGGCTTGTTGAGCCTGGAGTTGAGGGAACTGGCTAGAGGCATTGTAAAGCTCACATCTCCCACTCTTCTTTTGGGATACACTTTGGATCAAATTGAGATGAAGATTCGAAATTGATTGGATCGCTGCTTGCGAAAAGTCATGTTTCACATCGTTTCGGAGGAGAAGTCGGCTTCACTGTCTTGGGCTGAAGTCAACGGCCTAAGACAAAAGCAGTAAAGCGCGGAGTTTGGGCTGAGTTCGACCCACTCCTTCGAGACGTCATCGCCCAGCACATCGAGACTCGGCCAGAGATCTTCACCTCCATGGAACTTTGAACCTGGCCGAATTTTGCCAGCCTGAAAATCTCGGATCTGTTGCGCGATACCCTGCGCTCTTATTTCCCCTGTCCCGGTCGAAGTCCTCGAATGCATGCATCCGACTCGCGGGTCTCTAGCCGGATCGTCCATGGTGGCAATGCCCGCAGGGGGAATTGTCGCAACCAACTGCCGCCGCCATGAAGAGGAATCCGCAGCGCAGTCGTGGTCGCCGATTGTTCATCAGACGCAGCCGGGTCCGCGGCAGCATGCGGCACGAGATTTGCTGGCCATGCAACCCGAGGCCCTGTGGTGTTTGATGCCTCGCCATCCTTGACGCGAAAACCGGGGCTGGACAAGCTGCAGACCACAGTTGATCGTCCCTGCAGTCGTAGAGCCAGGCGCCTGATCAGCAGGGAATCTGATCCCGAAGCCGACTGCTTGTTGGGCGGCGAACGATGCAATTCACCTGCCGAAACCTCTCAAAGTCTCTGCTCTTCATCTGTCGCCGTGGCGCTGTGCGTGTGTTATCTGGAGATCGGCACTTATCCGTCCATGACGAGAACCCATCTGTATGGTCCCGTGAATATCCACACGAGGAGATCCATAGTCGGTACATACCGACCCGCCACTTCAACGTCCACCGCTCCGCCTTCCGGCTGCCCTCAGAATGCCTTCTTGGCTGCATTCGCGGATTCTGTCTGCAGCACTCACATGCTCTCACAACATCAAAGCAATATTCTGCAGCGATATCAGCGCCATGTTGTGCTAGCCATACGTGCGTGTCGTATGTGCTCTTGTTGCACGCGACGTTACTCATGCCACACAGGAATGTCCAAAGATAACTCCCACGAGCGGGGCCAAGGGACTGTCAGACCTGGCGTAGTACCAAACCCATATCAATCCACATCAGGTGCTGAGCAATGCTCGCTTTACTGCTCCGCGGATGGCGGCGTCCTGGCCCTCAAAATAAAACAGTGCTAAAGAATCGAGAGCCACTAGTACCTCAGACCCGCAAAGCTTGTTGCTACGCCTCGGCCTGGAAACCACTTTTTCAACTGCCGATGCTCCATCATCATTTCTTTCGCCTGCTATTTTTTTTCGCCTTTCCTTCTCCAAGACAGCGGCGAGCTGATTGATGCCAAGGGCACCAAGACCGGAGGTTATGCCATGACATCTGTGGCACCGTGCAAACATTCTGCTCCCCACAACCAACCAGGGGGAAGTGCCTCGCGAACTCCACCCGTCAAAGTGAAGACCTTCCTTACCGGGCACCGAGCACCACCAAATCACATCTGTCTCAAACTTCGCGTGGCTAGCTGAACACATGTCTGCGCTTATATTGTGTTCCCCTCAATCCTATCCTCTACTCACTATTGCAGGTGGAATCGGGTGTTTGCCTGGTATATCATCTACAACCCCGTTGCCGCTACGGAATCCCATCCGCTAGCTGCAGGACATAGGATCACAAAGAGCAGAGGCATGCGTCTATCGTCGTATAGCGTGTTCTGCCCTCCAACCGCGCCAAAGCTGGATCATGTTGTGTCCGGTCTTCATGCTCCAATAATTCCGACTCCGCTACCAATAAGGCAGAGCCGCTGTCATTCACCATTTCTCTTGCTGTCGGATCTGGGCCGGCTGGGTTCCAGCCGTAGATGCAACCGGGGTTTGGCGAGGCGGGAACTTCTGTGCTCCCCTGCATTCACCCTCCTGGTCATTACGTTTTCTGTCGACCATCGTGCTGAAAGCCTTGGGCACGGTTCTAGAATCAGCGCTATGATTACCTCAAAAGGCCGAGGGCTACCAGGGTTTCTGCCGATCATTGGACTAGCCATCTGGTGCACCATCCGAAACGTTCACTCGGACGCTGAAATTTCCTCTTTTGGTTGACGCTTTCTCCAAGCATCGAGTCGTTAGTGCCTAGCACATTGCCGCGATTCACATGTAGTAGGGTGGGGATTTTTTTGCCATGCTCTGCAGTCATCCTAACGGCCAAGCTGGTAATTACTATGGCGGCGAATGTTGCACCTGTCTTCACGAAGCTTGTCTCTTCATTTGCCACACCATCCTGCTGGCTGGTTTTGTATCTTTGGCTGTTGTTAACCTTGGCTCCTGTTAAGCCCCGTCCTTAATCTCCATTCCGAACCTCAGGCGAGTCCTTGCCGCCGCATGTACAACATCTCTCCACCACGTTCAAGTGGACAATCTGCTGGCCCGTGTCCAGCCTTACTCCGGTACGGTACCGCGTCGAGATACAGATCCCTGCGACCTCGTGGACCGGCAATTTCCCCTCCTCTTAGCTTTTCAGGTTTGCGTCTCCGAGGCTGGTGAAAGCTGGTAGTGGCAATTTGCCCCCTCTCCTATCTCTCACTGTAACTCTTTTCAAGGAGCTACTCCTCCACTAGCCCACCGGGTTAAGAATCGATTAGGAATCATTCATCCTGGACATCGAGCTCCATCGAAGTCATTATTGTTTGCTATTACACCATCGACCCGGGTGCCACATTCCTACTGCACCCGCCCGTCCTTGCCGGTACAGTACTCCCTACCGCACCTCTGCTCCGGCCTGAATCCAGTAAGCGCCTCTCTTCGGTGCTCGATTGGTTCTTTACTGTGGGCAAATTGTCTCCGATCATCACTGGCCTTGGCTGTCCAACTGACGGGCGCTCCGGGTTGACGTGCTTGAGTTTCAAGGAGACCCTAGCCTTCGAAAATTCGTCAGGAGTGCCGATAGTCCGGTTACATTCGAGCCTTAGAGCTAGGATCTGTCACCTCTGCAGGTGTTGTCCTTCAGCTGCGCGTGCGCTGTACGCTCCGGTAATCCCTGGTCTGAAGGCTGTAACAGACCCACGCACACCGCGTCCCTAGCTAAAAACTTAGGGATGCGCTAGGTAGCCTTCTCCATTGGTCCAGAAGGAAATCGGTACCGGGAATCGTCCACCATCGCTAGGCATTCCCGAGCTCGAGTTCGGTTGCTACCGAGACGATTTACTTTTGACCCCACCGCGTCCCTACACTTCCCCCAAGTAGTCGGCTGCGCTACCTTTGTCCTCTTGGAACAGACAGCTCGCCCTCCAGTATCACTCGACGTCATATGGAACGGCCGTCGACAGGTGTGCCCACTTCTCCTCCAGCATCAGCGGCTTCGTCGCCACAAAACATGACTCCCGGACCACCCCATCTCTATTCAAACGCCTCTGCTGGACGTTCAGTAGGCTTACCTCCTGCACTACCTCAGGTTGACCTGCGCTCCCCAACCACCTACAATGTTCCTTCCTTCAGTCAATCCTACACGGCGTCGTCAACATCGCCGACAACTGCATCTGGGCCACACCATGAGTTACAGAACTCCCATCCACACATGTCTGCATCTGGAATCTCGCCAGCGCAGATCACGTCTTCCTCGCTTAACGCGCAGAAACGAGCGTACCGTCAGCGGAGGAAGGACCCGAGTTGTGATGCTTGCAGGGAACGAAAAGTCAAGGTCAGTCAGAGAGCGTGTTTACCAGCCTGTTACGTCGCCTGTATATTATTGCCCTCATATGTTGAGAATCGATCACCGCGCCGGCCTGAGTCACGGTGCTATTAGGTCGTGCCCCATTGCACCGCCGAAGGTGATCTCCAGGCTTCATTGATTGAAGGGCCGTGGGCATTGTTTCATCTTTGGTACCGAGCTGGGATTCAGTGGCAGGGTTCTTTGGTCTTCAATTGGAAGAGCCAAAGAAGGCACTGTGGATGTATGGTTTACTGACGGAATTATCAGTGCGATGCCACCGAGACTACAGCGTGTTCCGAATGCTCGACGCGAAACCACAAGTGCCAGTTCACGAAAGAGACAAATCGTCGCATGTCGTCCATCAAGTGCGTCGTGTTCCCTACGTTATACCAAGCTCGACTAATAGAGGTACAGACAAGTACAAGACCTGCAGAGCCGCATTGCGGAACTCACGGAGGAGAACGCCCTGTTACGAACAAGAATGTCTGAGAGTACTGGATCCGAATCGACAAGAGGGCTTGGGATAAACCAACGGCTAGACAACCAGTTCCAGGCTACGACTCTGTCGAGCAAAGAAGCCCTTCCGCCCATAAAGAACCTTCCAATTATTCAGGACAACATCCGCAAGTACTGCTCAGGGATTTATGGCCCTCCGGTTCACCGCCGCAGTAGTACGACTCTGCTTAAGGCTTCTGCCTTCCCTGATCTCCCCCCGAGGGCCACGTTCGCGCATCTGTCTCGATCCTACCTCGATTCAATTCACAAATGGTTTCCGGTACTACACTGGCCTACATTCTCACAGGACGTCGACAATATTTACATGAAAAGAACCTTTGAAGGGACATCCAAGGCCTGGGTTGGCCTGTACTTCGCCGTGCTAGCTTGCGGATCTCTGAACGCCCCGCAACCTCCATCAGGCTCACCCAAGCCGTCCGATAAAGGATCATACTACTATGACGTTGCGATCCAGTTGTCCGACATGGTTTCTGAAGAAACATCCACCGCGAACACTTCCATGGCCGTGCTGTTAACGATTTTTGCTACTGAGAGCAATCTGATAGCGGCCGGCGCGAAATGGCTCGCGACCTCTGTGAGGCTCGCCCAATGCCTAAGACTGCACGTGGAGTTGGAGGCACCCTTTTTCGAGACGGAGATGCGGAGACGGCTGTGGTGGGCAATCTACGTACTGGACCGGTAAGTCGCTTGTCCTCCTGCGTTGAGGAAATCGCTTAACTCTTGCTAGGTTTGTATCGGCCGGAGCGCACCTACCGATGTTGATCCAAGACGCTGACTGCAATACCGCAATGCCCTCTTCGCTGGATGACAGATACATTAGCTCCCACGGATACGAACGTCTACCCTTTGGCCATCCGTCAGCTAGGGGGGCTTTAGCACTTATTCGAGCAGCCCGACTCTATTCACGCGTCGGAGAAGCCGCACAGTCGCTCCCCACTACCCCAGCCATCTCCCAGGCTCTAGACGAGGACGTGCGGGCGACACTTATGCTACTACCGGACTCATATCTCCCCTCGTCCGACACCCATCTGGAGCCCGCTGACCTACCGCAGCTAATGGCCTTCCAAGCGGCGAGGTTCCTCGTCTATAGACAAAACATCACCCCCAGGTGCCGCACACCAGAAAGAATGGAGGCTGTTCGTCGATCTTCACAGGTTGCTCAAGAAACCGCCAAGTACATCTCACGAGCCATACACTCGCCCTCCGGCGCATCGGACCCCGGGGTATGGAAAACGAAAGTCACCCAGCTGGCATCAAATCTGATTTGTGTGCATCTCTGGCGATGCATACTGATGTTGTGCTTCTGCGGGGACTACGATGCCGCCTTGATGTGCGCCCATTTATCAGCCACCATTGGCGATACACGTAAGATCAACGGTGCATGCGGCAGGAACATTGCATTTTTCCTTGAACTCCTCCTCGACCGGATACGCGGCGGTAACTGGGCTCACTACACGCTTGGTCTCGACGAAGAAATGTTGATCTACACAAGCGGCGATTTGCAAGAAGTCGGCAAACACGCCTGGGTCTGGACGGGCTACACCAACGAATCGGAACACCCCAGCCCTCACTCAGCTTCAACACCGGCTTTGCAATCGCCATATGGGCATGGAGACGCTATGCAAGGCCTCAGCTCGAACAACCATCATCAAGGCGCACCGACTACGTACAACGGTTACGGAGATTGGAATGGCTGGGCCGGTGTTGAGAAGACTATACGGCAACTCATTGCGGAGGAGCATAGTGCTCAGCGCCCACAGCCGTCGGCTTACTATCCTCCACCGCATAACCCCGTGAAGAGGGTGCAGTTGGCGGCTGATGCGGTACCAGCGTCGCCGACGAGATCTGTAACCGCACCGCCTGCGAGTTCGAGCGCGAGTCGGATTAGTATCGCGAATATCATCTAAGGGTGCATCTGTGGGAACCGTTTAAGACATCCCGTTAACGCCACATACAATCCGGACACTTCAACACTTGCTTTTCGCCCGCCCGCGGATCGACCGCTGCTTCACTCCTCAAGACCTCACACATTCCTTACAAACTCCAGGGCTCGCCCAATTCAACATGCCACATGCGACTTTCGAGGGTAAAAATTCGGTGTTGAAGCAAAGCTATTGCCAACACGTTTTATATCCTTCTCTACTGGGCGGCTGCATTTGCTACTTCTCTGCTGCTGCATTTTGCTATCTGCACCAGATGCATTGCATTTCTTCTTATCTTCTATTCTTGTGTGCCGATCTTTGTTGCTTTCTAGGAGCGGTAGCATATCCGATACCCGTTTGGCGTACTCTTTGTCTTTTCGAACTTGGGGTGGTTTAGCTAGAGGAGATCAATTTGGACGATGTTGCAGGAGGTTGCATTTTCGAGATTGTGTGGTTGTGTGTGATGAGGTGAGTTGGACGAAAGGGGAGGCAACATGTGGATATGTGCAGGTTTCCTGCAACGGCATTGCAAGTCCTCACGCTGTCAAACTTATCAGAAACTTCCGCTCCCGTTGACTCTTAATCGCAGTGTTTTTCCAATCGTCTACATGACCCCATCCTTCACCGTACCATCCCCTACTCTTTCCTCCCGACATCAACAATCCTCCCCTCGACCCTCGGCGCAATCGCCCTTGTCCAATTCACCGTAAACTCCTCCTCTCCCATACGATCACAACATCTCGGCTGCCCCTTCAACCCCGCCAACCGCCACCACTTCGCCATAACCCTCCTCAACACCGACTTCTCCCTCTCCGAGAACTGAATCAGAGATCCATCATCATAATCCGCACCATCATGTTCATCCTCGTCCGAATCCGACTCATCCCCAATCACATGCTCCTTCCCCTTCTCCTCCTCCCTCGCCTTCACCGGCGAAACAGCAGGCGACGCCGTCTCCGGTTTCGGCCCAACATGCGGTTGCACGAACCCATGTCTCTTTTCCAATCGTGTCTGCACGCGCTTGAAACTGCGGTCCATGCTCGGACCCCAGTATTTCCATTTACCGAGCACTTTGAGCGACATGAAGTATTGGCGCAGGATGGTGGATATCAGAACGCCGTTTTCTTCGCTGACGAGCTCTTTGGCTTTGCCGCCTTCTTCTTCGATGAGGAGGGAGGTGTAGCCGTCTTTTCCGCGCCCCATGTAGCCGCGCGTTGCGAGGACGTATTCGCGGTTGAGGTCGATGGGGTCGGCGCCGATGGAGACGCTGAGGATGCGGGAGCGCGGGGGGCGGGTCGAGTCGAAGGTTATGGTTATGTTGCTGAGTTGGGGGAAGCGTCCTGGGGGTTTGTTAGCATTATGTTCCGCCATCGCCGGGCTTGAGTTTACCTTCTAGAGCGGGGTAACTTGACACGCCATTCTCCAACGCGTCCCAGATCGCTTGGCCCGTGACTTTCATCACGACGACTGGATCTTCGAACGGAAAGCAATTGACGATATCTTTGAGGCGTAAGATACCGGGCGGATAGATTTGATCGCCACGGATGGTGCCAGCAGCCATGATACAGCAATCTGCGTCATAATAGTACCGCATCAGATCGCAGACAAAGTTGCCCATGTTGGATTCTTTTGTGCGGACGGTGGTGAAGCGGGCGTCGAGGGGAGCCGCGGTGTAACCTGTATATGTCAGTTCAAAGATTCGAGCGAGTAGAGGGAGGTGAGAAGGAGAAGGAGGAGGGAACACGTCGGAGACCAGACGTACCGATCGGCTTCGCAAGTTTCTCTCGTAACCTCCTCGTCAACTTATCCACCGTAGCAACCATCTCCTTGTCCTCCGGTATTGACTTCACGATATCTCGACGCGAGATTTGGAAATCCCATCCTCCGCCCTCCTTCCTCCACACTTCGACATGACTGAGTTGCTTGAAATCCGTCCCTGACCGCAGGACATGTGTTCCATTGATCAACTTGTGATTGTAGTAGTGATCATGTCCACCAAGCACGATATCAATCAAGCTTCCACCCGTCAATTCCGCAAGCTTCTCGTCATTCGGTTCCCGTTGATGTGTAACCGCTACTATGATCTCCGCACCTTGTTCCTTCAACCCCGGTATCAGTTCCTTCGCTGTTGCAGACGCAGACTTGTAGATGATGTCCGGCGGGAGCGAGTTTATCGTGTCGAGCCATTCGCGCTCTGCGAGTCCAATGACGCCGATTTTGATCCCGTTGGAAGATGTGAGCATGACGGTTTTCTGGGCGTTCCCTAGCGGTACGTTGTCTCCGAGCGCAGGGTCGAGAACGTTGGCTAGGAGCCAAGGGAAGTGGCATTGGGAGGTGAGGTGGCGGAATTGACGGACGCCGAAGTCGAGGTCGTGGTTCTGTGCGTGTCAGTTTGGCTGTGGTCATGAGGTTGCGGAGGAAAAGCACCGTACACCGACACATGCTACATCTGTTCCAATTGCGTTCAGAATTGGGACCATGTGGCTGCCTACAAACGGTCAGCTTCCACGTCTCAACATACTCTTCTCAGAGTTCGAATTACCTTTCGTCACACTGCTCTCTAAACTCGGGTTGAATGAATCCCCGGAGAAGAAAGTAAGCAGCTCCGGCTGGCCTTTGAATCTCTCATCGTTCCTGTAATATTTGATCAGGGTCTGGAACCGCGCGATGCCACCGACTGGCTCCGCAGAGGAGGCGTCGATATGGTAAACATCGTTGTAGTGGAGGAAGCGGAGGTCTGGCGGGGTAGTTGGCGCGGCGTCTGGGGAGAAGATGACTTGCTCCTCTGCCGAGGGTGCCGGTGCCGTGGGCGCCATTGGAGTCACGCGGGAATTGTCGAAAGAGTCGGTTTAACGTCACACGCTCCTGGAGAATGAACTGAGAGTTCGGGCACGAACGCGCCCCGGTGAGAGAAGATGTGGCTGACAGCAACAGGGGCTTGGCGTTATGCAGGGTCCAATATGATCAGATCCATAAGCGGAAAGACATTGGGATGGGAGATACGTGAGATTGTGTCGACATTTTCTGAAAGCATTTTGATTTTGCAGCTGCTCAAGGTTGTCCATTTCCTTCGTCGTTCAATGTCTTCTATATGGCTATGATGTCATATATCGTGAACGGTTGCCAAGGGCGAGTTCTGTTCAAAATACCCCAAGAGGTTCAGTGTAGCCATTACCGGCAATTTGGAGTACCCTTACAACATTTAACTTTTACAGGTAGTATAGCTCTGCGTTCAATCTATGCGGTCTCATCCTGGCTCCAAGCAAGTCCTTGTATTGGGACTTTTTTGCTAATAAGACAACGGTGTGGAGTAAGGTTAAGAAAAGAGGAATTCTTGAACATGCATTAGGGAGCGAGTAGTTATAGGGGGCTCCAGACTAGGTCTTGGGGTATTCATCGACGAGTCCCTACACACCATATCACGAACGTTCATGAGAAGAAGGAAATCAGAAGACAATCACGATTGTACAGAGTGGGTATCTAGAGAAGAAAGAGACGAGTTTGGAAACAGCGTCGAGGGACTCCGTGGCCCATTTCTGACAATGACCGAGCCGGTGCCCGAAGCAAGCGATTTTTCTGACGGGGTTCTCGGAGCCCCAGACCTCACGATTACTGAGCCCGTCTCAATGGAACGCTCGGACACGGCGTCCTGAACAGTGGTCCGCATAACTGAGGCAGAACGCTCTGATGTGACTGACGGACTTCGAGGGAGTGTGTAGTAACCAGTCCGTGTTGTCGTCGCTGATGACGATGAGAAACTTCTGCTGTCTGAGCGTTCGCTCAGGCGGATCTCTTCGACAAGCTCGGGGTCTACTTCTCGCATCGAATTTAGGACTTCGGAGAACATGGCCATGAGAGTCTGAAACTCCCCGGCTGTCAAAGCGTGCGCGGAGAAGCGCGCGTATTCGTACTGCGCGAGAAACTTGGGTGCCAAGATGGGAGGATTAATCATACCGTAAGACGTCAGTCGCGCTAGGTAGTCTCGTAGACCCATTGTGCGTGGTCTTTGCAGCGCGGTGACAACTCGCGCATCAGGAAGCACAGGTGTAGCACCTTGTATGCCCAAGTGGTCCTCTACAGCGGGATCCGGAGGCGCAAGAGACACAGCTTTTGCTTCGATAAGATTGGGCAGCTCAGCGACGACCTGTGAATACTGGAGATTCGGCGAGTTCGCTGACGACGGCGACTCCCATCCGGGGTGTGAGACATGGCCCCAAGGCGGTGATTCCGAGGATATGGGTATGACAGTGGCGCTGCGAGCATGACTGCGACGCCTAAAGACGAAGCTGGGCCGCCCCTCCGTCTGCGGCCTCTCGCCCGGCTCCTCGTCAGCGCGGCCATCGGCTGTGAGGTCCCGTGGTGTCGAGTCCCATGCTATGATTGCGCTCCTTCGCAAGGCCTTGACGATCATGCGCCGCACCAGCTTGCCCACTTCGCCATCTTCGACGGGTATGTACGGCTTCGGGATTGCCTGCAGGACGGTGCGGTTGGTGTAGAGGCGGGTCGAGTATACGAGGAGGGAGACTAAGAAGGTAAGAACATAGACGCCGCCGATGATGAAGAGTTTCTGGAGCTCGCTGGTTCGAATGGACTGATAGATGGTGTCGCTAGGAGTGATGGCGAGGAAGACGAGGAGAAGGCAGAAGACGATGGTATAAGTGGTGCTGTACCAGATGCGGAAGAGTGTTGGGATGCGTATATGCATACTAGAAGATTAACATTACTTGCATGGCGCAGCGCGCACCTCGATGCCGTCGACGGGGTGGCATGGAGATGGAAGTGCAAGGAATCGTCACTATTGGTGATGGCCAGGCTACCCGCCAAGGCGCTAAGCCCATAGAGTGTATGTACGGTAAGGCATCCATCCCACTACAAACCCAGCCTCTCTTACTCTTCCAATTCCCAATTTTCGCTGTATGAGGCAACTCAGTGCGGCTGAGCACCTGAGCACCGTTGTGTCATTGCGAAGTTCTCCTCTAGCTTCGCTCAGACCACTGCGGATGGCGGAGTAGCTGGATACCGGCGGTGTAGGGGGATTGCCCAGGAACAGCACCCTAGGCTTTGTACGACTACGAGCACTCGAGCATGCTGGAAAATCTTCCTGACCTTGGTCTCGACTTTCATATCCTATCTCGACGTAAGTGAAATTTCCTACTAGCATAGAACGTAGAACGCTATATAACAAAAAGTGACAGGGTAAACATACTCGGCCATCGTTCCGGATGTAATACAGTAAAAGTGTTGCAGCGTTAGGGCAGTTCAAATTTGCCATCTAAGGTAGCTAAGCTGGAACTCAATGGGGTGCTCCTGACCAGCCTCGGTGTGGTCAGCTCAGGTGCCTACGCCGGTCCGAGTCAGTACCTTCAGCGCCTGAAATCATCGACACTCGTTGTTACAACAGTCGCTACTGCGTCATAGTCCGCCACAGCATAGGCTAGTTACTATACTGGCTCTCGACCTGACGGCGGCGTTTGCGAGACATCATGAAATGTATCTGAGAATAGCTACCGAAGCGGCGCACATTGGATGAAGTAAGAATGGGCCTAAACGCCAGGCTATGGCCGCCGTCTGACATGAGAACTCCGGTACCACTCCACACGCGGCTATGTCCTGCTGAGAAGAGTGGAAGTGGCTGTCACATCTCATCCGAGATCCTTCTTCTATAAGTAATCCTGTCCGTCC
The DNA here is from genome assembly GCA_010093795.1 of Sporormia fimetaria CBS 119925. Lineage (NCBI taxonomy): Eukaryota > Fungi > Ascomycota > Dothideomycetes > Pleosporales > Sporormiaceae > Sporormia > Sporormia fimetaria. Next base: position 224,454 of record MU006565.1, read on the forward strand.
CCGGCTTTCTTGCTTATATTTCCATTTTCGTCCTACCTGTTTCCAATACATTGTCAGTACAGAGATTGTGATTCCATTTTCCCGATATCTGTCCGCTTCAGGGTCAAGGCATTTCAACCCCGTCAAGATTAAGGCGAAGATGGCGACGGCGCCTTATACCAATGCTATGCGCGTACGTTATTCAGAAAGTGCCCGACAATCGCTGACAATTGTAGATTGGCCAAGGCTTCAACACTTACACACAAGAGATACGCCTAGAGGATGCTGTAAGAGTCGGCGTCAAGAAGCAGATGTCGGCAATTCCAGCACCGTCACCACCGTTACCGAAACCAGAGAACGACTTGGCATCAATAGCTCCACCCGTGACCCCAGAAGTACCTTTTTCCGTTGGGCGTACGAACGACATCCCGACCTTAGCAATCAATGGAGTACTGGAATGCACTCCGTCTGTACGACGTCCTTCTAACGCGCGATCTCCGACCCCTCTTGCCGACCTGGGCGGTGCCATAGATGTCATATCAGCCCCTGTTGGGGAAGCCCCTTTTGAGATCCCCAGCGGGCCTGTGCCCACGACCAGCCAAAGCGTCACGTATTCGACCAGAGCTATTGAGAATGTGAGCGACATCCTCGACGCCCTGAACATCTCAACATCCATGTCGATCAAATATGGTACGATCCACGGCAACGGAAACGCATCCTTCGTCAACGAGACAAAGGTACTCGACAGCGAGTTGAACTATGTTGTCAGCGTTATCGTGAACAATGACGCCCATGCACCCATTGAAGAGATGGAGTTCCAAGAAATACCCGGCCTGCCCTTGGATCGGTTTACCGAAGTGTACGGGGACAGTTTCATTTCCGGCTTCATGGAGGGTGGCGAGTTCAATGCCGTTATCTCTATCAAGCTCAACGACAAGAGCAAGTACCGAGCCGTCAAGCAGGCTATTGATGTCCAGTTGGCTGTTGGTCCCCCTACACTTGAGATAGGCGCCCAGCAGTCGTTTGACAAGGAGCACAGCGAAGCGCTGAAGCACACCGAGATCAGCATCTCTGTGAACTGGGTGGGAGGTGGGGAGATCAAGAAACCTAAGGTACCGTGGACAATCAAGAGTGTCGTGGCCGTGGCAAATGCCTTTCCTTCCATGGTAGCGCGATCGTCAGCAAGAACACAGGCCATCCTTACCAGGTACTCATCGCTTCGAAGCTTTCAGAAATGGAAGTGGAACAGGATCTTGGAAGACCGGAGCAAGTGGGAGAGCGACCCAAGAAACCAACCAGGGGGCGAATTGAACAAGGATGGCAAGAAAAGATTTGAGGAGCCCGTGATCATTCTCAACTACGTCCCTTGCTCGCTGTATACCGCCGACTTGTTCGATGCGCTCATGAACTACAAGAAGCTCTGGAAGACAATCGGAGAGAGTAAGTCTACCACCTCCAAACAGTCTGCTCTATGCTCACCACCGCAACAGTGCTCCAACACCCCTCCCAGTACAAGCTTCGTCCGGGTCTGCCAGACAAACCTGTCAGTCGCATTGATACACCTGGAAGCCTTTCTCCTATTCTCAGCAGGAAAAGCTTGAAGAGCAGCATGATAGACAGCCTTGCGTCGCCATGTGAAGTCAGAGCGATCGATACGGATGGCATCGATCGTGCGTTCACATTCAACGTCGAAGATGCAGCACCAGGCTGGAACTTGATCGAGAATAACAGGCGGCGGGACCCAATTCCACCAGAACCAGTTGCCCTGAACGAGGCCCGGCTGCTGTGCAGGGAAGCAATGACGCTCATCACTGAGGAGGTAAGTAATGGGACGCTGTTTGTTTGAATATAACGGACTGATCATGCACAGGCGTCTCGACTGGTCGACCACCCTCACCTCGCATACGCCGAGTATGACGAGAAGACAAAGTCAACAAGGATGAAACGACCCAACTACGCGTACCCAGAAGTTTTGAAGGAGCGACTGCCTATCCCCATCCACAACGACATCCTCTCAGATCTCTCCACAGACGGCGCATATCTCAAAACAATCGCTTACTCGCATGAAGACAACCTCTGGTTTGAGCCAGACATGGTCGGCGATCCGAAGGCGAACGCGGTTGACCTGAGTTCAAAATTTGGCAGTCTCAGCAAGTACGAAGACTTCAGCACCCTGGAACTCACAGAGGCACGAGGTTCCGAGGAGCGAAGCGCGCTGCGACGCATCTCTTTGCATCGTTACCGTCTCTCGTCATGGCGAGGGTGGGTTGCAAAGGCAGGAATCAAGCGCGCAGACGATGCGATCGGGGCCATTGGCGTCGCGCGAGTCCATGATGATCCCGCTGCAGCTACAGCAGATGGCTGTGTCCATCACATCGGCCACGTGCACCACGGAGATCTAAACGATTCCGCGAACTTTAAGGCCCTCGAGCTGGGTAATGTGGATATCACCAAAATCGACGTCGCATATATCCCTGGCTCGGGCTACATTGCTGGACTGACCTTCTATGACCAGATGGATGGACAGTACACGGAGAGGTTGCAATGGAGGCAGTGGGAGGGTAGGGAGCCTCCTGGCCTCGTGCATGTCACTAACGAACCGCCGGATAGGGGAGATGGAACCATTTGGTGCTTTGCTGGTTTAGCGGGGTCGTTTATCGATACTATGGGCAATGGGCATGTGTTGGCGAGGGTTTCGGGAATCTGGAAGAAGAAGGAGTAGAAGTAATACTAACGAGCGCTTGCGAGTCTTGAGAAATACATATACTTGGTTAATGTCAGCATCTAACGTTACTTTCAAACATGTTATGTATGTAGGGACCCCACCAGCTATCCGGGAGTACCCTTGAAGACTGTTTGTGCTATGTAGCCACCCTTAACAGATTAGGATATCCTGAAAGCTAGGTTGCTTTTAGTAGTTCTGCTCCCCTTTCACCCTACGCGCTTCTATATCTAAGATATATTCTTGTAGTCATTGGGTATTTGTATTACATAGATGGGGCCACAAACTCTTGGTAGAGGGTAGAAGGAACCTTGGACATGATCTACCAGGCTCCAAATCGGCGGGGTAGTAGGGTGCTCCTAATCAATCGCTATTTCTCACTTGCCGCGATTGCCACGGTCGAACACACAACGTTCACAACATTCACCTGAGTTGTGCACTGCTCGAATCTGATTCGACGGGGGTTGGCGGGCCGGAATGCTAGCACACAAGCCCACTTCCCCTCGCCCCACCATTCCACATTCATCCGCGTGTGCTTCCAGAACCGCCAAACCACCTCCCCGACATCCTTTTACAGCTATCGACGGGACTATCGACATAACGTTTCCAAGGTCCTGCCGCGGAATCTGCTGCAGCCATGTCCATAAAGTCGGTAATCCCCCTTGGTTCGTTGCCTGTCTTCCTACCTATCCCGCCAGATTCGAGCTACAGCTACCTGTTGACACTTGTGTCAAAGATGAAGGCTGACCTCAAACGCAGCTGGGTGATGCTCAGCGAGTCGGGGAGCTATACCCCTCTGCCCGGCGAGCAGACTCTTTACCACTCTCCACCACGAACCACACTGTCGCTCCAGACGCCGAATCACAAGCCGCCCAGCAACGCATACTCGCTACAATGCAAGTCGGGCTCAGTGTACCTCACAAACCGAAGAGTATGGGGAAAAGATGCTCGACGGGAGGCCACAAGGCTGACCGCCCCAGATAATCTACCTCCCCGCCACACAGACCCCAGACTTCCAGTCCTTCGCAGTCCCTATCCTCAACGTCCATGACTCCCGTGTCACAGCACCCTGGTTCGGAGCAAACAAGTGGGAGGCCGTCGTTCAACCAGTCCACGGTGGCGGGATACCACCACAGCATTCACAAGTGGAGCTCGTCATAACGTTCAAGGAGGGCGGCGCCTTCGACTTCGCTACTACGTTCGAACGGCTGAAGGAGAGGCTGCACCAGGCGGTCGAAGTGGCCCGAGAGAGCGGTACAGCGACCAACGACGGACGCGGTCCAGTGAATCTGGACGACGTAAACCTTGAAGACCTACCGACATACGAGGCAACATCGCCGCAGCAGCCGACGCCTCCGCAGTTCCCGAATCCTCCCGTGAGCGCAGTCTCCCCTCAGGTACCGCAACAGTCGAGTCCGTTTCCCCAACAGACCGCTTTCGAGCCTCCCTCAGAGCCACCACCGGGATACGAGGAGGTTCAGATGGACAGCATTGCCAGTGAGCTCGAGCGGAGGGTGAGGCTGGACAGGCAGTAATGGGGCGGTGACTTTGTTGGGTGGGACGCGGGCGTTCAGGAAAGGGTAACGACACTACATAATACGTCCACGCGCTGGTGTAGCAATTGGCTACCTGCCTAGGTACTGGATAGGTGTAAACTAATCGAAATGGTAACATCCATCTCGCATGTGAACACGACTCCACATGTGAAGTTGGCCTAGCCCTAACATAGCCTCGGCGGTTGTGGCTAGATGACGATGACGCATTGAGAATCGGGTAACCGCTAGCACTGAAACGATACTTACCTCGGCCGGTCTCTAGCTTCGTGACCACAATCTCACGCCGCTTATAAGACTTCACTGCTTCGTGTCTTCTATCTCTATCAACCCCACACATTCTTAGAAAATGGCTAACCAGACCGGACGCGCTGCTCAAGGTGAGCACCGATACCTATCGCTTCGCAACACGTAGACTAACTTGCTTCAGCACAAGAGAGACTCTCCCAGGTCAGCAATCACCTCGGTGGTGTGCGGACTGCAAAGGGGAAGCAGGCTCTGCTTGAGAAGAACCCTGACGACGTATGTTTCTGAATGCTCATCACTCTATCTCTACTAACAGAAACTCCCAGATTGTCGTCACCTGCGCCCTCCGCACCCCCATCACCAAGGGCGGCAAAGGCGGTTTCAAAGACACCCATGCCGCGGACCTCCTCCACGGCGCCTTCAAAGCCCTGATCGAGCGCTCCGGCATCGACCCCAACCTCGTCGAAGACATCGCCGTCGGCGCCGTGCTCGCCCCAGGTGGCGGCGCAACCGAATTCCGTGCCGCCGCCCTCGCAGCCGGCTTCCCTGTCACCTCGTCCGCAAAGTCCATCAACAGGCAATGCTCCAGCAGTCTGCAGGCATGCGTCGACATCGCCAACGCCATCAAGTCCGGCATGATCGACATCGGTATCGGAGCCGGCGCAGAGTCCATGAGCTTGAACTACGGCCCCCAGGCCGTGTCTGAGTTCTCGGAGCTGTTGGAGGGACACAAGGAGGCTGCTAACTGCAAGGTCCCCATGGGTGTGTTGTCTGAGAAGATGGCCAAGGCCAAGGGAATCCCTCGTAGTGAGCAGGACGCTTTCGCCGCACACTCTTTCCAGAAGGCTGTTGAGGCGCAGAAGAAGGGTCTGTTCGACGAGGAGATTGTGCCGTTGAAGGTCAAGTGGACGGACCCGAAGACGGATGAGGAGAAGGAGATCGTTGTCAGCAAGGACGACGGTGTTCGTCAGGGCATCACCGCTGAGAGCCTGGGTAAAATCCGTCCTGCCTTCGCGAAGGATGGAAGCATCCACGCTGGCAACGCCTCTCAGATCTCCGACGGCGCCGCCGCTGTCCTCCTCATGAAGCGCTCGACCGCTGAGCGCATCGGCCAGAAGATCATTGGCAAGTTTGTCCAGGCGTCCGTCGTCGGCGTGCCGCCTCTCATGATGGGTGTCGGTCCCGCTGCCGCTATCCCGGTCGTCCTGGAGAAGACCGGCCTGAACACCAACGATGTGGACATCTGGGAGATCAACGAGGCCTTTGCGTCGCAGTGCCTGTACTGCATCAAGGAGCTCGGCATCCCGATGGAGAAGATCAATCCCAAGGGTGGTGCTATTGCATTCGGTCATCCGCTTGGTGTGACCGGTGCCAGGCAGGTGAGCACGCTGTTGACAGAACTGAGGAGGACGGGCCAGAAGATCGGTGTCACGAGCATGTGTGTCGGAACTGGTATGGGCATGGCGGCTGTTTGGGTTGCCGAGTAGGACGTTTGTCATCTCTTGGTTCTTGTATGATTATGGACGAATTTAGGTATTGGCACAAAGGTTATATCCAACGGCAGATTTAGTTAGTCCTACTACTATATGGTTTTCACATATAGGTACATGCTCTCTCCCCTGAAACACCTTTTTATCCTAGCCTGTACTAACAACGTTGGGTAGAAGGGCGGAAACTAATAAGAGGGCAGAAGGAATTTTTGAATATAGCTTACGGAGCTCCTATTCGGAGGGAGCTCTAAAGTAGTTCGAAAGTGCTTCTGAACGACACCGTCTATTCGTCGTTCATGCCGCTTTTTGAAATGGGTTCAAGTGCGTTGCTAGTGACCATTGCAACTCCTTTCACCTGCAACCCTACGCACGTGCTTGTTTTTGATATTCTCACCTCGCGGATTCTTCCAACCATTCTGTCACCCAAAATTACTCTTCACTTCCCCTTCACCGACTCTATCACATACTCCTGCAAAGCTATTCACCACGTCACCTAACACTTCGCCATCCCCGACGAATCTATAATCGAAGCACATCCCACGAAACACCTCAAAATGCCACCCCAGAAATGCACCGACCCCTCCCTCCACCCTCGCCTCCACGACTCCCTAACCAACGTCCTCACCTCCCTCTCCCTCCCCGACATCCCCTCTCTAACCGCCCTCCTCACATCCCCTATCTTCCTACCACCCTTCCTTCACTACCGCGACATCTACCTCCTGCACCCCGACTACAACGACGAAGGCCTTCTCGCGTCCACTGAAGCGTCAATAGCCGCTTTACTCCCGGATATCTTATCTGAACTACAGAACGGAGAGAATGGAGAGTTGGACACGAGTGCCGAAGGTCGACAACACACAGTGCGTCTATACGCGCGCTTGTTACGGGGACTGAATGCAGTAGCCGAGGCGTGGAGCGAGGAAGCAGTGGAGAAAATGTGTAAAGAGTTATACGTGCTCATTCGGCATATTCGGCGAGACTATGTGCACGGGCACGGTGTTTGCGTGGACGTCATTGAGGCGGTGAAAGAGTGTGAATGGTTGCGTGAGGATGAAGCGGGTGAAGAGCACGGGAAACAAACGGGTGATGTGGAAGTCTCTGCCGACTTTCGAGTTGGGATTGAGGTGTCTGAAGTTCTGGACGAACACTTACCTGATTTGACTAATGTTGACGATTGGATCACTCCTACGAGCTTGATTAACGACAAGACTCAATCCTCTAGACAACCCTCGTCAATCAACGCGCTCGACAGGGAAATACCCAGACGTCTCTCACCCGTCCCACACACTGCCGTCTCATCAAGCCCACGACGCCAGCGAACCCCTTTGCCAGGCTCCTCATCCTCCTCACCCTCCCCAAGCCAATCCGGGCACCGTTCCAAGCGACGCCGGCTTTCGCGTAAGAATAACCAAGCCAACACAATCCTCGACGTACCGACCCCAATCACATGGCAAATACCAACGATTCGACCAGCGGGTGTCAGTTTCGATAATGCGTTTGAGGCGGTGATGAGGAGGTCGGGTCGGAGTGTGGGATCTTTGAACGGTAGGAATTTTGTTTCTTTCCGCAATATTGACGTGTTAATATTGCCGCAGATAGGAAAGATACATCTCCTTTGACGAGGCAGAAGCCAATTGCGGCTGGGCGGAGAGGAGAAAAACAGGCTGAAGTGTTTGCGGGGTTGATGGCGTCGGTGCCGGATAGAGGGGTTCGGGGGAGCTATGTTTTGGAGGAGAGAGGTAAGCTAGGTCTTTTGTGTACTTGAGGTTTGTGAGTCAGAGTGCTGATGTGTGATGAAGGGGATGAGGTGGGAAACGGAGAGTCGAGACATGGGGAGATGTTCTTGATTTGATTGCGTTGCTGGCTCGAGGGATGAGGGGCTTGGTGTGGTGTTGAGAATGGCCATGTGAAGGGAGCTCCAGGGTTCGGTGATACTTTGGGGCGGAGGACTGCTTGAAGTTGGGAGACCGTGGATCGGGTATTGCTAAGGATATCTGCGATTACGATATTCAGGTTACCGGTACGGAGAGCCTAGTAGCTGGGGTCTGGTTTGAAGGGCCTGGGTCGGGGAACGTTCAGCCACTTAGCATATGGGAGGGCATCCTGAGGGATATTGCGAGTGTACTTAACAACACGGATGATTATGGATATGACTTCCTTTACTCGTCAGTGACACTAGCCACGTTCTAGAACAACGACTGTGAACACTAACGTAGATAACCCGGCCCCGTCTTACAAAGGCTCTCATAAACCAAAACTGCCATGCCTGCATAGACTCTTCCAAACATATTCACCTGGGCAAAGAACAAGTCTCCCATATCATGCACGTCCCTGAAACTGCTCCGACACCATCTCCCCCAACGTCCTCCTCTGCGCACTCGCCCGACTCCTAACATCTCCACCAGTCTCACCCGCCAATATCCCACTAGCGAGCCCTGCTCCAGCCCCTTCCCTTTCTCTCTCTGCATCCAACCTCGCCCGCAAACCCTCAAACTCCTTCTTCTTTTCCTCCCCCACAACCCACCCCGGCACCCGCCATGCCGACGCATACGGCAACATGTCCCTTCGATATGCCGTTCCGACCGCCCAGCCCACTGCAGCTGCAAGCAAAGACCCCGGGAACTGTGAGAAGGCGAGTTGTAAGGGCAGGATGTATGATGTTGATTTCGACGTCAGGGTTATCGAGCGCGCCCATAGTGAGTCCGAGGTGTTGTCCGCAGACCCCGACGCCTGGTTCGGCGAGGATGTTGACGGCGCAAATGCTGCGAGTTTGTAGCGATACGTATACGGGATCGCGGCGTAGTAGTTCGCGAAAAGGGCTGCGATGATGGCTGTGGGGCCTGAAGGGAGGTAGTTTATTCGGTTGAGAGAGAGCGGACGCAGCACGATTGCGAGGAGGAGGGGCGGGAGGAGGGTGGTGTATGGTAGGGTGGCGAGGAGAAAGGACTGCGTAGACTTAGTATTCTTGCCGGCAGTCAGGAGGATGTGCAAAGGCATACGGCGAACTTTCTACTTCCCCATAGACGCTCGATGACGCGGAGGTTGTAGAAACAGAGCGCGGCGAAGAGGACTTCTGTCGAGTTTGTGTAGCACAACTAGGTGGTAGTTAGCATTGAGAGCTGAAATGTAATCTTTAGAGCTGTTCTGTAGCCTCTCCCATACCTGCCACGTTAAGAATCTCCAGTACTGGCCATATCGCCAGATGTGCGGGATGACGATGGGGAGATAGTATCGCGTGTCAGTCAAGCTCACAATTAGTGAAGTTATGACTGTGGCAAAGACAAGGAATTGTGTCACTGGTGCGTTCGTAAACCCTGAGGTAATCATGGCGGAGTGGTAACGACCATGAAGCACCTGGTGGAGTGTGGTTGTGGTGGTATTGTCGGAGCTTGGAGGTGCCACATTTTGGCGGATTTAACGCCCGGCGATAAGGAGTTGTTACTGGACGAGCCAATCTGGAGCACCAACCTACATATACGCCTCTTTTGAGCACCCTCAGAGTTGACCGATTTTCTTTCCTCTTTCCAGAAGTGCTATCTTTCCTCTTTTACTTGTTATAGACGTTTTGATAAGGCATAGAACAAGTCTTAATCTGCCGTTGGGGGCAGCCAGACTACCAACTATCCACCAGGTGTCCATGAAAAACTCATTCAGTGTTCCTGAACTGTTTCCGGCGATGACGATGATAATGTTTATTTGTAGAGACAACGATTCATAGTCCGGTCGAAATTTCTATATCATAGCTAAGTACTATCGCAACGTCTAGGTACACATGATAATAGGTCAGCAGCTTAGCGGCATTGATCGATATATACCGCGCAAGCCAACAGAAACTTAAAAGAGGTAAAAGAACAAGCTAAAGCAAGGACTACACTCCCATCTATCAGGTAAAGTCGATGTCAAAACAATCACTCGTAGCTATAGCAATAGAAATTGTCGGTGGTGGAAAGCAGCTTCTTAAGCCTACGCTTGCCATCGACGACGCCGAATGAGAGTTTGTCGTCGAGGCTGACGGGGACACCTGAATGATCTATACCGAGTCAGAATGGCTACTTGAAACAGTGCAGTGCGCTAACCTTTATCCAAGGGCTTCTTGGTTCCTCCAACCTGTGTGATACGCGAGGGATCCTGAGCCTGCCAGATGGAGAAAAGACGATCGAGCTGTGCGTGGATGAGATAGAACATGGGGTCTCCTGGGCTGGCGAATGGGTCATTCTGCAGACCACCAACGACGAAATGGCCAGCAGGATGGACAGCAGGCTGCGCAGGATCATCTGTCTCGAACCCATCGATACGGCGCTCCAGAACGTCTACGTTAGGAGAAGTAAGCAGATGCTCGGCGTGGAAAACGTCGAGCTGCTTTGCCCATTCGAGGTTCAGGTCGCGACGCAAGCAGCGGGGGTTGTAGTTGAGAGCCTCGTTGTACTTGATCAAGCCAATCTTGTCAATCTCCTCGAAGAGTTCAAAGATGCCATCGAAGATGTTGGTGATGGTCTTAACAATATTATCGACAACGGTCAAAGGCTCCGGGTTCTTCAAAGCAGGGGTATCGAAGGTTTTCGGAATCGATGCCGTCACAACTTCGGCGGGGGGACTGATAGTTTGATTTAGACCCAAGTTGACCTGAGATTCATCAACTCGTGTTTCGGCTAACCGATTTCTCCATACTTACAGTAAGATCTTTGAATGGACCCGCTTTGAGACATCCGCCACCCGTACCGGCGGGAAGGTTCAACTCAAGGCCAAACGCTTTCAGGTGTGTGGATCCATGTGGGAAGTACTCCCCATTACTCCCCATGGAGTAGGGGCTCCCGTCGAAGAGAGGGGACGCAAGAATGTTGGCAGAATCCAGTGTCCAGTCCCAGTATGGTTGAGCCCCCTTGTAGCCGCACTCGGTGCGCAGTGCCTGTTCGTACAGCCATACGAAGTGGCGATGCCACGCAAAAAGATGTCCGTTGAAGTGGATCTTGTCACCCTCAACGAGATGGGATGCTACAAAGTCGTCGAGACGATTTCTCGCCCCTGGCACCTTTCGTTTATTCGCTTGTGCTTTCTTCCCGATAAGACATTGGACAGCCGAGATGTAGCTGGCACGATCCGCTTGCGACAGTGAACGCCTGACGATAGGTGAGTATCCTTGGGTCAAAATTGCGGACAAGCATACGTACCATTCCTTGCGCTTGGTCACTGTGGAGTGCTTGCACACCTTATTCGACCTGTTCGAGTCCTTCTTGGCCAGTGCAGAGTCGATATAGGTCTTGTAATTGTTGATCAAGCCTATCATATCCACTGTCAGAGGGTCCCCAACAGCGCGAACTTTTGTAGGCGCTGCGGTGACAACTGATGCGCCCAAAAAGGCGACAGTGTAAATCTTTGAGAACAGCATAACGAAGGAAAAAAAGCCTAGCGATGTAGGAAGAAAGGGAAGATCAAATGATTGCTTGATGAGATCCCACTTGCCTTGTAGCTCCGTCTTTATAGTGTCGTGGTTCTAGTCTTCACGGACATCGTGAACACTCACCCGTCCATCGTAACGCCTCTCGGATGGCTCTGGGGTTCAGACGCGGAAACTGCTGAGGGGACAATGGGCCGTTCCTCTTTAGGGTTGTCTTTCTTCGAAAACCCAACGCCACTCCAGGTCTGTCCTAGCCATACGAAGTCGGCGAAGTCAGAAACAATGCAGACAAATCATACATGTAGCCATTCGCCGCAGACTGGCCAGTGCTGTCGGATGAGGAGCATACACGTAATGGCCGGCTGACGAAAGGAAGTCCTGAGGTGTATACGGATGAAGGACACGAGAAGTTACTTTGGAGCTCCACTGCTGAGCTGCGCCACGCCATGCAGTTACAGTCGTACACGGCGCAGGCGAGGTGGCTATTGAGGGCTGGAACGGATCGCAGGGTATAGAGCATTGACAATTGACTCCACGTGCGCCGGAAAGCTTATTCGAATGTGCGACAACGGGGAACCAGGCTGCTGGATCACATATTTTTGGAGTCCGGTCATCGCATGTTGTGTTTCTCGGCTGAATGAGCGGAGTTCCAGATCACCGATACTGGTCGCCGAGCCCTCGCATGTACGGGCTGCAAAGTCGTAGGACACGGTCAGAATCTAAACGGATAAAACTGCCAAACGCAGAGAGGCCACCACCATGCAGATCCGGCCCGAGCCGACTGGACCGTAGCCTCTCATGCAGGGACTGAAGATCATACGCGCCACGTGGGTGATGCGCATTGCATCCCGCATCCGGTGGGTCTGGCAGAATTAAGTGAAAGGTAGCAGATTGGAGAAGCGGATTGATTGTGAGCAGTGTAGTTGTATCAACAGATTTGGATTGAATGAAATTTCACTAAGAGAGTAACTATGTAGGACAGGGAAGGACAGGCAGAGAGGAGCTGGGGGAAGCATGTCGGACCGGAGTTTCCTTCGCACCGACGCTAGACCTATTCAGCCCAGCATTGACGCTTCACCTCACCGATATCAATGATCCATCATAGTCGAGCCTTTTCCATCTCTGTTTGTTCAGCAACACGCTGCAGTTGCATGACTGCAACTTCCAGTTCTCGCTTGACATCGTACTCCCAAATCCAATTGAATCTCTGCAATAGCTCTTCACGGAGAAGCTCGTCGTCGCTGCCCGCTGGTCCTGTCATGGCATACGTGTACCCAGCCGCCTTGCTCGTGGAAACCACACGCTGCGAGCGAGGGCGTCTGACTGCATCATATGCCTGAAAGGCTGCATTGGTGCTCACCCCCAGCGAGGTGGCCCTATCGAGCAGCTCTGCCAGGAACAACGCATCTTCGATGGCTTGGCCGGCTCCTGCCCCCTGATGTGGAGTGGTGGCATGTGCTGCATCTCCCAAAAGCACTACAGAGCCTTTCTGGAATGTAGCGGCTGGTTCGTGGTTGAAGAGTGCCCATTGATCGGGTTGATCGAGCATCTGAGACGGGTTAGGAAGGAAGCCTCGTTTTCTGGAATCACGGCTCACCTGGACGATGTTCTTCACTGGCTCTCCCCAACCCTCAAACTCATCTCTCATCGTATTCCCTCGCTGCTTAAACACCCAGCTCGGATGCTTCCACTCGTGCGCGTCGTCCCTGAAAGCAACCACGTTCATCGTGGCGCCCCCATCGATAGGGTAGCTGAGGACATGGCCGCCTGGGCCTAGATACATTTGGCTATTGTTTGCCAACTCTTCCCCCAGCCTCTTGACGGCAAGCGGCATTGGTACGAGTCCTCGATATACGTACTTCTTGGTGTACGTCACGTTGTCCAGCGGGCGCTTCAAGTCCAGCACATACTGTCGAACACTGCTCCTAACCCCGTCACAACCGACCACCGAAGCTGCAAGAACTTGGGTACCGTCATCGAAATAGAGGCGCAAGTTCGAACCGCCCGCCTCCGTGATCCTTTGCAATCTTTTGCCGAAGTGCACCATGTCCCGCGGGATCAGGGCGGCAAGGCTATTCAGGAACCTGGCTCGGTGGACGCTGCTCAGACCAGTCTTGCGATCGTCCTTCGTCTGGACTTTGGCGATGAGCGAGGGCTCCCCTATCCCGTGGCGAAAGTTGATCCAGGTCGCCTCCTCACTGCTGAAGGCGTTCTTGGTAGCCAGCTGTTCGAAAACCTCGCCTGCTTCTGGGTCCAGCAGACTCAGTGCAGCGATAGCGTTTGGCCCCAGTGCTATACCAGCACCCAGTTCCGTGAAGTCGTCACCAGCTTCATAAACCTGAGCAGAGATGCCTCGGTGACGAAGTCCAACGGCGAGAGCGACTCCTCCAATACCGCCGCCGATGATGACAACTTTCTGCTTGGACATGGGAGGGACTGAACTCATAGTCTTGAAAGCCTTTGGCTTCCAGTACGTATTCTCGAAGATGTAAGAGATGATCGAGGACAACATTGTGAGTGATAGAGTGATAGACGCTTGTCGAAATTTCGATACCAGAGGTGAGGGTTTGGTCGCTTGAGGCTGCGATTCGGCATGTCTTTGCTAACACTCACTCCCCAAATAAGGTCTTCCTGCGGCATCATGCCGTCGTATCGTCGGATAATCGTCTAAGCGAAAGCTGGATACTCGGTGTTGACGTCCATACCAGCCGCAGAGGTACATGCTCCGTGTAGCCAAGACATGTCAGCACGGTCCACTTTTTCATTCCCGGATACGTCCCACGATACTGCAGCGATGGATACGGTTTCCACGTTGTTGGTCGCACGAAGGATGTACGACATGTCCGTGGGCTGGCTGGATGTAGCTGCACACCGCCCTTACCTGGTCCATGCTCCAATGCATCGTATCCGTCACGGGATGTCCGATGAAAGCTTCAGCAATATTTCGCCGATTCTAGGCAGATGTGGGAATCATTGCGAACACGCTATAGCAAACAGCGGTCTAATCATCCGGACGTCTACACAGGAGCATAGGTGAACTACTGCTATGTGCAACCTCAGATCCGGGCAATCAAGCCCACGTACTCATCTCCTGAAGGAAGCCCAGGCCGCCGAGTTATGTGATTTCTTCTCTACTTTCTCTCCTTTTCCAGCCAGGAAGAGGGGCTGAGGCATATGGAATGTTCCACTGTATTCCATTACAATGGCATTGGCGCACAGATCAAGCTGTGGAGGTCGAATGGACTCGCGGTAATCTCTATCAAAGGGCAAAGTCAAGAAAGGGATGTGCAGACGCCACAGCTTCGCATCATGCAGAATTGACCCTCTCTCTCGTAAGGAGTGGAGTTGGTAGGGATGAGTACACTGGACTTCGCCTACCTGGACCCCGAATTAGGCACATGGTAAAGGGCTCTTCGTGGTACCTCAAAACCTGAGGCCCCGAGTACGATGCTCGTTTCTGTACATGTGGGCTCGACAGGGAATGAGCATGTACGTTTTCCACCACACGAGTACCCGCGTGGTCGGCCTGTGACTGACTTTCTCATGCGCAGGTTACGGCTGGAGCGACAACGTTCGGTGAGGCCGGCCTTTTGCGACTCACTGAACTTATTCGGCCTGTCCCTAATCTTGCCGGCTTCGAAGAGTATAAAGCATCCTTTCCCCAACGGTGGTGTTCCAACAGACAACCTCGGCCACTTCAATATCTTTCTCTTCTATCTCCGTTTCTTCGTTTAAGACATGGCTCCGTTTCTTGAAGTCTCTGACATTGATACCCCACGGGAGATTCTCACTCCGGTCTCCAGTCGATCAATTTCCCCCAACCCTTCAGACCGGACCAACGTCGATGATGTTGCTATCATCGGCATGGGGTGCCGGTTGGCTGGTGGCATCAACAGTCCCGAAGAACTGTGGCAAGCCCTGATGGACAAGAAAGTGGCCTCTGGTAATATACCAGAGATGCGCTGGGAACCGTACTATAGGAGGGACGATCGAAACGCCAAGGTATGCATGGAGAAGACCAGGCTATGACACGTACTGATGTTCGAAGATTTTGGAGCAGACTACGAAGAAAGGTTACTTTTTGGACAACCTAGCTGACTTCGATGCCTCTTTCTTTGGTGTTTCTCCAAAGGAGGCTATACTTATGGATCCTCAGCAGTAAGTCAACTGTCGCCGATTGGTATAGTTTGGATATCTAACCTTTCACCGTAGGAGGCTCACCCTCGAAGTCACCTGGGAAGCCCTTGAGGATGCAGGCATCTCGCCCCAAAGCCTGGCGGGAAGCAACACTGCAGTCTTCACTGGTGTAAACTCCGATGACTACTCGAAGCTCCTCCTCGAGGATCTGCCAGGGGTCGAGGCCTGGATGGGCATCGGCACAGCTTACTGTGGGGTCCCCAACCGAATATCGTATTTACTGGACTTACGAGGCCCATCTACGGCGGTAGACGCCGCTTGCGCTTCCTCTCTCGTTGCAGTCCACCACGGGCGGCAATCATTGCTGACCAAAGAGTCTGACCTAGCCATTGTCGGCGGTGTGAATGCACTCTGCGGCCCAGGCCTTACCCGGGTCCTGGATGAAGCCGGCGCAGTTTCCAAGGAAGGAATTTGTCGGTCATTTGACGACTCAGCCAACGGCTATGGCCGAGGAGAGGGAGCTGGGATTGTCATTCTCAAGAGGATGTCAGACGCACTCCGCGACCAGGATCGTATCATCGCTGTCCTGAAAGGGTCTGCGGTCGGGCAGGACGGTCGCACTAATGGCATCATGGCACCAAACGGACAGGCTCAAGAACAAGTCGCGCGAACCGCCCTGGGGGATATTGACCCGGCCACTATTCAATACGTCGAAGCGCACGCAACCTCGACGTCGGTTGGCGACCCTGTTGAGATTGGAGCAATGTCCAGCGTGTACGGTTCGGGTCGTGCATCACAGCCTTGCTATATTGGGTCCGTCAAAGCCAATGTGGGACATCTGGAAGCCGGAGCCGGCGTTATCGGATTGATCAAGGCGGCAATGGCATTCAACAAGACGATCATACCCCCTCAGGCAAACGTAACAAAACTTAACCGCAAGATCGACTGGGCAAACTGCGGTTTACAAGTGCCCACTGTTCCTACAAAATGGCCACAAGCAACCAGAAAGCGCAGAGCAGCGGTGTGCTCATATGGATACGGCGGCACCGTCTCTCATGCCGTTCTAGAAGAAGCCCCCGCGGATCCTTCCACGGCCTTTGGGCTGGGGAAGAACAGTGAGGATAGTCCCCGCATGCTCGTTTTGAGTGCCCCACAGGAGAAGCGACTTGTCGATGTCGCCGATTCGCTTGCCCATTGGCTCTCCGGTACTGGCGCGAAGTGGTCCATGGAGGCCATTGAGGCTGCATTGGCCACACGCCGCGCTGAACATGACTTCCGGGCAACAATCATTGCAAGCAACCACGAAGAGGCGATTCAGGAACTCGAGAAGCTGGCGAAGGGCACCTCCTCGCCTAACCGCATCAACGCCAGAGTGCTCGGCAAAGGCGATCGCAAGGAGATGGTTTGGCTTTTCTCTGGACACGGCGCCCAATGGCCGCAGATGGGTCAAGAGTTACTCGCCAAAGATCCCATCTTCCGCCGAACAGTCGAAAATCTGGATCCACTAGTCACCGACGAAGCCGGCTTCTCACCGCTTGACTCCCTGTTGCGGGGAGACTTTACCAGCTCCGACAAGGTGCAAGTTCTTACATACATCATGCAAATTGCCCTCTCGGCTTCTCTGAACGCGCAAGGGGTACGCCCGGATGCGATTATCGGTCACTCGGTGGGCGAGATCGCCGCCTCAGTTGCAGCAGGATGTCTCTCTGCCATCGAAGGTGCCATTGTTGTATGTCGACGGGCTCAACTCTACAAGCAGGTCATGGGTGAAGGAGCTATGATCTTGGTCAACCATCCCTTCCATGACGTGGCTTTGGAGCTTCGAGGACGCAACGATGTTGTGGCCGCCATCGATTCCTCTCCCACTTCTTGCGTAGTGTCTGGCACCGTCGGCGCAATTGCCGAACTGGAGTCTTCATACCAGAGTCGCAATATCAAGACCTTCAGAGTCAAATCGGACATTGCGTTCCACAGTCCGCTCCTAGAAGCGCTGTCCACCCCACTCCGGAAACTATTGAGCGATACATTACATAACAGCAAACCCCACAGTAAGTTCACATGCGTTTCCAAGTCACTGCAGCACTGACACTAAACAGCACGCCTCTACACCACTGCCTGCTCGGATCCCCGCGAAGTTTCTGCTCGCAATGCCGACTACTGGATACGCAACATGGTCAGTCCCGTGCTGCTCACAGGTGCTGTGCGCGCTGCAGCAGAAGATGGGTATAAGCTATTTCTCGAAGTTTCAAGCCATCCCATCATCTCTCATTCCGTCAATGAGACACTAATGAGCCTGGATGTCGACGATGTTTTGGTTGCAGCCTGCTTGCTACGCGGTAAACCTGCACGCGCCACCATGCTGAAGGCAATCTCGAATCTTTGGTGCAGAGGCGCAGCGGTTGACTTCCGATATGCATTCTGCGGGATGCCATGGGCGACTGATCTGCCGAAGACAAAGTGGCGCCACCAAACATACTGGAAAGAGATCACCACTGGGTCTATTAGTGTTGAGGATCCCCGTGACCCCAGCTCCCACACGCTTCTTGGACGTCAGATCCCGGTTGCAGGTTCAGACACAGTAATCTTCACGACGAAGCTCGACGACGAGTCCCGCCCATTCCCCGGAAGGCATCCGCTCCATGGAACCGAGATCGTCCCTGCTGCGGTGCTGTTCAACACATTCTTGAACGCCGCTGGTTGCCTGTCGCTTTCAGATGTACAGCTGCGCGTGCCTGTTGCAATCAGCGCCCCCCGGGATGTACAAGTTGTGGTACAGGCGCGGGATGTGCGAATCATGTCTCGCCTCATCCAGGCTGACCAGACGAATGCCTCATGGTTGACGCATACCACAGGAAAGTTGGATTCCATCTGTCAGGACCGAGAGGTACAAAACCTAGACATCAGCTCCATCACACTTCGCATCGGCCAAGAACTCAGCAAGACCTTCACCATTGACTACCTGTCCGCCGTCGGTGTGCCAGACATGGGCTTCCCATGGACTGTAGTCTCTCACTTTGGGACCACGGATGAGATGATCGCAAAGGTTGATGTTTGCCCCAGCAAGGAAGATGGCAAGGACTTCCCTTGGGACGCTGCCTCCTGGGCTCCCGTTTTCGATGCTGCTACGTCTATCGGATCCACCCTCTTCTTCAACGAGCCACGACTGCGTATGCCAGCCCATGTTGCCAATATCATGATCGTCGAAGGCGCTGTTCCGCCTAAGATAGCGTACATCCACGTCAAAGATGCTAGCCAGGGTAGTATCGGGCCTGCCTCGGACGTGATCATCACAGATGAGGATGGAAAGGTTCTCGCCAAGTTTACATCGATGCGGTTCTCCGAGATCGAGGCATCGCGAAAAGGCAAGGACGATGTGGACGGGCTTGTTCATAACCTCGCATGGCCGCCAGCAACGCTTGCTGAAGAGCCGTACGATCTCAAGCGTGTTGTGCTCCTCGGAGAGAGGACTACCGTGTCGCATTATCAGCGCGAGCTTCACGCCCGCGGCATTCCGCTGGATATCCTCGAGTCCACAACTGACATCGACTCTTTCGACTGTGCTAAATCAGCCACCTTTGTTTATGTGCCAGACTCCACCCAGTCCGAAGAGGGTATTGCTGACCAAGCGGACTCCAACTGCGCAACGCTTCTGGAAATCGTAAAGAAGGTAGCCGCACTACCGATCGAGAGCCGTATCTTTGTCCTCACTCGTGGAGCCCTCCAAAACGATCTGTCAAATGCAGCCCTTGTAGGCCTGAGCAGGATCATTGCGGCGGAGCAACCTGGCATCTGGGGAGGTCTTATCGATCTCGAGTCGGACGATTTCCCCTTCCAAGCTATCAAATACGTCGAGGGTGCCGACGTCGTCAAGATTGAAGACTCCGTCGCTCGGGTTGCTCGCCTTCGCCCTATGCCAGTCTCCAAGCAGCATACTGGGCATAGCAGTCAGCTTGATGTGCGACCGGAGGGGACCTACTTGATCACAGGTGGCTTGGGAGATCTTGGGCTCGAGGTTGCAGACTCTCTGGTCCAAAAGGGAGCACGCAGAATGGTTTTGGTATCTCGCCGCCAGATGCCCCCACGGAAGATGTGGTACTCCGCTGCGCCAGGTTGGTGCTCGATCATTGAGAGAATAAGAGCGTTAGAAAGTAAGGGCGCCAGTGTCTACAGTGTCACCCTTGACATCGCTTCCCCGAATGCCGCAGATGAGCTGTCAGAGAAACTGGATGCTCTGAACCTACCACCTGTGCTTGGTGTTGTTCACGCAGCGGGTTAGTCTATCTCTTCTTTTTCCAGGGACCACGTGCTGACAGAAGACTTAGGTGTTATCGACGACCAGCTCGTCCTCTCCACCGACCCAAAGACCTTTAACCGCGTCCTCGCGCCAAAGATCCGCGGTTCTCTAGCCCTCCACTCTCTCTTCCCACCCGGAAGCCTCTCCTTCTTCGTCCTCTTCTCCTCCTGTGGTCAGCTCTTCGGTTTCCCAGGCCAAGCCAGTTACGCCAGCGGTAACAGCTTCCTCGACAGCCTCGCTGCAAGCCGTCGCGCACAAGGCGACAACGCTCTCGCGCTCCAGTACACTTCCTGGCGCGGCCTTGGGCTCGCAGCCACCAGCGAGGCTAGCGCCGATTTCATCGAGGCGGAACTGGAGAGCAAGGGGATCACAAGTGTGAGTAAGGAAGAAGCGCTTAGTGCCTGGGAACACACTGCAAAGTTCGACGTGGCAAATGCGGTGATCTTGAGATGCAGAGAGCTGGATCATGATGAACCGCTTCCTGTCGATATCATAGCGGACATTGCGACTCGTAAATCGGCGCCTTCGTCTTACAGTGTGTCGTCTGGATCGGCAGCGACTGAAGGATCTCAGAACGCCAAGTCAGGTTCTTCAGTCCCTGCCCTGGGCCCAGAGCGCACTGCCTACCTCGTCAACGCCATCACGGAATGTGTGGCTACGGTGCTTCAGCTCGATGCGTCGGACGTGGATGCTAAGGCTGCGCTTCCAGATCTTGGGATGGATTCGGTCATGACGGTGGCGTTGAGGAAGCAGTTGCAGAAGGTGTTGGGGGTCAAGGTGCCACCGACATTGGTGTGGGGGCATCCTACTGTTAGTCATTTGGCGAAGTGGTTTGGGGATAAGGTGTAGGATTGGGCTCGTGTCTCGCGATTGGGGTAGGGAGATGTGTTAGATTTCCTTGTGGCGTTCACGGAGGGTTGTGTTCTCGAGATATCTTTTGATCACTGATCACTGTTCACCATGCATTCACAGTGTCCATCATATTCCGCATTTCATTCCTTCATCTCATGAAAGCGCTAACACTCTGGTCTACCAGACCCATCTAATCATCAAATGTCCACAGAGTACCATCAGCAGTCTCCTCACTGCCCCAGAAAGGCTTGAAACGACCCCTCACAATAAGCCGGTTTCCCTCCCTGAAGACCCTATAACCTCCCTTGCCCAGGCCAATATCGATAGCCACGTCGAACCCGGAATTGAGCCCAAAACGGTACTCGTTGGTCTTGAGCATGCCGACGAAAGTCATTGACATGCCAACTTCCTCATCATCGGGGTCGACCCATCCCTCGACCTGCGATGGACATATCAGTGGATGGTGATGGTTTGAAAGAGAGGTAAAGACTTACAACGAACAACGGACCAAGACCAATATTAAAGGATTTACGACTTCCACTGTTGGGAACTTGCGAGGGCTGCGTGGGGACGGGTGGCTGGGTTATTTCGTAGCTGTTTTCGCCGAGTTTTCTGGACTCCAGGACGATGCTAGGGCTGTAGACTACGCGTTCGTCGGCCATTGTTGTTGTTGGTGGGGTTGGTTGGAAGGCTAGTGTGAAGGGAAGTGGATGTGGGAAGGTGACAGATTTGGTGAGTGATGAGATCGAGAGAGCGGGTCGAGGGGGGCTTATATACTGTAATGAGCAGAGATATTGATTGCTCTGGACTAAGTTTCCGCTCTCCCTTGCTGCTTCAATACGATGTGATTAGCACCTCTAACGTGTTAGCGTTATGGTGTTGCAGTTGATGGCTGGCTGGGGGAGAACTCTCAGCTCGACATGTCACCCTGAAGACCAGTCTCGACGCAACTTTCGCGCGTATGTCGAAGAAGCTTTGCTGCTTTGATGTCATGGTGGTGACAGAGATACATAGGCGAATCCCGTCAACTACGTTGTGGCTGACTGAATGTACATGTCGAGGTGCTCGAGTTCCCTTTTCCTCAGTCTGGACTATGCCTTTTTCGCTAGCCCTAGACGTAGTCTACATCAATGGCATGATGGAGGCAATATTGATGGTGGGGCAGGCGGTTATTGAGTAGTTTGCCACTGAGATACCCTACAGTACCTGCAAGAGGTGATACTCCGCCTGCGACGCTCCGACTCTTCTGGTTTGAGCTAGCACATGGATGTTCCCTATTCAAGGTCGTTAGCGATGAGAAATGAACTAGTGCTGCGAAGTGGTGCAGGCTGTAGCGAGATCAATGGATCTGGAACATGAAGCGACGAGACAGACCCCCTCATTTGCGGAATCCCAATCAAAGTATTACAAATGCAGGAGTGATTGCTTTGGTTTAGATGGTTAGCCTTTGAATTTCAGGGTGGAAGCAGTCACTTCCTCGACACTGAAACCAAACATCACACACTTTGCGATCATCATCACTTGGAATGTGGATACAGGCGAATCGCGATTACGCCAGCAGATAATTCATAACTGTCTATACCTACCAAAAGTGGTGCATAAAAGCCGCAAGACTTCGAGCGTGCATGCAGGGTCGCTTCTGCATGGCTTTCTATGCAGCGGGTGATGCGATTTTTCGGGAATTGATAATGCGCATAACGTTATGTTACCAGTAGTTATAAGATAATGCGCATACCTGTAAGCGGGCCCACCAATCAACGACTCCTAATAAGCCCCTGCGCCACTCCTTCGACACCTTCCTCTCGCACCTCTCTCTTTCACCCCTAACCCTACCCTCACCCTACTTTTTTTATATTCTCTAGCCCTAATCCTATAGCTAACCCTAACCCCTAGCCCTAACCCTAAAAAGCTGCTCGAAAACGACCTCCTGCGTAGAAGGGACGCTGCAAGAGCGGTGCGAGATAGGTGCGAGAGAGGGTCTAGGTGTGGCGTATAGGTATGCGCATTATCTTGTAATGGTATGCGCATTATCAACTCTCGATTTTTCGAGAGACTTTCGGGCACTCCGTAAGCCTTTATCGACAAAAGCAGGCAGTCCAGGTGGTCTGACTACCGAATTCGTTTGTGATGGCTATGCAAAGTTAGCAGCTCGCTTGATAGACGGTTGTGGCTGGCTGGAGCGGACCGCACCTGGTTCTACGACCACACGATGCATGCACGTTCAGTATCACTCACGCGACAGCTTCACCGTGGCTAGCTGCAGAAATATGGAAAGAGTCTAGAAAGATTTCGGCGCTTTCTCGAGAGAAATCAGGGTGCAAGGTGGGATAGTCTGATCGCGTTATAAAAATTGGGCGAGGCGGGAGGAGAAGACCAACACAGTCGCGACTGCCTCTGAGACTCGACACGGTCCTTCATTGATCCGCAACATCTTTTGAATATGGCAACTTTAGATACTGCAGCATTGACTGACCCTATCACCCTCAAAATCGGCGGACGATACTGGGATCCATCAAGGAATTACGCAGACGATGCTGCTCATACCGACTATATTACCATCACAACCACCGAGCCACTGGATCCATCACAACATGCTACACTTGCTTCATTGAACGCAACTATCCAAGAGCAAGTGGCGCCGAACACATATCTCTGCCACTATCCACCTCCGGACCTCACACCGATCCGTAGCCTGCTCTTCGTCCGACAAGCCGATGTTTTCCGCAGCAAATTTAAGATCGTGCAAGATCTCAAAGACACCAACAATGCCGCTGCCAACGGCGAAGCGCTTCCGGTAGCTGGCCTTGCGAAGACAGAGACTACGATGAGTACGGAAGTGTGCACTGTTGACATCGTACTGCACCAGGACCAACATGCCGAGAACATTGTGTCGAAGCTATGTGAAGAAGCTGGCGTAAATGAAGATTTGGTCGAATATACATCAAAGAAGATCCGGATGACTGTGGAGCGAGCACTTTTGAAGCAGATTGCGACACACGACTACATTCGCTCCATCGAAGAGGTGGTGCCGAAGGGCGTTCACAACAACCTCGCGAGAGATATCATGCAAGCGGACATTGTCATCAACGGGACCGCATACCATGGAGAAGGTCAGATCATTGCAGTAGCCGACACGGGCTTCGACATTGGCGATGCCGAAAACTGCCATCCTGCCTTTAAAGGCAAGATCCTGGACCTGAAATCCGTCGCACGAGTGTCAAAGTCTGATACCAAGAACCGGCGTCTTCCAGAGATAACGAATGACTTGGAAGGTCACGGCACTCATGTGTGTGGCTCGATAGTTGGAGAGAATATGCCGAGCAAGCCATACAAAGAGGAAGCTGTTGGCGGTGTCGCTCAAAAGGCGAAACTTATTGTTCAATCAATGTACTACCATGACGAGCAAACAGACATCAGAGGCATTCGGACACCACTTGATCTTACGGAAGGACTGTTTGACGAACCCTACTACAAATCCAACTGCCGCATCTTCACAAACTCCTGGGGCGACGAATTGGAACCATTGGTGGGGCAGCGCGCATACACCAAGGCAGGCGCTCAGGAAGTCGATGAATTCGTTTTTCGCACTCGTGACGCCGTCATCTTGTTCTCGGCTGGTAATGACAATGACGGGAAATTTAGCGGAAAGCCGAACATAGGGTCGCAGGCTGCGGCAAAGAATTGCATCACTGTTGGTGCGACGGGGTCAAAGAGGGTGATGGGGAAGAAAGATGTTATGAAACATGAAAGTATGTTTGAGCGGAGCAGTTGGGGCCCAACAAAGGAGGGGAGAATCAAGCCTGATGTTGTTGCTCCGGGCGTGAACATATTGTCGGTGAGAATTTCCATTTTGTCCCCAGATGAAGGATGCTAATGAATCGTAGACGGCAACCCAGCATCGGAGTAGACAGTCCGTATACGAAAAGAAGTCAACCTACGATCAATATTTTAGGACAAACAGCGGGACCAGTAAGTTGAGCTTCCTGCTACTGATTGAGGATGTACCTTAACTTTCGACAGGTATGTCCACCCCGCTCGTAGCAGGCTGCGTAGCCGTCTTACGCGAAGTGCTTCAAAAACAAGGAGTTTCGAATCCATCTGCAGCTCTGGTCAAAGCTCTCATCATCAACGGGGCTGAACGCCTTGATGGTATACCCCAAAACGCACAGGGCTTTGGCCGAGTAAACCTGCAGAACTCGGTTACCATGGTCCTGGGTGCCGGAAAACAGGAACAACATGGAGTTCGGGCATCAAATGGTTTTTTCGAAGGAATACCATTACGACAAGGGGATGTATCGAAGATTCAGATCGGTACCTCTGGAGAAGAGACATCTTCCAAAAGGCTCAAAGTCACAATGGTTTATACGGACCCTCCAAGTGATGTTCTGCAGAACAATTTGGTGTTGAGTGTCGCGTTACCTGGAGGAAGACAGATGCGTGGGAATTGGCACACTGGTGAAGACTTCGATAATCTGAACAACGTCGAGCAGGTTGTTGCGCCAGAGGTGGAGCCAGGGGTGGTGGAAGTGAGCGTATGGGCGCAGTCGATCACAATGGCGGACGAGACGCAGGACTTTGCGCTTGCTTGGAGTTGTATGTAGTTCGGTGATACTATGACCACATTGGTATAAGATTATTCTGAGACTTGGTGAAAATGCACTGGACGTCGTAACACTAGAGTCTATCCCCACCTCCTCTATCCTAACGCCGGACGATTGAAAGACTGATATGCAACAAATACTCAGTCATCAATACCACCCATGCCCTTGCTCCCCACTCTTCACATTTTTCGGGTTCAGACTAATCATCCTCTGGCCCGGAATCGCTCCACTCATCTTCGACTCAAACACGCCCGCTACCGCCCTCCTCCCCACATTACTAAAACTATCATAATCCGCCTTCTCCCCCTTAATCGCACAAAACTCCGGACTCGCACTCGGACTCTTCCCATCCCCCAAATCACACCACCTCGTCACGACCAACGCATGCTTAAACCGCATACGCGCATCATTCCTATCCTCGACCAGGTTGACCTCAATCAGATACTCCGACGGACACTCCGGACACCGTCTCGCAGGCCGACAGTCATCACACTGGCGAGCCAGCATTCCCGGGTGCGCGAGCGAGCGATTAACACTGGGCGCAGCGCGCAGTTGGCGGAGATAGGACTGCGGGGGCGGGGGAACGTGCGAAAGCGCGCATTTACACAAGCGCATGAGTTCGCCGTCGCGCCAGTGTGCGCACACGGAGAAAAACGGCGTGTAGTTCTGACGCTCGTAGAGGAGATGTCGCTCTCCTGTTTCCGTGAGATTGGGCGGTGCGAAGATCTGGCTGCGGATGCGGACCAGCAGGTGGCCTTCGTGCACCATGTACCGCGTTTGATGTTGCCATCCGGAGTCGGTCCAGCGGCGGCAGAGAGTTTCTGGGGGGATGCCGTGGAGGGGGGAGTGCAGGGTGTAGCGGATTGCGAGTTGGATGAAGGCGTAGGGGAGTTCGCGGTTGTGGGTTAGGCGGATGCGGGGGAGGGTGGAGGAGTAGACTTTTGGACAGGTGAAGACGGGGTGGTTGACAAAGTCTGTGTGGAGTTTTTCTCGGCCGGGGTTGTTGCGGAAATGGTATTTTGCGCAGGGGAAACAGAGGAGGTGCCAGGGGAGGTCGGCGTCGAGAAGGTTCAGGAATCTGATGAGTTGGGGGCGGTTTAAGGGTTGGTGGAGGTGTTGGAGAGGTTCTGAGGTGACTTTTTCAAGCAGTGTTTTGCTGGAGATTGCGAGAGATGCGGCAGAGGCGTAGTCGAGGTAGGAAGCGATGATTTGCCAGATGCTGGATGGTAGGCTGGCGATCATGCGTTCGTGCTTTTCGCTTCGTTGGTGGGCAACTCTTTGCACATCGTCGTGCTCGCCGGCTTGTCCCCGTGCTACGTCTACGATGCTGTCGAAGCTGTCATGGTGGGCGAGGCCGTGTAGCATTTCAGTATGGTCCCGTGGTCGTTCTCCTACCAAAGTGGTGGCATCACTGAATATCGAATGCTCGTACTCTCCAAGTTCGTTAATCCCAGCCTGGCGGTCCACAACTTCCTGAGAGTTCTCGGGCACATGGCGTCTCTGCAATCTCCGCGGGGTATCTTGAACTCGTCCTCTACGCTCCTCAGGCCTTTTACCAATGTGGCGGAGTCGCGACAGCCAGCTTCTTGACGAGGTGTCCGCCGCCATATCTCTTAATCCGCTCTTTTCTCTTGATTCGAATCGAAGCGCGTATGTCTATATCTGACACTGAGGTATTTTTGCGAAAAGCGTATGATGTACTTTGATGTTTAGTATGATCACATGCGGGATCGGATCGTGGCGGAGCACATCCGAAGATAGTGGCCCACTTATTCTGCTAGCTGCAGCAGCTCAGATGCGGTCATACTGGACATGGATAAGGGATGCAACATGATATCAGCAAGAACTTGTTGCATTGACTTCAGACATGGTTTGAAATGAAGTATCCGGTTCAACGGTACCCTTATGGGAATTGGCGTTTCTCCTTGAGCGGGGGTTCTGGCTTTAGCTTGTCACTTCTTCTCTGCAACACGAGCCTGACAGACAAAGTAGAGCTCACAAGGACTGAGAAAAGGCAGAAGAATCTCTAAAAGACGGCCCTAAGAGGAGTACGTATCCATAGATGTATGCCAGCTGAGACCAGTACCACTAACCCCAATGGGCTAGCTTCCCTTCCCCACGTGCACCCGCGTTCCCCACGCCCGTCCCAACATGTCCACTCCGCCTCAACGCGTCTATCCATCCTTTCTCAATCATCCTCTCTCCCAAACTCCTCAAAAAAATGTCAGCCCAACCCCCCAGCTCCTCCCGCCCAAGCGCCTCCCACCGCCCAACCAGCCTCCAAAAACGCACCTCCGCCCTCCCAAAACCCACCTCCCTCTTCCTCGACCCCACGGTCCTCGTCGCCCAACACGCCCAATTCACCGGTACCCACCCTATAACCGTAGGCCCAAACACCGTACTACATCCACACGTCAAGATCAGCAGTGTGGTTGCGCCTGTGGTAATTGGAGAGGGTGTGGTGGTGTATGAGAAGGCGAAGATTGGAGTCGGCATTGGCGGAACGTCTGCTCCCGAGAGTGCAGGAGCTGGGGGTGCAATGGAGTCGACGCGAGGAGATGGCACCGTGTTAGGGCAGGGCGTTGTTGTGGAGTCGAATGCGGTTGTCGAGGCGGCGGAAGTGGGAGAGGGGACTGTGGTTGAGGTTGGTGCTGTGCTTGGGGTAGGGTGTGTGATCGGAAAGGTATGTTCTGCGGCTATCTTTCTTCTCGTTGAGTTTCGTCATGCTGACGACTTCAAAGTACTGTAATATCTGCCCCATGACCGTCCTCGCACCGAACACCCACATCCCGGACTTCACAGTCGTGTATGGTGCAGGCGAGAAGAGGACAAATTTGACACTGCAGTCAAGGCCCGAGATCTTGCAGGCGAAGGCCATGACGCATCGGAAGCAGATCGATATGTTCAAGAGGCTAATGCCGAATAATATCGCCAAGTGGACTTGAGGTGCGTCTGATCAGGGTAGGGTGCAACGGGTAGGTTCTACCTCCGCTCAGCATCAGCAAAGCATCTGTATGTCGTGCTGACCATGCTGTGCTTTGGCTCCTCCAACGCACCCCTCAGTCCATGCTCACTCCCACTCCGGCCTCCTCCAATCTCCCCTCCCATTCGACCCTCAACCTTTCCATCTCAATCCAACATTTCCTCCCCGTCTCCTCAAACTCTTCCCTATCCTCCTTCGTCAACTCTTTCGCATGTGGACTCCGTCCCTTCCTCACGCGTTCCCCCAACCGTCCACCCCATCCCCACCCCTCAACCTCCGTCCTCTCCACTCGCTCGTTTCCGAACCAATCCGTCGCACTCCCCCACTTCCCAACCCCCTCCCGTTCCTCCATCGCATCGAGCGTACTTTGTTTCGCCAGCGCCAGCCACACCATAGCCACCGCGCCTTTGTACGCGGTAATGGGATGCCATGGGGAACCGAGAATACGGGCGCCGTAGAATGCGATGAGCATGCAAAAATCGAGGAGGAAGTTGAGCGGGAAGATGGAGGTGCCGACGATGCCGGGGTGGGAGAGGTAGATGCGTGGTTTCTTGTTCGTCGTCGTCGGTGTACTGTCGTCAGAAGTACACAAGTACTGATCCACCATCTGCGTCGAACTCGGCAGCGCAGACGTAATCGCCATAAGATCCGTCTGCCGTTTCGTAGACTCATATGGCGTATGCGACTCCAACCCCTGCATATCCGCCATATCAAACGTATGCGTATACGCTTCCAAACTGCTGACCCAGATAATCCTCCCGCGGTTCTCGTTGTCCGATCGCCGTGCGAGAAGGGGCGCGGCATAGTGACCAAGCAAATAGTGCCCAAACATATTCGCGCAAAACACTTCACCCAGCGGCGGTTCCTCGACCTTGTCTCCTTTCTCAGACGCAGGTATCTGACGTTTCGTACGCCACCCGAATCCCGATTTCTTGAACGTAGGCCACGTCACTGCGTTTCTCCAATCCGTGAGAATCGTCCATACCGCGCGGCCCCAGTACAGATCTTCCCAGCCGCCGATACCCGCGTTGCATATTATCGCGTCGAGTTTGGGCGTCGTTTCGCGTATACGTTTGGATAGTTGTTGCACGGAGATCAGGCTCGTGAGGTCGAGGATTTCGGGTCGGAAGGTGACGCGGTGTTTATGTTGGGTCGCGGAGGAGGAGCCCGGTGTTGTTTTTTCTAGCCGCCGACATGCTTTGTCAAGATGTCTTTGTAGTTGCGCAATTGTCGCATCGCCTTTTTTCCGGTCGCGCGTTGTGATTATGAGGATGAGGCGTTTGCTGTGTGGTCGCGTTTCCAGGAACTCGTCGATGAGGCGGCAGCCGATGCCGAGGCCGAGACCGCTGGTCCAGTGTCAATTGTGGAGTTCTAGGATTAATTCGAAAGGAAGTACCTGTTTGCGCCCGTGATGACGACGTAGAAATTATTGTTGTGGTCCTGCATGTCAGCGAGCTGCATGGCGGGAGGAAGCTGACCCTGGAGACTACCGATGCTTATGAGGGCGCTAGACGTATGTGACACATGTGCACACCCCTTATTGTTAGTCATCGCCACCTGAACAACCTGGATAAGTGATGGTCTTCTCCAAATCGCGCGATCTATTAAAGCTCACCCATAGAACCTCAAAACTAACGTCTAGACTCACGAGCCACTCACAACCCAACGTTTACATCTAGCGAAATCAAAGACAGTGAGCTTAGATATTCTCAGCATCGCTTCAGGAATTGTCCGATTTGGGGAGCGCGATAGCTCACCCATAAAACCTCAAAACCCAACGGTAGAATTATCAGCCGCTTAAAACCCAACGTTTGCACCCAGCCAAATCGAAGACAGTGAGCTTAGAGATTCTCAGCATCAATCTAGGAATCGTCCGATTTGGGGAGCGCGATGTTAGCTCGATCTTCCTCATCTTCACCTTGCTAATCTTGCGGCGCATGCAAAAGGGAAAAAAAATAACAAACTCAATTCTCTAGGAGGGTATATGTATCATCTGTATACCGCATGACCTCCTCCGAGCTTCAGCTTCTTCATAGGGCCTCCAATTAATGAATGCTATGAATACGAGAAGTCCACCCAGGAAAGAACCAATACAAAGAAAACCAACAAGTACACAAATCACAACAATCAGCCCATCTAACAGCCAATCCAACCAAGTGGTGTTGTGATTGGGTGATGAAGACTAAAGAATCTCAGCTACAGTGCTAAAGGTACTTTACAACAAGGAATACGGTACCTCGTTCCCAATTTCCCCTTTTCCTCCCCCTTGAGCATCGGGCTCCTCCAGAAGGCTCCTGGTCCACCTCTTGTTTGACATCATCTGAGGCTCCTCCTTGATATACACGTTCGAACCGGCAATAACCCCGACGAAACCTTGGAATCTGAAACCATTGTTCAAACTGTGCGAAACACCTTCCTTCAGTGCGACTCTCCATATCGAACACTTGATCAATGTCGTTGAGGGTGGATCGGGACAGTCTGGACCGATGCTGAGCAATGGTGCGCGTTCGAGGAAGACATTGAAGGTCAGACAACCCGGGTGATTGTCGCACTCGAAGGCACATCGTGTCGTGTTGTATGTGTCGAGCGGCGTAAACCCCATGTAGTCAGGTCCTGTGAGCGCGGCATGGAGATTGGAGTGGAGGAGCGAGTAACCCTGAGGGACCGGAGCGGAGAGGGCGAGCTGGGTGATGTTGGTCGAGTTCAGGAAGTGGCCGAAGGTGTCAGGTGTTGGAACAGGTCCTTTGCCATGGGGCTGGGGAACGCAAGCACCGTCAGCGGAAGGGGCGCCGGCCTCGACTTCGTGACTCTGGCGTTGGTCGAGCGGTGAGACTGCGGGCTTGTAGATGATGGATTGGCGTGGTTGGAGCGGCAGGTCTGTGGGCTGGTCGATGACGAAAGTCGGGGTCCAGGAGAATACGGTCGTGCCTTGGGTTGGCTCGTGGATGGGGATAGAAGCCCTAGCGACGATGTCCTGGACCTCGTGACTCTGGCGAGCGTCGAGGGGCGCGACTGAGGTACTGTCGATGTCGGTCGTGTATGTGGCCGTGCTTGGAGTTCCCAATGGCTCGTGGATGGTAGAAGCCCCAGTGATGACCAGGCCGGCGAGGATGCAGCACCCCAGCACAGGTGCCATGGCTGTGGCCGAGATGTGCGACCTGTTACCGAACAATTGGAAGTAGGATGAAGTATCGTAACTGATGTTCGGACTGATGTTGGGAACTGAAGGTCGAATGGGATGTTGGCGTGGAGGAGGGAGAGTGCAGAAAGGCGGCGAAGGGGGGTTTTGTAGGCAGATTTCAGGGCCATGGGACGAGGAAGCGGCGAGGCCTGTGTTTGTAGCATCTGGGGACTCTCCTGACATTTGTGCCATTGCGGCTGCTCTGGCTGCGGCGATGAGGCGACTCAGCTCTGGCAAGGTAAGGCCCATGGCTTCCGTGTTGACAGTGGCGGCGTGAAGGTGCTCGACCATTGCGCCTCACTTCTTTCAGTCTTCTAGCTTCACCGCTCCTCAGCACCAAGGGTGGTGCAAAAAGCAAACAGGTATCATTACTACATCGTCATCCCATCCCCATCCCATTGGATCACACCCCAAACCCCCTCCCAATCAACACCTCTTCCCCCTCATCACTATCCTCACCGCTACTATCACCATCATCCTTGACTTTACCCTTTCCGTCCCCCTCCGCATCAGCATCGCCTTCCTTCAGGCTAGCTTCCATTTCCGCTTTCCGTTGCGCAAGCCGGGCCTGGAACTGGCGGCGGGCTCGTGAGGGCGGGATCTTCAGGGGCGGTGGCATCTTGATTGTGTTGTTGTCGGCGTCGGAGGACGTGGACTCAGAGGTAGACGTCTGTGAGATCGTTAGCTCGGTGTTCATTGTGGAGGCAGAGTGGGGATCGGTGGTGCCGGGGTTGTGGGGAAGCGGCGACGGAAATGAAAAAGGTTGAGAAGACCGAAAGAGAGCAGAGTCAAAGGAAAAGAGAGCAACATCCGCATCTCCGCCGGTCTTTCAGAAGATCATCACAGAGACTACAACACATCTGACCATTTTCAGAAAGTCTTCAAGAGTCAGAGTGTACATATAGCCCTCTACTCATGGGTATTTCTAAAAATTGTCACAATGTGTCTTCGTCCCCCTGACGATCTATGTACAAGGTCATGAAACGCGGGCGATGCAGGTAGAAGGACAGGAAAAGGAACAGCCACCCAGCTCTCCCCACACACAACAGACAAAGCCAGACATGAGAAATCGTCAAACGCACCAACGCGCACACACACAAGGAGGCGGAGAGTGATCAGGAAGGCGGAATGGAATCATCGATACTCCATCTCGACGTCTTCGAATGAGAGTTCACCCACTTGTTCCGTGTCACTCACAGGCGCGACCCTTTCTCGCTGCTGTCCCTCGTCGCCTTCTTCCATCTCTTCGTCCTCTTCGTCGCTCGAGTTCGTAAATCCGCTTAGGAGCGTCCCGCTGTTGAAAATGTATCCACCGTTGTCCGCGTTGGAGAGTTCCATGGTGTCGAGGCCAACGGTGCTACTCCCCCCTAAACCGGAAGAAAGTGACGAGTCGGCGAAGCCGCTACCGGCGTTGACGGCGTTGAGGACGGCTTGTCGAGGACCTACACTCATGTCAGGACGGACGCCGCCAAGAATCGCGTTGTCGCGCTCCCGGGTTTCGGCTAGCGTCTGTTCGACGTAGTCTATCCACGTTGGGCTCATGACCTTATCCAAGACGGACTGTGATAGCAGCTCTGCTGGATGTCGTTCGGTGAATTTGAGAACTTCTTCCGCTATGAGCGTGAGGTGGCCCATATATCCGAGCCTCATGTTGGTCTCGGCCTGCGCCTTATCGCTGGCCTGCTGACCTTCGATGATCCGATCCGTGATACGGCCGGTTTCGAACAGATCGATGGCTAGAGCTCTGTTATAACCCCGGTCCATCAAGCCGTTGAAGACTTGCTGTACCACGTCATACACGACATTGTGCAGGAAGTTGTTCCATGGGAACCGGAAGAAGAAGTCCTGTTGCACTCATATTAGCGCAACTCTCATCGTGGTCGAATCGAGGACATACTAGTATCGTAGGCACCACCTTATTCTCGACGAACTTCATCTTCAACAGGTCACCGACGACAGGCGTCCCATCGATATCAACTTCGTATTGATGTGAGTACTGTCCTTCGTTTTGCGCCAGAAGCACGGAGCGAGTGCTGCTGTTATCGTCTATGGGCGTCACTTCCGATTCTTCCGCCTGCGATGGGCCAGCCGTAAACCGCGAAGCATCTCTTGTCTTCTCTTTCGTGTCATCAGAAGCGGAATCACGCTTGCCAGAGAACAGCGGTGCCGGCGTATCTTCGGGTCGGGGTGCGATGCTGTCGCCTGAAGCTTGGGCCCCTTGATTCAGCTGTTGTGTAAGTAGTGAAGGCATCTCCTTGGCGGCTGGATCGTCTGCTTTCGCGGGAGGATGGTCAGGACGATCGCTCATCACCGTGTCCTGGTCCAGGTCCAGACCGCCAACCTGGGATGATAAGCCGGCAGAGGTAGGTGACTCCGCATCGTCAGCAACCTTGGCTGGCGTCGGGGCTCCTGGCGAAGATTCCTTTGCCGGCGAAAGCGACTCATCAACAAACTCTCCATCTCCGCTACTGTGCTCGGATTGTTCTTCCTTGATGGTGGCTGGTGTCTCTTTGGAAGCTTGCTCACTCTCTTTGCTGTCTTCCGAAGTAACTTCAGATGCATTGACCTTCTCGAAGTCGTCCTCCGAGTTGTTCTGCACCTCTAACCGCTTGACTACTTCAGGCGCTTCGCTGGATGGCGCTCGCGCATGATGAAAACCATGGCTGTCCACACTTGTGGAGATGTCTCCGATCGCGCTCTCGTTCTTCGCCTTCAGCTTTCCTTCAGCCTTGAGACGCTCACGCTCAGCATCTCGCCTCTTCACTTCCGCTTCACTGCCCCTCTCATTCAACAGAGCCATATTGCTGCAATGGAGCAACTCAGCCATCAACTCGCACGTTTTGAAGCGATCAAAGCCTAGAGGCTCGATCTTTTCTCCGAAAGCTGTCTTCAATTCTCTTCTTCGGGTTGCAAGGGATCCATCCTTATTGACCACTGTCTGATTCGGGTTGTGCACCAGTTCCATAAACTGCGGTATGTGTTCGGCGAACTGTCGAAGTAGCGTTCCAAGATATATGGGGTCGGTATTCTTGGGCACAGGTCCTACCTGGTTCTCGAGGTCATAATCGGAATTGTTCTTTCGGATGACCTCGATAATGATACCCACGCCAACGGTCAATGGATTACCGCCACGGAGCATATCCTCGATGAGCGACTTGATGCATGGCTCAGATACCAGCTGCCTTGTCAGCTCGTTCGGGCCGATCACAGATTGGTCCTGGGTTGTGGCATTGGCGGATATGGTAATGATGGCTTTGATGAAGTCCCCGGCGGATGTCTGCGTCGAAGAAGTGTGATCTGCGGAGAGATTGGACAGGAGACGAGGAATCAGATCTTGTGTTTGCAGCCACTACACGTGGATCAGTACATGGACGCATACGCAGTGCAGCACTACTCACATCAACAATACCCTGGCCACCCTCACTCTTTTCCAGACTTATTATCTTCAAAAGGAGATCCATGATCATGGGACAGTCGACGTGTTGCAACAGGTTCGGGACAACGTTGTCTAACGACTTGAAAAACTCAAGCATTTCCTCCATCTTACGGTCGAGCAGAGATTCATTGACCTTCGTAAAGTATCCCGCCTGCACTGGGTCAAGCGGCGCCGGCTGCTTGATGTAATCCCAAAACTGGCGTAGGTACTCCTGGTTGTCCATGAGCGCCTCTGATATGGACCAAACTTCCGAGGACAAGATCTCGCAGGAAACGTATGCATATTTCATGCGCTGCTTTTCTTCCTTGCTCTCCTCCCCATCCCCGGCTTCAGATTTGGCAGTGGAAGAGGACCGCGTCCTTCCGAGGCTAAAAAACCCATCGCGGGAGCCACTCCTCCTCTTGCCCTTCTCTTCACTGGGAGAGGTTTCATCCTCAGGTGAGCTGGTCGGTTTCGGGGCTATTACATAGCGCAAGAGGCGGTCAAGGATCTTGTCATCGCGGAGGTACTCGACAAGTTTGGAGTTCTGCTGTTTGAGCTCCTGGATGAGGTCTGATTCGTCTAGGAGCTCCTCGACGGTTACGTCCGGCTTATCGAGGATTGTGTCGAGCGAGGATATCTGCGCATAGCCGCCGAAGCGCCAGAACATGGTGGTATTGGAGGGCTGCGTTTACCGCCGCGGGGTCAGGGAGGGGCACAATCGAGGTAGGTCGGGGCTCATATGTGGAGTCTGGAACGACACGAGACGAGTGAGTCCATACACCGGCTCGGAAGACCAATTGCAGTCGTCTAGGAAGAATGGCGAGGGGTACGGGGCTGGGACGCCGTTGTTGTTGGCACTCCTGTGGGGAATATCGCAGCACCGGGGAGGACCGTGCACCGGCGGACTCGACCGCGCAAGCTACCCTGACACGTGACAGCGGCCGGTGACGCTCGTGCCAAGCATTTCGGGCTGGGGTTGGATCTCGGTGTTGACTTCGGGATGTCTCCTATGCTTCAACATCTCCTTGCACACGCTTCCCTACTTGCACCATTTTCTACACTCTCGCAGCTGTGATCGGAGGAGGGCTTTAAAATCAACCCCTACACGGTACTCGCGTTCACTCGGAAAACACCGGGCTCTGCGGACACTCTCCAGGCAGCTACGAATACACTACCCCTCCAACACTACGCATTAACTTCTTCCACCTGCACGCATAGTACACAATCCACAACATGAATCGCCTCTTCGGTGCAAAAAGCACAGCACCCAAGCCCACCCTCAACAGCGCCATCTCCAATGTACATCACCCACACCCCCGCCCCACCCCTCCACTAACCAATCCCAGGTCGACACACGAATAGAAAGCATCGACGTGAAACTCGCCAAACTAAACGCCGAACTAACAACGTACCAACAACGACTCGGCAAGATGCGCAACGGCCCCGGCAAGACGGCCATCAAGCAAAAGGCCCTCAAAGTCCTCCAACAACGCAAAATGTACGAAGCCCAACGTGACCAGCTGCAGGCCCAATCCTGGAACATGGAGCAAGCAGGAATGATGCAGGATAATCTCAAGAACACGATGATCACGGTGGATGCGATGAAGACCACGACGAAGGAGCTGAAGAAACAGTATGGGAAGGTCAATATAGATAAGATTGAGAAACTGCAGGACGAGATGGCGGATCTGATGGATGTGGGGAACGATATTCAAGATGCGATCAGTCGTAGTTATGATGTCCCAGAGGAGGTGGATGAGGATGAGCTGGATGCGGAGCTGGAGGCGCTGGGTGAGGAGGTGGAACTGGAGGGCATTGGGGAGTCCTCGGGTGTGCCTGCCTTCTTGATGGATGATGCTGCGCCGCCGCAGTTCATCGATGAGCCTCCGGAGCCCAGCAAGGTTAAGGAGGCGGCTGGATGAATAGTGTGCTCACTGATTGCACTCTGTTCGTCCACACCTCTGAAGACTTGGGCACGTTTGGAGTTCATGTTATTCGGCATGGCACAGCCCCGATACAACCAGAGCGTTGTTGTACTGTTGCATAGCCGTCCAGTGCGGTGTGTAAAGCAGGCTAGACATTCGAGATACCCCTCACAGGAGCTCAGGCCTGACCGGAACCACAGCTACGCCTACGCCTACGCCTACGATGCATATGATATATAATGATAATTGGCACCACTTCTATCCTCGAGTTCGGTAATCTCAAGTCCAGAGAGCTCGAGCAGACAACCAGTCTATCCCGTACATACAGCTATGTTTGCCAGCTTCAACGTTCCCAACGCGCCTTTCGTGGATTCGGTAGATCCCCTTTTCCGAGACTAACTCCTCCAACACTTCACCAACTTACCAGCCCCTTAGTCCTATCAAACCCACCTCGCAACTGCCTCTCCGGCTTCACCACCTTGCCCTGAAGCACCGTATACCGAATGATATTCTCACAATCCTCAGGCCGCACTCTCGCCAACCAGATACACTGCGCAGCCTCCCCAGCGCCCTCCTCTTCCAGCTTCTTATTCGAATCCAACACGACGTCCCTACCCTTCTCATCCTCGACCTTTAACTTCTCCAGCGCCTCTACAACACCCCGATCATGTCCATTCAGCTGCTCCTTCCGCTCCACAGCAGAAACTTTCCGGTATATGAGCACATTTGCGGAGAACTTGTGACCCCCCACGTGGCTTATGAAGTAGATCCCTACTCCGCCGGGACGCTCGTCGTGGAGATCGCGATGGAGGCCTAGAGGTCGCAGGTGGCGTTCGAATTCTTTGCGGAGGAGGGGTGCGGATTGACCGCAGCGGGCATCGCGGGTCTTCTGGCTGCAGAGAAGGATGAGGTATTTGTGGGGACAGGGTCGTGGGCGGAGGCCGGAGGGATGGACGAGGGAAGCGGGGATCTTGGAGAGTGCGGCGGTTGAGGGGGATAGGGATGTTGGTTCGTCTTCAGCCGCTGTGGGAGGTGACGATGGTGCTGCTGGCGACGGCGCGTTGAGAGGTGAGGTGTTGGTTGGCCCTT
This sequence comes from Sporormia fimetaria CBS 119925, assembly GCA_010093795.1. Lineage (NCBI taxonomy): Eukaryota > Fungi > Ascomycota > Dothideomycetes > Pleosporales > Sporormiaceae > Sporormia > Sporormia fimetaria. Next base: position 262,319 of record MU006565.1, read on the forward strand.
TGTTGACAAAGTCTCGTATCAGGTCGCCGGTGTTTTCTGGCGTGACGTTTTCTATGAATTGGAATGAGGGTAAGAGGAGGACGGTGGTGCTGTGGTCCGAGTGGTCAGGGACGGGGATGTTCGATGCGGATAACATGAGACGCTATAGCATTGTTAGACTTCAACGGCTTCTGGAACGCAGGTGTACTCACCCCATTACTCGGCTTCACATCTCCCTTCTCCACAGCCTCCATAACACTCCCCTTCTCATCGGCGACATCCCTCACCCAGTCCCTCTTCCCCGTCGCAACAATCAAATGCGTACTCCATCCCTTCACGTGTCCATAAAGCTCCTCCTCTTCATCAATCGAGAATGACTTTGGGTACTTCACCGAACAGCTCGCGCAGTCGTGCAGGCATTCCTCTCCGTCGACGAGAGGATCTGTACGAGGGAATAGGGCATCGTTGGTAGGCGCTTTAGAGAATCCCTCACGGTCTTTCGGCGCTTTGGAGAAAGAAGAGTTTGAAGCTGCGGCTGAGATAGTCTTGTAGAAATTCTTGAGAGTCGCGGCCATTTTCGGGATTGGCGGGGTAAGTAAACGTACAGAAAGGAGGGCCAAGACGGAAGTCTATCTTGTGGATTGATAAGATCGCCAAGCCTCTGTAACGCTGCCGAAGCTCCTTGTATTTTCTTTGATGCTTCTAATAAAGCGCGCTGAAACTGGGATCAACTTGACGCATTTCCGTGTTTATGAATCGGGGTGGAAGTCATTCTAGGTTTGTGCTGACGTCACGGCTACCGTCTTTTGTTATGTCCGGACTTACGAGCGGAGGTGCTGATAAACCGTCAGACCGGCGTCGCATAATCAACACTCATGCATTTTCCCGCGTTTGTCGTGTAAATAGAAGAGAGCCCAACTATAGGGTTCCTATTTTTGTACCTTTGCTCTAGGTTGTCGAAGAAGTCGGATTTAGGCCGAATATTTGGGAGCACCCCAAGACCCTGTTTATGAGGGCTACCTACAAAGGTAGCATTCGCAAACTACGGCCGCTGTGACGCTATATTATCCTTCTACAGAGTAATACTCTCCTTCACTCTCTTGACACGGTGTTCTATTCTATAGCATATTTTTGTAGCCACAATCGTGAAGTTAGAAGAGAGGGTAAAATCAAGAGAGACCCATTTAGAAGAACTATTCGACATCAATTGATGCCCTTTGGAGCTCGTAATTGTAGAGTGCTCAAGCGCTCTAGGAGCTTGTTAGGTGGAGGGATAAATGACTGTGTGGCTGGAGCGGTGGCTGACGGTCTGTGCTGCAACCCGCTTATTTGTGCTCGTTCACCACCAAGGCAACAGCCACGGAATCTTACCCGGGCTACCTTTGTACTTTCCTGTTTCATTACTGAATGATGGGGCAGGTATCAGGCCACTCACGATCTGCTGCAGGACATATCAGAAATACGTCTCCCGCTGAGGACATGCAAAAATGCGCCTCAAAACCTTGAATGGTGCACCACGACAAGAAGAGTTGAGCTTCGACGAGGAACATCTTCTACAGCTTGAGGAGCTTTCCCGATTCAAGATCAGCGCTACACCAGTCGATTCGGAGTGTGAGGCCCCATTGCGCATCAAATGGCGACAGGTACAAGTTGGATCTCGCCTCCGGACAAGATGGTCACAACCATCCCTGCCAGAGGCTACTTTCGACCCCGGACAACTGATAATTGAAAACATGGACACAATGTCTGATCCTCTGGACGCCTCTACAGTTCTGGAAGAATCCACGATCATCGCACCGGACAACAATGAGTTTGTTCAACACTCGCTACTCCTACATGATACCCTACTGTCCTCTCAAATCTATCCCGGAGAGTCTCAGGACAGTTTTGAAGAAGCCGACAGTCTTCTATCTGAACCGTCTTATATTGCCCCCTTCAAAGCAGCAACACCAGCCAGCAGCTTTTCCATTGCTGAGAGCGGCGGACGTACTTTGCTTTTACCTCCCCACCTGGTCACCGTTCCTCTGAGCGATCTACCGACTGCGAGACACCTACGATCAATCTACCCGCAGACGCCAACTCCGACCTTCCTATGCGTGTTGACCGAGGACGTTCAGGTACGTGAGGTGTTTGTCAGGAAGGGCGGTTATAAGATGGATCTGTATGAGGCCATTGTGGCGGACCATACCCGCTCTGGATTCAAAGTATCCTTCTGGTACAAGCCCAACCAAGCCCGGGACCAGATCCAGGAAGGATGGCGGATGAGTTTGGAGGAAGCGAAAGTCGGCGATGTCCTGCTCCTGCGGAACATTGTGTTGAACGCCTTTCGCGATCAAGTCTTCGGCCAATCCCTCAATTCCAGCATCACCAAAGCGAGAACAGCTGTAGATATCCTTTGGCGAGCTGATGGGCTTCGCGGTTATCGCAACATTTCCCCGTCTTCTATTGATCAGGACTTCAGAAGGGTCAAGAAGTGGGCGCAAATGCATATTGTTCCTGCATATCCACCGGTCAAGAAGAGGAAGAGTCACAGGGAGTCTTCCGAACGTTCTTCGAAGAAAACTCTGGGAAAACCGTTTCTGAAGGATGATGGACTGCCGCCTGATACAATGGAATGAGGTGGGCTTCGATGACGGCATACCTCGAAGGGCCTTGTCAATCCAGAACCCTTTCAGTTTCCCTCTCTGTCGTTGGTCAGCACTCATTTTCTCAATCCCGAATCAAGTCGCACAGAGAGTCATCCATGACCTTAACGATACGCATCTTCTAATTGGCGAAGCGACCTTTCAAGAGGATGAGAGGGCTGCTACTCTCATTCCTCGTGTCGATGGTGTTCCTCCTGGTCGACCATTCACATGCCAAGCCTCAGACACAAGGTTTCAGCCAATGAGACAAGGTAAAACCGGCCTTAGCTCGGGAGCGTTAGTCGCTCCTTCCAGATATCTAGGTCAAATGCACTCAATACATAGGTACGTCAACATGCACTTCCATCCTTCTCAGCTGCTCTGCACCGCAAATCGACATCGTTTCCCACGCTCATGTCGACCTACCTCAGCGATATTCCGGCCATACGACGCCGTGCATCATTCTTGACCACCATTTCCTCTATCCTGCGCTCTCCGCCAGTTCGCACATCGTGAACCCCACATGCGACGGAGTCACCTCACCCTATTGTTCCTCCCTTCACTCGTTACTCCTCTTGAGCGCGTTGGACCGGCGACCACGTCTTTCACCCAGTCCCTACGAGCCTCACTACGATCCCCATGACGTCCGGCTCCTCTGCATTGTTCTTCGTTGTGCGGTGTCCCCTACCTATGTAGGTGCGCATGTGTCTCGATTGTACACATACCATCGATCACACACAACGCGATTGTGGAGTGCGCTGAATCAGGGCATATAAGCAAACAATCCGGAACCACGGCCTTTCCCGTATTCATACCAAAACCAACAGTCCCAGGCTCGCAACACATGGCTCTACCTACTTCAACGCAACGACCTGGGCGGCCAGAGACGCCCCTTGAACCCCGATCTGAGTTCCTAAGGAACGTCCTGGATGCTAGACGAGCAAAAGACGATCCTTCCGCCCGTTCCGGGGTGCCTATCACCCCACCCATCGCCTCGTCAAATGATCCTTGGGTTGAACATGCACTATCTGAGGATACCATGAGCCGGAGCGGCTCAGGGCGGCGTGGCCGTAGACCTAGCGAAGCAACATCGACTCGCGGAACACCGAAGCGGGACCAACATGTCGAGAGCGAGGCGTTGAAGACGAAGATGTTCAACATGTCTTTACAGAACCAACTTCTCAAAGAGCAGAATAACAAGCTCAAAGATGACTTGGAGCAGGCACGCCATCGTCTCGAGCAGTTGGAACCACTTGAAGATATCAACGTGGACCTCAAGGAAACAAACGAACGGCTGAATCTGCAGATACAGGGTATGGAAGAGGAGTTACTCGAGCTTGATACCCGGAACCGCGACATCTTGCAAATACAAGACGAGGCCGTTGAAAATATGGAGCGCCAACGCCTTGCGCTTGAGGAGGCCGCGGATATCATCTTGGGCCTAGACAAAGAGAAGGTTGCGTTCCAAGAGGAGTTGTTAAAGCTTAAGACCGAACTCTCGCAGACAAAGGCCCAGCCTGCTGGCTCGGAATCACGACACGACCCTCGCGCTCTCGCGGAGGATATCGACGGGTCGCGACCATCTACTAGTCAATTCGGCTCGGACTATTACAGCCAATCCTCATCACCACAGGCCAAGGTCCAGCCAAGCAAGGACGGTCTGTCCTTCAAGGAACGGGCCAACAACTTGATGGCTGCCAGCTTGAAGAGCCAGAAGTCTCTCCGAGACGTGCGAAATCGCCTTTCGAACGCCTCCATGCAGAGCCTATCCATGCAGAACCTATCCATGCTCAGCACACCCCCTCCTCCAGTGCTAAAGATCCCAGATTCACAGCACAATACGCCTCCATCTACCGCCCAACCCTCCTCACAAAGCTCTGCGCGCCGTCCAGCTCTGCGGAAGCCCATACCACCCTTTGTGCGGCCGAAGCGGCGAGGTAGTACCTCCTATATCGTCGTCGACTGTACAGGGACCGGCGCCAGCCCCCCACCTCGGTCCCCTCCTATGCTTCCGACCCCTGCTAGGGAACGGAACTTCCTGTTCAACCCAGCGGAGGATGAAGAAGCCTTTCTGAAGAAGGCGAAAGGCTTTCTGTCACCCAAGCGACGCGGCTAGGCAGACGCACGGCGCCCTCTCATACTCTCGCTTCTAGTCAATAATGTTATTTGTATTGTTACTTTACCTTTCCTGGAATGGTCCTCCTGTATCTCCTACTACTGCTCGGTGATGTGTACTTTGTTACTTACGGGCCCCTATATTGGTAGTCCTATTGCGGCTCATTCTTCAAGGAATTGTAAAGTCACTTTTTTCAGTGACGGGCGTCATTGTACGGGGCATGCATGTTGCTGACGGTTCCGATTGTGAAGTGCGTCAAGGCAAAGGCTCCCTTGAAACTACAAGATCAGTCGCAAACTTGGTCTTCTTGACAGCTTTGATATGCTTGGTATCATGCGCATGAAGTCAATATAGCGTCAGTGCAGCCCTAATCTGCGAACGCTCGTGAGATGAGGACTGTCATACGTGCCTCATGTTTTTAAGGAGTACCTAGGTAGTTCGAAAATTTACAAGAGCACCCTATTCTTCGTACGATTACGCGCCTTCTAACGCATGTTACAAGATCCTATTACCTTAACACTTAGAGAGTACAGGGAGGCAAGGTAGGGGTTTAACTCCCCTAATCCAGCTACCTAACTTTAGAATGCGCCTTCCTACCCTGTACTCTGCCCCTATGCTAGCTCTATAGTATAGGAATAAAAACTCATACTAGCTGGAGAGAATTACAAGAGCACCCTATCGTCCGTACGATTACGCGCCCCCTAACGCATGTTACAAGATCCTATTGACCGCTACCTCTAAACTCTAACCCCTTCCTAGATGTGAGTAGAGGCTACCATATACACCTAGATTTCATCATTTTGCCTTGTCGCTTTATTCGCCTACAGTAGTTTATGATCTCTTGTACTCGTGTTATGGCGTTCCTAGTCTGTTATTACACTAACACCCGTTGGCGCTAGTGTGACGTCATCCCGCGGCAGCTCCAACTTGGAAGCTCCAACCATACGGATGGCGCGGAAGCGGGGTCAACAACCTTTGACTGCTCTTTCAGAGCTGTCCACTTCTCCTCATTATTCGATACCCTCTTCTACCTCGCCGTCATTGACAATATGCTGCGCTCTACAGCTTCTCGCGTGGCATTGCGCTCGTTCGCAAAGCCGACAATGCGCCCTGCAGCAGCAGCCTTCCAGCGGGCGTTACCCTCGTTACCCTCACCCCAATGCTCGACATACACGTCTTCAACGCGTCCACAACTGTCAACACCGTTACAAGAGTCGGCTTTACAGAGGGCTATTCGACGGAATATGGCCCACAAGATTGAGCTACAGACGGGCAAGGTTGACACGGAAGCGGAGAAGAAGTATGCCAAAGAGAAGCTTAAGCCGCACCCCGAAACCTTTTCAGCAAACTCGACTATGCATCCTGTTTTTGGCGAGGAGGTGGGAGGAGACCCGAAGACTGTGGCCGAACCCGATATGATGGCTGGCGTCAAGAATGATCTGGTACGACGCGTTTCTCCTCAGTTTACGCGCACTTACTGATACGTTGTTTGGGTAGACTACGATCAAAGAGACGTTCGATCTGAGCGCAGTCCCCCGCGAAGCTTATTGGATTGGCATGGCTGGTGTGCTGCCTTATCTGGCGACGTCGATCTCTACTGTGGCTTGCGCCTACGAGATCAATCATTCCGTCGCAGGGTACGGATACGTGCTCTCTGCGCACACGGCCGAATCTCTACTGCACATCCTGGAGCCTTTGCAGATTGGCTATGGAGCGGTGGTACGTTACTCGATCTGTGAAGCATGGTGACAAATTGACAAAGAGCAGATTCTCTCCTTCCTCGGAGCGATCCATTGGGGCCTTGAATTTGCCCGCTTCGGCGGAGCTCACGGTTACAAGCGATATGCCATCGGAGTTCTGGCGCCTGCGGTGGCATGGCCAACTGTGCTGCTCCCCGTCGAGACGGCCCTCGTCGCCCAATTTGCCGGCTTTATGATGCTGTATTTTCTCGATACGAATGCCCAGATCCGAGGCTGGACCCCGAACTGGTACTCGATCTACCGATTTGTGTTGACCTTCGTGGTCGGGTTCAGCATTGTCCTCACGCTCATCGGTAGAGGCGAGGTGACGGGCAAGGTGAAGCGCATGCCGGGCGCAGTCGACCGTCTCACAGCCCTCCGACAAGGAGAGCAAGAGACCCTTCAACAACAGGAGGAGACCATCAGGGGGGAGCAGGCCGAGGCGGCTGAGAAGGCAGTCAAGAAGAACAACAAGTAAAGGAGAGCAGGGTTGTGAAGTTGTGTTGCCGAGGGCACCCCCGTGACAATGGAAGCTGCCCTCCACAGGGTTGACATGGACTGGTGGTTGTTGCAGGACCACACTAGTGCTGGTCAAGAGCTGGGTCTGGTGGACTTTGATACGTTCTGGACGCGCTAGCGGGCTTTATATTTTTCTGGGACCTATGGATTTCTTCTCTTCGAACTCTTCCTGTTCAGCATCTGGTTTTCCCGGCATTATTCTTCTGTAATATCCTTCAATCTCAGACGCAATTCTTCCGCATCCTCAAGAGAAGGGAGCGCAACCTAAGTCCGAACATGACTGCCAGGTCGGACAATGGTTCTGGTACTGCGCAGTCGGAGCCGCAGAGGCCCCAGATTTTTTCCGGACTTTAGTTACTGGCTCCGCAGCTCTGATGCTGCAATGACGGATTGCAAAGGAACGCGTAGAGCCGGACTAGGCGTGGCGCCAGGAACACGGCCGTTTGGTGCATGTGCATGTGGCTCCAGTCCCCCGCTTTTCGATAGACACAACCACCACGCCCTGCGTCATCACATACAAGAGCTGCCCGCCGACCCACGCCGAGTTGCAGAATCAGATCGATGCAATCGAAGCCCTACTCGGCAAACACACATCCCTCAGCCCGACTGCCCTCTGATAAAACGCCCTTTACCCTCGCGCCGCAGAGCCACCAGAGCCACAAACGCCTACGTCATCGGCCCCTCTCCACTTGCAACCCGAGATCTACACCACAACGCATTTTATAGACAGCAGACTCCGACACGGCCAAACTTCCTACACTGGACTGCCGAACGCACAAATACACAACATCGACGCCACAGCACCCTCTCCCGGATCATGGCGATAGAAAAAGCATCCTCGCCCAAGAGCCCTCAACCCATCCCTAAAGAGGAAGTGACAGACTCTCCCACGGAAGGCCACCTTGACGAGGAGAAGCTCAAGAAATTCTACATTGGCTCCATCGACCAAGGAACAACCAGCACACGTTTCATCATCTTCGACGGTCTTGGCCAGCCTGTGGCGCAGCATCAGCTTGAGTTTACGCAAAACTACCCGCATCCAGGGTGAGTGTCCCGGCAGTCCAACCCCTGGCCTTCTAGCTGCCGTCATGCTCACCACACGTGTCACAGGTGGCATGAACACGACCCTAAAGAGATCGTTGAGACCGTCGAACTATGCATTGAGCAGGCGACGCAAGACTTCTTGGACCAGGGCCATGAGATAGAAGACATCAAAGCGGTAGGCATTACCAATCAGCGCGAAACTGTGCTTGTGTGGGATCGTGAGACGGGCGAGCCGCTGCACAATGCCATCGCATGGCCCGATACACGGACCAAGGGCCTGGTACGGCAACTGAAGGAGAAGGAAGGCGCCGACGAGCTGAAGAACATCTGCGGCCTTCCGCTTTCGACCTACCCATCGTCGGTGAAGTTGGTGTGGCTCCTTCAGCATGACAAGGCTGTCAAAAAAGCTTACGATGAAGGCCGTCTCGTCTTTGGCACCATGGACACATGGTTGCTGTACAACCTGAATGGTGGCAAGGAAAAGAATGTGCTCGTGACAGACGCAACGAACGCGTCGAGAACAATGTTCATGAATCTTGAAACAACCGAATACGACGACAGACTCCTGGACTTCTTCAAGCTAGACCGCAAGAAGCTCACTTTGCCTAAGATTGTTCCCTCTTCGGATGCCAAGGAGTTCGGAACTCTGGCAAAAGGCTTGCTGAAAGGTATTCGCATTGCAGGATGCTTGGGGGACCAGTCGGCAGCCTTGGTCGGTCAGCAGGCATTCAAACCGGGCCGCGCGAAGAATACATACGGCACTGGCTGCTTCCTCCTGTACAACGTGGGCGAGAAGCCAGTGATATCCAAGCACGGCCTCCTCGCTACTGTTGCTTACGATTTTGGTGGGAAGAGAAAGCCGGTCTATGCTCTTGAAGGCAGCATCGCAGTTGCCGGAAGCGGTGTTAAATTCCTCATGGACAACCTTGGCTTCATCAGCTCTTCGAACAAGATAAGCGAGCTCGCATCCAGCGTCGAAGACAACGGAGGTGTCGTGTTCGTGACCGCCTTCAGTGGCCTGTTCGCACCATACTGGATCGACGATGCCAAAGGTACCATCTTCGGCATCACTCAATATACCGAGCAGGGGCATATAGCCCGGGCCACATTAGAAGCCACGTGCTTCCAGACAAAGGCCATTCTCGACGCCATGGAAAAGGACAGCGGACACAAGCTAGCCGAACTAGCCGTCGACGGGGGTATGAGTAGCTCGAACCTTTGCATGCAGGTAAGTCCAGTGACCCGCCCAGGACCCATGGTTCGTCCAAGAGCTCGTAACCAACCACTCTCTAGACACAAGCCAACATTATCGGCATTCCGGTGGATCGACCGGCAATGCGAGAAACTACCGCGCTGGGAGCGGCGATTGCTGCCGGCTTCGCCGTTGGCGTCTGGAAGGAGTTCGACGAATTGAAGGAGATCAACCAGAAGGATCGCGTCGTCTTCGAGCCGAATATTTCCGCCGAGGCCAGCGCGAAGATGTTCAAGAAGTGGAGCCGAGCCGTGGAGATGTGCCGGGGCTGGGTTGACACGGACGAGTCGAATGGAGAAGAGGACTGATTTCTTAATGAATGGTTATATACCCGTACTAGGCCGTTTGAGTTCCTGGATCGAGTCTCACCCCTACAACAGTGACCACTGGGTCGCCACTATGGAGGTGCTTTCCTGGGGCTGCCGTTCAGCGCAGCCAATCCGGTTCGAAGGATTCTCTTTTTCATACTTGATGACCTGGGTCTTTTCTTGCTGGCGAAGCGAGGGATATGAGGTACGCAATCTTGATCGGACCCTGGAGGTCGCATGACAACTTTTGGCAATCTTACTATCCCCCTCCGTTTCTCAGTGCCCCTCACCACTCTGCAGCATATTTATTCTCAGGCTGAAGTTGTCCAGAACACAGTTCCTTTCCTTACAGCCAACCCAACCCCAACACAGGCTCCTCTAGACATTGCGCAAGGCTTTGAATGGTGAGTCTCCGGAATTGCGGGTCAGAGCATCTGAAGGCAACCCTTATCCTGGCTTTGTTCATTCACGATTGGATGGCTCAGCTTACGCTGCCCAATTCCGCGGGAATGGATGACAGCAATACCCATGATTTTTGCACCATGATGGAGCCCGGCATATGAACACACCAGACACACCTTTCTCGTCCAAAGCCAAGGCCTGGAGTTGGTATCGAGAACTCGCAGAGGCGGTGTAGGGATTGAGCTTGGAGGTGCCTACCGCCCGGGTGGGACCGGAAGTCAGATTCATGGAGGTCGACAAGTGTCTTGAGCAACAAAGCAGCGACTCGATACTAGGGCTACCCGTGCAAGCAATTGGCAAAATGCTGGCCTTGGGGGCTGCGGAGGTCACTTATATCTTTGCCCGGCATTAGCCACAGCACTCAAGCACGAAGCAGCCAGGGGTTCCCTCGGTCGGTGACGCAGGTGCCTTGCATCCGACCTGCACACCACTGATACCTGCACTTGATATCGCGGATCCTGGCCCCCGACGAGAGGGAAGGCGACTGGTGTGTGCGCTGTGTGTTACGCAGCGAGATGAAGGGCCTTTGTACATGTTTCAAATGGAGGCAACGTCACGACGCCAAGGTAGGTGACGAAAACGGTCTCTCATGCAGCAATGCGGCGAAGCTCCCTGTTCTCGAACTGTTCGCCTGCATGGCCGTTGAATCGACCTGCAAGGCCTGGGGAAGAGGGTCCGCCCGGGCACCGGATGCTGGAAGACTCAACCTAGAGCGTCTTAGTGCGTGGAACAGACATGGTCCGGGCAACGGCACACCATCCGCACGACACTGTACCATGCTTCTTACATGCAAACCTTGGGAAGCCAACAACGTGGGACTCCGTGGCTGCAGATCCACTCACCAGGATAATCAGGCGAGTAATCCACCTCGGAGACCTTGTGCTCGCGTCCCGCACGGTGCTCCGTTCCTCTGTCGTGCTGCCGGAGACGAGGGTCATGTATCCACTTCCGCTTCCGCTTCCGCACCATCCCTACCCGCCGGTGCCCCTTCACCATGTGGGCTAGTTTCCCGCAACCTCTCAAAACATGTCGTCGGTGTAGTCCTGTGTCGTCACCTCAGACCGTCACCTCACCTTATACTTGGCAGTAAGGCCCCTTGTTGGACTTCTGCGGTACACTTGCCTGCCTGCGAGTCGTCCGCATGTCACCGGAACAGGTACCACTTCAGACCCCTTCAGACGTGTGTGCCCACTTCTCCCCAGCTATCCTTGTCTAGTCGCCCACACGCGACAGTGGAGGTCCTGCTGGCCGTGCTCAACCTGCAGTATGCCATGGTGCATCGCTGGCACTCGAGTAGCAGAGACCCATCTGGCTGGCAACCCGCATCGAGTCTAAGTCACCTTATTCCTATGTGGTCAATGGTGGCCGGACACGCTACAGAGCTATAATATGCACCCCGCAGGCACTTCGCCGTGTCTAGCTAATGTCCTCGTAACCCCAAAAGCAATTTCTACATTGACGTTCCGTTGAAACCCACTTGTGTCTTTCCACGGTGCCTTAAACCCTCCACTGGTTCAGAGGAATCTTCCCAGGCATGTGCGACTACATCAAAGTGGTATATTGCTGTCAACATGTCCGCTACATTGTTAAGGCTTGGTGCACCCAATATCAAGAGACCCACATCAGATGTCCTGTGAATGTGATTGATGAGTAAGTGTCCATTCTTTGGTCTCTTTCGGCTTTGGCTGACTCCAGATAGAGATGAACGAGGAGACGAGTGTAGTACGGCCAATCTGGTGTCGTGGACTTTGAATAAAGATTTCTAACAAACCCCGCTAGGCGACTGCAAGCCGACAACAAGTAGAAGATGACGGCTACACCTTTGTACGATCACAATGTCGATAAACCAGCAGGAATTCGTTATTATCAAGGCGCACACGGCACGGCCAAGGGATACCCCAGGAGAACATCGGTCTCGGAATACTGTACCTTCGTAGTCAATATACACACGACTACTCTTCACTTACTATCTTCGGTTCGTCAGAATATGGGACATGCTGGAACTTCTCCAAATGGTCATGGTGTGGCTTGGGAGGGGTGGCAGTCGCAGCTTTCTTCCGGTGGACGCACCTGCAGTTGCAAGGCTTCCGTCATGATAACCTCCAGATGTCGCTCTTCTCACCCACTCCACTTCTTCTCTCATTCTCGCCTCTGTTCTCTCAACCTGTCTCTGGGCGCAAACCGCATTTGCCGGACCCGACCATGTTCACGGAGCAGCGGAAAATGCAGCCCCGACTCGTCGCCACGCTAGACTGCTGATGGCGCCACTTTCCAACGTCTCAGTTGCAGCACACCGTTTACAACTGCCAGAGCGGCAGAGCCTGCCATTTTACTGTGGAAACTGTATCGACGAAACGACGACACGCCCCGCTCCCGTAGTGCATCGTTGGCGGCCTGCGGCTTCGATCCCGGGTGGTTATGTCGGACAGCAATCTCACCGATGATCGCATATGTGCAGATACGGCACAGCGAAACTGCCAGGACACAGATACGCAAACAGTGGGCATACCTGGTGTGAACGGTGGGATGATGCTTCTCTCAGAGTCAAGTCCTTCGCGTGCCGTACACGATCAGCTCAGCTTCCGATTAAGCACAGGAACGGTGCACAAGCTTAGGGCTGACGGTGTGCAGGCTCGTGTCCGGCCTGTGACCAGCACACATGAGTCTGGTCGCCGAGGCGCCTCGAAGGTACCATATGGGCGTCAGGTTCTCTGGTATCGGTTGACTGATTCATGCACAGTGCTTCGGCTGGAAGTCATGAACGATATTTCGCGCTATTATGACAGGTATAAGAGACAGCCTGACATGCAGACTTCCTTGGTAACTCTCTCACCACGCTAAGCATGAAGGGACTAATACCGAGTAAGTGGCCAATCACATAGTACTCGTGTCGGGCGTGTCATTCTGGCTGTCCTGGCCGGATACGCTTTTCTCACTGTCACCCTATTCTCCAACGGACCACATGAAACTTACCGCACTTGAGGGCTGTCGGGCCACGTCTATGCGTACCATTGCAGTCGTTCGGCCGATCTGGCAGACGGTACCGCCCCTTGTGCACACTCCGATATCAGCAAGCGTCTTACCCGTAAGCGCCGTCGGGAATGCCGTCCTTGTTTCGATGAACATCATGTGTACCATACATCTGAGTGTATCGAATATTGAGGAACACCCTCACCAAGCAATGGGCATAGCATAGCCGTGCTGTCCGGGCATGCCGAAAGCTCATGCCTAGGTTCTGAGCCCATTACTTGGGCACTTCGGTATCGCTCCCGGACCTAGCTTCCTACGACTGCGGGCATATGCAGGCTCACCAAGGACTCACCTAGACGGGTCAAAACTGCGGAGTATTCGTGCCACTGACTGGCTCTTCACGATATGCACCGTTGCTTCGAAGAGTCAGTCAGCACAAACCAACTATACTAGCCGAACGCTCGGACACCCGTTTTTACCATCATGCTCCAATCCCGTGTGCTGGAAGCCGCAAAATCTTCTCTACGTACGCACGTCTAGATCCAATGGTGGCGCGATCGTACGGTGTTACGCCCACTTGTGTTCCCGCGTGGGCCTCGCCGACGGTATGCACGCCGTCTCCCGTCGAAGTACCGAACCTGGAATCCTTCCGTTCGGATATCCCGATGGTTTGCAATTCGTCCCTGTGATTCAGCGAGAGTGACAGCACATAGCAGCACGGATTGCTCCTGTCGCAAGGGCGGGCCTGCTGTTTGTGACATTCGCGACGATCTGCCAAGGCCACAGACACGACAGTGGACACAAGAAGAATCTATTGTTCGAAGCCATGCAAGAGTTCCAGGCTACTACCGACCGGTACTTCAGATCGCCATGAGTCGCACCTTGATACTATGTTGCGGAACACAAGGCTACCCCTATTCCAGGTTCATCACTTCCAGTAAGCAAGTGGCTAGAAAGCCGGAAGATAACTTCACGTATCTGATAAGCGAAACGCCAGACAGAACCAAAGAGCGAGAAGTGAGTCGGTGCTCACGGACGAACGGATTCTGAGTCGAGAGATAGCACGCCGACGACTTTACCCGCACGGTAACCGACTCTTGAAACCCATGGCGACAACGGAGTGTCCGACCTGAATCCAAGGTCTACAAGAGTAAAGGGTACGTCAGTTTCAGTTGTAGTCGTCACATCGGCGTAAGCGGATCATGGCCGGTGACTCGCGCCCTGGTATGCGGATTACTATGTACATGGGCCCGACTACTCATAGATGAACTAGGGTAACCCCACCTTGTGACATGCAGCTGTGGAGTACTGATTGGCCATGCTTTGCGCATCCTCCTGGCCATGATTCCCATGAAACACCAACGTCCAAGGTAATCCTGTCTTGAGGGCATACTGGCATCCCCTTACCTCCGATATGCCGGCACATGTGCCACCGGGTGGACATATGCCTGCACTTACGACCAAGAGACCCAAGCACCGCTATGTGTACTCGCCTACTGGAGACTCGGAAGATGGTATATGTTATCGACGTGTATCACGCGACTTCTTCTCGCCACGCAGAGGCACCCGACTCACGTTATCAGCAGTCAATATCAGTCCTCGTCTCAAGACGGCGGGTCTCAGAAACATGGGTTCTGCGGCTGGTCTGTACGTCAACAGCCACTCCGAGGCGATCGGTCCGACGACAAAGAGTGCTCCGAAGCTCCGATACTGAGTTGCAATCTGCTTTGTATTCAAGCAGCACATGGTATCGTGGATCCTGCCGAACCTCCACATCCCGCTGACACTTTGAGAACTCACGACACGCGCATCAACATCAAGCGACCTGAGGCAACACCCTTCCTCTCCCTTTCTGGAAGGATGGAACCATTCTCGTCTTCTGGTGTCAGCTCTCACACTCGAGACGTTGTACTCGGGTCATCTTCTCTCGCACCCAGCACTGCGCAACTTTGGTGGCCTGGATAACGTCACCGCCATTACGGCAGTGCCACGACATCTGGCGAGGCAGATTTTGAGCTCGGCTTCAGGCCTTCCAAACCCGCACCTTGCAGCTGCTACGACAGCATGCAAAAACCCGCCACTGCTCCTATTCCACGAGCGCTCTTCGCAGCGGCAAGTTTGTCGCCGTCGAGCGATCTCGGGTCCGAAAGTTGTATCGAGTCTCGCAAGCTTGAAAGGGACGACGCTCAGGAAATTTCAACACTGGAAGCTTGGGTTCTATCGCAGGAAGTCGGTTCAGCCATTCAACGCTTCAATGATCGGCCGTCGTGGAAATCTCGATGGAGGGCATAGCGATGCTCCTCGGAACACATGGTCGAGGGCTGCCCAGAGGATGGAGGGAACATCGGTTCGAGGAGTTCGCAACCGCGGTTGAACAACCAGCACGGGCATTCGTAGGTGAGAGGAAAGGCTGATGAAATGTGAAGGAGATCTGGATTGTCAAGCCGAGGTTACAGGAGACGGTGCAGATGAAATGTCGAACTCTCCTGATGAGTTGAAATAAAGGGGCAGTATCTTATCCCATAAGCCGTTAGTACTCGGGTCAACTTGCCGCCCCGCTCTCCCCGCAAAGCTTGCCACATGCTAACGCCCAGCCCAGACCGAACGAATGCGGAGGCGGGACCAACGCCTCATCTCATTAAACGCATGCAGGTACGGCCGAGCATATGCAGGAACAACAAGACCTCGGGAACGCTCATATGGGTGATTGCTCTCCACGCAGCTGCGCGGCGCAGCGTTGTACAGAAAGTGATTTTGAGCGCAACTTTGGCTACCAACGACATCGATTCCTGCGCTACATGGTACACCCGTCCAATGTTCCTGTTGGGGTAACTCACACGATATTTCGATGTTCGTCCTACCCCGGATTTCCGCCCACCGCCGGCCAATTTCCGACCCTTGTACCTGGGTGAAACAGGCGGCTCGACTTTCTAGCATGTGTGAGAAACAAACGACGAGTAGCATCGCTCTCTGGCCGCCATCCACCAACACGCAAGGGATTTTCGCGCTGGGGTCCCGCGTTCTAGCCAACGACGTGTCGTGCCTGGCGACGCGGGCTGGTGGCTCAGTTGCAGCTGGCCTGCCCGTATTCATTCAACTGACATGCGAGTTTAATTGCGCCATGCTGCCAGCTAACTGGATTTCGGAAGGTTGTATTGGATCGGCGACCAACCAGCAGCGTCCTGGGTAGGGTTTAGGTTCACTGACAATATCCTTTGTAGCATAAGAGAGCGACCTCCCAGCACCCTGAGTCCTCTTCTTCATCCACAGACAGTCACTCGTTTCGACTCTGACCCACGCTCTTTTTCAGTAATACTTAATATCAACAAACCAGTCGCTCTTTATCGCTGTTCAAGATGAAGTACACTTCCGCTGCCGTCCTGCTCCTGGCCCCTCTGGTCGCCGCCCAGTCCCTCGGCGACATCCCGGGATGCGCTCTCAACTGCCTGATCACCGGCCTCGACACCGTCGGATGCGGGCTCGGTGACTACGAGTGCTCTTGCACCAAGGCCGACCAGCTTATCCCGTCCGCCCAGCCTTGCGTCGTTGACTCTTGCCCCAACGTCGCCGACCAGGAGAAGGTCATCTCCGTCCTTGAGGCCATCTGCGCCAACGCTGGCTTCCCGATCGAGCTCCCCGAGACACCAGAAGAGCCCGAGACACCAGAAGAGCCCGAGACACCTGAGGAGCCCGAGACACCCGAAGAACCTGAAGAGCCAGAGACCCCCGAAGAACCTGAGACCCCCGAGGAGCCTGAAACACCCGAGGAGCCCGAGACCCCCGAGGAGGGTACGTTGCAATGCATCAAGTTCTCTACAATGTCGATACTAACTTACCTTTCAGAGTACCCCACCAAGACCGACGAGACCCCTGCACCGACTGCCGCCCCCGAGGAGACCTGCTCCATTGTCACCGAGACCGTGACCGTGACCGCCGGCGAGCCTGAGCCCACCCACGAGTCCTCTGCTATTGTCCCCCCCTATCCTACCGGCACTGGATCCCCGATGCCCCCTCCCTCTGGCACCGGCGTCTACCCGCCTGAATTCACCGGCGCTGCCTCCGCCATGAAGGTCTCCGCTGGCCTTGCTGGTGTTGCTGGCTTTGCTGCTTTCTTCTTCTAGATGGTTGATGATGTAAGGGGTTAATGGTTAACGCATCTTGGTGGTGGTTTGGTGTACTATTCTTGTATGTAGAGATTTTGAGAATGGACGGTTTGATATTGAGACGTGTTGCGAGATGTAGTGTTGTGTGATATGATCGTCTTGAAACTGGACATTGTTGCTGCTTTATAACTGGCTGACGACAGCTTCCCACTCTGGATCTCAATGGGTTTGCTCCATAGAATAAACATTGTTTCATTCCGTTGTTGGCGCTTTGGGCATCAAGCTGTCGGGGACAGTCTCTTGATGCTTTTTGGAATTATACCGGTAGGAAGTGATCTAGCTCAGCTACTACTGATTAGACAAGGCAGAGCTGGCATAGGCTTCCTGAAGTATAACAGCGCACTGCCTAGAATACTTAATGATATGCATTTCGCAGTGTGCCTGCGGAGTGTGAGAAATGAACGAAAGGATGATCAGGGAAGGGTTTATGCATCTTTACACAGGAATCAGATGTCTTGTGGATGTTTAGAGTTGGAGTACGGCTATGATAATGATGATTCACTTCCTCATTGTCCTAACGCAGCAAGACGCCTGAACCTCAACCTCAACCGCAACCCACCCACCCATCCACCCACCCATCCACCCACCAACCACCTCAAGCCTCTCCCATGGGTAAAAAAAAAAAGCCAGAATGTTGCACCTGGAGAGATTCGAACTCCCGAACCCCGCCTAATCATATATCATCGATTATTCATTCCTACATCCCGCCTCTGCCTACACCCGCCCAAAGCGAGGCAAAGAAGCGTGCTCATGATGAGCTAAATCAGAAGGTGGTGCTCTGACCACTGAGCTACAGGTGCTCTCTGTTTCGATGCTGGGAATCTGTGGAAGGTAATACCAAAAGGAATATAGAAAGACGGTACTGGCGTGGGCGAAGTGGCTTGGGAAACCTTGCCAGTGGCAGGCAGGCGTGGCTTTGACCTAGAGTTGTGACTTCCTTTGAGAATTGGAACACGGCGCACCCGGCTGGGTACCTAGGTATGCAGATATGCGTTGTTTTTTCTTCTAGAGTTTCAAGGTTCTTTTGGGTTTGTTTCTGGTCTTCTTCTTAACACTGTCCTGCGCATTGCGGGATTTAGAGCGAAGTATGTTGTCTCCATGGTTCGGTTTATATTGCCCTCTATTCTGCGTAACAGATTCTCTTTCGTACAAGATATGTATGCGATCGCCTGTTCAATCCAGCTTGTGTCCCTGTTCTAGGAACCAGAAAGCAAACCAAGTAACATGGAAACACATCACAGACCTCTGCGTCTTGTTCTCAAATCTTCATATTTCTGATCTACCTTACAACCTTTCCAACTTCGCACTCCCCAACATCTTACCCCCATCCAAGACAACAGTATCACCATTGACATGACCGCCCGCCCTCGAAGCCAGGAACACTACGGTGGCAGCGATATCTTCAGCCTTGCCCAAACGTCCATTCGGATTCGCCTTGTTCAGTTCCTCGACACCACCTGCACGCTCCATGAGCACGTTCGCCATCTTCGAAGGGAAGAAACCAGGCGCAATGCCGTTGACTAAGATACCGCGAGGTCCGAGTTCAACGGCCAAGTTCCGGACGAGATGAAGGACGGCGGCTTTGGAGGCGGCGTAGGAATACGCGGCAGATTCACCGAGGGAGCCGACGCCGATGCCGGCGACGGAGCCGGTGACGATGACGCGCGAGGGGTCGGCGGTTGTGGCTTTGGCTTGGAGGAGGGGTGCGAATCTGTGGTATGTCAGACATCTTCAGGCCCCTTCATACTCTATGCGGAAGTAGGGAAAGGCGCATGTGAACGTACTTCTGGATCGTGAAGAAAACACCCTTAACGTTCAAATCCATGACCTTGTCCCACCCGTTCTTCTCATCCACCTTGTCGAAATAGGCTCCCCATGTCGCACCCGCATTCGCAAACAAAATGTCCACATGGTCCGTATGCTTGCTGACTTCCTTGACGAGTCGCTCGATCTCGGCGATCTTGCTGCTGTCGGCGGGGATGGAGTAGGCGCGGGCTCCTGGGCGTTTATTGGGGAGGGCGTTAAGGGCTGCAACGGCTTCTTCACAGGCGGAGGCTTTGCGGGAGGTGATGAAGACTTTGGAGCAGCCGGCTTGGAGGAGGCTGAGAACAAGTCAGTGGGATGGTTGGGGGAGGTAAGGGAGGGGAATGAGATACCCGGATGCGGCATGGAGACCGAGACCCCGAGAGCCGCCAGAGACGACGGCGACTTTGCCTTCGAGGGAGAAGATGTTTTTGAAGTCGTGGAGTTGGACGTCA
Source organism: Sporormia fimetaria CBS 119925 (assembly GCA_010093795.1). Lineage (NCBI taxonomy): Eukaryota > Fungi > Ascomycota > Dothideomycetes > Pleosporales > Sporormiaceae > Sporormia > Sporormia fimetaria. The sequence continues at coordinate 281,753 of MU006565.1, forward strand.
GCTTCGGCCATTGTGAGGGGTGTGTGGTGTTGAGGATATGAAACGAAGGAGGGGATCAAAGTGTGAGAGTGAACAAGGTACGGGAGATTATCGAGAAGTGAAGAACTGCGCAGATTGGAAAATCAGAGCTGGGTATATTGTATGGTAGACCTCGGACTGTTACATGACCCAAACGTCGACATGTCTGACCCGGAGGGGAATAGCCTCGGCATCTCGAGGTAGCCTAGGCAGGACGGTCATGTCGTGCTCCCATGGCTTTTTGCGGCTTTACGTGTCATGGACGACAGAATGTAGCGTCCAGGCCTGGTACTCCACAATGTTTAGTCGCCATTTGACACGCGAGGCGTTCATGGTCTTTCTGGTGGCTTGAAGGCTGAAAACATGAGGTCGGTTGAAGGTTCTCCAAACCGGCCGATGCGGAAGGTCTTAGCGAGACCCACGCGGAGCCGCAGCCTAGCGGAGCTCTGTGCAAGCTCCCCGACATCATCACAGCCCGACCACCACCAGTTGACAAATGTCGGCATCCTCTGCGTCTGCCTCTGCGGAGCGGCCACAGAGCAGTGAGGATGAACCGCCGCGTCTTTCGGCACTATTTCTAGCCCAATTTGACAAGAGAGTCGGGTGTGTTCAAGAAGAGTGCTTACCCATAAGCTTTGCTGACATCGTACAGATACACCGTCTCCTGGAAACGTTCTTCGGTCGATGGTACCTACGATCCTTCTCTATACGGTTGCAGTCACTCACAAGGCTGTAGTCGAGCTTGACGGGGCTGTCGAGTTCAAGTCGTTCCCGAGTGGTCTGCATGCGATCAAGGAGGACTTGGTGTATGCCACCCTGAGAGCATAAGCAACCCGCCTTGTGCTGACAGCCAGCTAGATACTTCGTTCATGAGGGCTACGCTGGCCTGAGTGCCTTCTGCAATGCACCGGCATCCGAGCAGGAGCGGAATGCGAGCTTCGTGGCTGTTGGGGTCTTGGTGCCTCTGAGCTATGGGCGCCTGGGGCGGAGCTGGCTTCATGCCCCCAGACTGCAAACTCTCGCCAAGTAAGTGAATGGGTCAACGTCGCTTTTTTCCAAATATGCGGGACTATTGATCGACGTCAAACGATCCATGAAACCTCAGCTGACTATTACCAGGCAACTCGCGACTGACCCTGATGATACGGAGTCCCTGGAACGGTTTTGGGAGGAGCAGTCGCAGTCTGCCGAATCAGGCTCAAGCTCGAGACTAAGACCGAAGGGACATTCCAGACCGCGAGCTTTGTCGACCCTCACAGCAGTTCACCCGTTTGATCAGGACCTACCCCAATTCCACCCCGCTCGCTGCATCGTCAAATACATTCGAACATTTGGTCCTTTGATCTTTCGCCTACAACAGGCCGCCCTCTTGCGAAAGCGGATACTGTTCGTTGGAGCACCGCCAGTTCGCGATGCTTGTGAATTTGGTCAGTACAGGGGTCACTCTGTGAGCTTCAGAACTGATAATGCCTAGTATATAATCTTTCTGTTCTTTCTAGTATACCCAACTCCATTCGCGAACTCCTCCCTGCAGGCACAGACGGCTTACTTCGCTTGCGCTCTCTCTTCTCTCTCGGTACCCACGACATACCCCTCCTCGAAAGGCTCAGCAACCCTGAATCCGATGTCAGCGACTCGGCGGAAGCCGATTTCGCAACACAGGGGTGGGTTGCCTGCACGACGGATGAGATCATAGCAACAAAAGCGAAACTGTACGATATCGTTGTCGAATTACCCGACCCAGCGTCGCCCAAGCCGAAATGGCCTTCAATACGCACATCGGATGGCTCATACGTGAAGGCCAGCCAGAGAGATGTGCGGCGGTACAAGGTGCTGCATCACGAGCTCTGGAAATACCGGCATAGTGTACCAGACGAGAACGGATCTCGTGGCTCAGACGACGACACCCGACTGCTCGATCCAGGCGAGTGCTCGGACGCGGAGGACGAGTTCAACGACAGCTATGACGACACTGCCGTGGAGCCGATGACCTGGCTGCGACTTGGGTATTCCGGCTTTATGTGGTGGGCTTCTGCAGGCGAGCGAGATGCATATACGGCCGAGGAACGAGACACAGACCGGGAGTTGCTGGGCGACCTGTCCGACTACCATGACGGCATTCACACAGCCGTGATTGCGGCTTTCCACCGCTGGACCGTTTTCCTCTTCACCAAGCTAGCCGGCTTAGTAGAGGCTGCCGACGACGACGAGGACGCAGACGACGAGGACGCCGTGGTGCTTGACAAGGACGACATCAGCAGAATCGGGCTGGATACGTGGAGCGAGGCGGATAAAGCATTTATCCAGGAGGTGCTGTGGATGTACTTTGGGCGACGCGCAGATGTGCATGGCACGTCAGTGGACTGTTGCGGCCTCAAGATTCCTGTTTTCTGACAGCGTTTACGCATGTAGACACGTAGAGGCGTCGTATTCCTGCTATAGCCGGACCACATTTGGAATTTGCTCTGCGATTTCCAGCCGGACTCGGCCACGTTACGGACTTCACCAGTGATGGACAGGCCTCAACAAACCCTGTCGCGCGGCTACTGCAGATCCGGATGCGCTAGCGGGTACTAGCGTCTCCTAGCGCCGGCCGGTGTTTGCTAGCCCCTTGGGGCCCCTCATTACGTGTTGGACCACCCCGCCAAAATTTATCCTATGAATCACTCCATCACGCAATTACAACTCACTATCTTCTGCCCATATCCGCTGCTTTTCTGCTTGGTTTTGCCTGCTGACTCTTTCACATAGAACTAATTTCTCAGTACACACAGCAAGATGCCTATGCTCAAGGAGCCCTGGAAGAAATACAGACCATTCCCGCCGCTCAACCTCCCAGACCGGCTATGGCCCAACAAGACGCTCGAGAAGCCGCCCCGGTGGCTCTCTACGGACCTCCGGGACGGCAATCAGTCCCTGGTTGACCCCATGGTATGCCAACTGATGAAAAGTGAAGTCATAAACACTCACAGCGCAAAATAGGATGGCCGCCAGAAATGGGACTACTTTGCTATGCTCGTCAAACTGGGGTACAAGGAGATTGAGGTGTCGTTCCCCTCAGCATCGCAGACCGACTTCGACTTTACCCAGAAACTCGTCCAGACGCCCGGCGCTGTGCCCGACGACGTGTGGCTGCAGGTCCTCTCGCCATGTCGCAAGGAGCTCATCCGTCGCACCGTCGATTCCCTGAAAGGCGCAAAGAAGGCTATTCTACATCTGTACCTCGCCACAAGCCCATGCTTCCAGCGCATAGTGTTCAACATGAACAACGAGCAGAGCAAGGCTTTGGCCGTCGAGTGTACAAAGTATGCTCGCTCCATCACAAAGGACGACCCTGCCAACGCAGGCACCGAATGGGCATACGAGTTCTCTCCGGAGACCTTCTCGGACTCCAACCCCGACTTCGTTCTTGAAGTCTGCGAGGCGGTAAAGGAGGCATGGGGACCGACAGAGGACAACCCGATCATCTTCAACCTTCCTGCCACAGTCGAGGTGGCAACGCCGAACATCTACGCCGACCAAGTCGAGTACTTCTGCAGGAATATCTCAGAGCGAGAGAAGGTCTGCGTCTCCCTGCACCCCCACAATGACCGCGGTTGCGCTGTAGCAGCAGCAGAACTCGCCCAGATGGCCGGCGCAGACAGAGTCGAAGGCACACTTTTCGGCAACGGCGAGAGGACAGGCAACGTGGACCTCGTTACACTGGCCCTGAATCTCTATACACAAGGCGTATACCCCAACATCGACTTCTCCGACCTCAAATCCGTCATCGACGTCGTCGAATCCAGCAATAAGATCCCCGTGCACCCCCGCGCCCCCTACGGCGGCCAGCTCGTTGTCTGCGCCTTCAGCGGCTCCCACCAAGACGCCATCAAGAAAGGCTTCCAAGAACGCAAAGCCAACAATGCAAACAACGAGTCACGCTGGCAAGTTCCCTACCTCCCTCTCGACCCTCAAGACATCGGCCGCACCTACGAAGCCATCATCCGCGTCAACTCGCAAAGCGGCAAGGGCGGCGTCGCCTGGATCATCCAGCGCCAACTCGAGCTCGACCTGCCCCGGGGTCTGCAAATCGCTTTCTCGAAAATCGTGCAACGCAAAACAGACATGTTGGGCCGCGAACTCAAGCCCACGGAAATCACAGAGCTCTTCGAAGACGCGTATCATCTCAAGCGCAACCCGAGATTCAGTCTCATCGACTACGATATCACGACCGATCGATCGAAATCGCCCGCGCCACCCGAGCCGGGCAAGACGCAGTCATCGAGAAACCTGCAGAGAAAGTTCAAGGGTGTTATTGAGATTGACGGCACCGAACATACGATTGAGGGCGTCGGTAACGGTGCGATCTCTTCGCTGGCGGATGCCCTGAAACGTCTTGGTATCGATCTCGATGTTTTGGACTACAAGGAACACGCTATCGGTGGACACAAGAACGTCAAGGCTGCTACGTACATCGAGTGCAGCGCTACCGGTGCGAGCGGAAAAGTATGGGGTGTGGGTATCCATGAGGATGTCGTACAGGCGTCCCTGATTGCGTTACTGTCGGCCGCTAGTTCGGTAAGTACGACCGTTTGGGTGTGGTTCGATGAGCCATGACGAGGTGCTCAAAGAGAGGTTTGTTTCTGGTTTCTAATGATTGCAGTTTCTGGATAGCCGTCCTACGACGCCGATTCCGTTCCGACCTAAGAGGTCGAATACCGGGAGTAGTATCCCGAGCCCCGATCGTACATCGCTGGTGGATCGTCTGGAGGCGCAGGTTAATGGGGAGGAGAAAGAGGTTGTCGGTGGTGGGGTGTAGGATGTTTCTGAATCTTCCGCTTGCGGGTGATATGGCGTTGCGGGATTCTGTATAGTATGATAGCCACTGGGAGATTTCTGCTTCAGTAGTGTTGCGTTGGGCGTGAGATGCGCATCTGCATCTATGTAATTAAAGATATGGTATGAAGATGGATGATAGGATGAGTTTGCGAGATGCCTGCATCAAGGGAAAAAGTTCGTTTGCGAGCATTTCATATTTGCAACTAGATGATCTGAAACGAAACAATACTCTCTATACATTGCACACGGGCTATAAACAGCGACCATACATGCCAAAAGCAAAGCACGAGTGAACCATGCTTTTCCAACAAACGCCTCGAATGCTATGCATCCTTCCATCCATAACCTGCGCCTCTCTTTCGCACTGCACCCCTCCTGAACACTTCTCCCACTATTCCCGTCGAGAAATCTTTGCCGAACACTCTGCTCTACTGCAACATCCCCTCCAAATCCTCGCCCAAAACCTCTTCCACCATCCCAATCCACCTCTGCGTCTCCCTCTCCACACTCTCCTCATCATCCTCCCTCAACTCACTAATAAACGGCAACATCTCTGGCAACAGCGCCAACCACTCTTCTCCCAAGCGTTTCGTCAACGCCTGTTCGAGCAACACGGTCGATAACCTCGTATGCGCTTCCTCGGCCCGCATGTACTTGAGTAGGATGCTGTTCATGTTGCGGTGGTTGTCGAGAGAGCTGGATGACGCGGCTGCGAGCTCCACGATGGTCGGGATGATGTGGGTTGTGATGAGGGTGGGGGCGTTGAGGGTCAGCGTGGCGAGCAGCGGGAAGAGGATCGTGGTGTAGTGCGATGGGGCTTGCCAGAAGGAGTCTTGGTCGTGGGCGAAGGTTGCGAGGAGGGCGGGGAAGAGGGAGGTTGGGAGAGTGGTTGTGAGGGAGGCGGGGTGTGAGACGAGGTGTTGGAGGAGGTAGACGAGGTGGTCGAGGGTGTAGCTTGAGTAGCTGGTTACGATGGACTGGGGGTCTGTTAGCATGTTTGCAAAGATTGTGAGGGGGTTCAAACAGACCTTGAGCTTGTCGAAGAAGGTGGCGAGGAACTTGCAGAGCGTGATTGAGCGGCCGAGCTCCTCGTCTTCGTCCGCAGATGCAGAGTCAACGAGCTGGACAAAGAAGGGACGAAATGTCGCATCGTTGAGTTTCAGCGTCATGGCGATGACGGAGTCCACCAAGGATGTCTCCAGTTCACCGATTTCATCTTCATCGATACTATTGTCGGACTTGCGGGATCGTATCGCGCGACGAACATTGAACAAGTCGGAGAAGAGACCAAACAAGCTTGAGCTGGTCTTGATGAGTTTGACTTTGGTCTGGTGGTCGATGGTCGCTGCGAGGAGCTGCAGATGCTCCACGGCCGCCTCATAACCGTTCTCAATCGCCGAAGGCCACGTCTCCTTGATGGCAGCGAACGCCTCTTGTGCTCCGATATGCGTAGCCACGACTTGATAGAATTGTTCTCTGCTCTCGTCGCAAGCCTCGTCCATATCGCTGACAGCCGAGCGGTGAGCAAGCTCAAGAGCAGGCACCATGTACTCGCGAGTAAAGACAAATGCAAGGCGCTCAACGACATCCGACAGAAGAGAGAAGACGGCATTGTGCAGACCGTTGTTGTCGCTTGAGATACTCTCCTTGAGGTAGTTGAAGGCGGTTGGCAGAACGGTCGGAAGAAGTGAAATGGCCTCGTCCCGGAGCACATCGACCATAGATGTCAAGCACAGCAGCGAGAGTATGCGCACACGGTCATCGCTGCTCAACAATGACTGCTTACCAGACACCGTGCGTGCGACAGCGCCGACGGCAGCAACATCCTTCTTGCCGAATCTCTCAACGATGCGATCAATGCAGCTGACAACAATAGCCTTGACGTCAACTTCAGCAGGTTGCTGCAGAAGTGTATCAAGACGCGGGAGGAAGGAAAGCAAACAGTCGACAGATTGCTGGTCGTTAGTGACAACATGGCCAGCGCGGATCTCAACGGACTTTATGACAGCAATTGCAACCTGGTGGTCGGGATTTGCAAGAAGTAACTCCGCAGTTCGGACCAGATCGGCGGTTGGAAGGAGGTCCAGGCACTTTGCCAACACACGGCTGCACGTCTCGTACGTCCGTTTGCTATTAGCAACGGTTTTCGACAGGCGGATTGTGGTTTCGACAATATCTGCGAAGATAGCGCGTGGTTTCGTAGAGTCCCTGCTCTTGCGGAAGGCCTTGTTGACGAGTCCTTGGACAGACTTATTGGTCGCCAGATCGGCTAGCGAGGACAGAAGGGTGTTCACAGTGTTCTCCACCTGAGCTGGCTGCTTCTCCCTCAGACCAAATAGTGTGTCAGATACCGTGCGCTTCGGGCTTGCGGCATCCACCACGAGACTGAGATAACCCCTAAACGCCTCGAGGGTCATGGCCGGTTCGAACTTGAGCAACAGCTCTGGGATGAACTTCTTCGTTGCTGGGCTCGTAGGGTACATATCTACGAGCAGAGCGATGATGGCGGAGAGCGAGTCCTGAGGTCCGAGGGTTCTTGCAAGCTCAGAGAACAGCTTTAGTTTCCTGTGCTGGGGAATATGCTCGAAGGCGGCAGTGAAGCTCAGAAGAAGGTCGGCAACACCTGTTAAGAGGTTCTTATGCTTTGATCTCAGCGAAGAAGCGAGTTGAGGCACAACTCTGGAAATAGTCTGGTCGACAACGTGCGCGGAATAGTCGTCGTTCTGCTTGAGCAAAGTTGCTCCAATGAAGGTGAAGATGGGCATGAGATTGTGCAACACCAGTTCAGGGACCCAGGATGCCAGGCCTGCGATTAGGAGAAGAGCAGCGTTCTGCACCTGCGGGCTCTCCGAATGACGAATGCAATCGATGAGCAAGTCAGCGCGGACAGCGGCCTGTTGATCGGCGGTATCTGACATGGTCTTCAGCTGATTGACCATCGGGGTAAGGGAACCTAGGATCAAGCTATGCAGATACACCAGATCGGATCCTGTTTGCTGCTGGAGATGCTGCAAGTCTCCCAGTATGGAGAATATGTTCTTGAAGAGTTCCGTGTGCTCCCCGGGGTTTGATCCTTCAATCAGCTCGAGAACAAGCGTGAGCTTTCGCACAAGCCTTGTCACATCATCGGCAGACTGGACATCCAGGCGCGCCATCTCATTTCGACTCGTTCGCCTCCTCTTTTTGGCAGGTGGGCCTTCGGGCATCTGGACGGCGGCCGGAACACTCTCGATGAAATCCAGTAAGACGGTTGTGTCGAGCTTGATCGTACGCAGAGTCTCCAAGGAGCGAGCTCTGCGAGTCTCGTCGATCACGCTCGTGGATCCTTCTTTCAGCGCTGCATCCAGGAGTGCTTGACCGAGAGCGACCCGGGAGTCTATCTTCATATTCGGCCAGAGGGCAGCCAATCGATCGAAAGCGACATCCAGGAGGTTCGCGCGATCAGTGTTGAGAGACCCAGAAACAAAATCTTTCAGCAGCTCCACGCTGTCGGCCTCTCGTGCCATGATTGAAGCGATGTGTCCCTTGTCAGCATCCAAAACGTCCAGATCCTCGGCCTTCGTCGCGAGGGCGGCACCTTGAGCATTGAGCGAGCACCAGGTGCGGACGACCGGAAGTATGTTGTTCGCGCGCGCACTGCTTGTCGTCTTGTTGACGACAGCGAAGACGGGCAACAGACACAGACGCACACGCAGAAGCGGTGTAGCTGCAACATGACTTGCCAGGAAGGACACCAGCGCATTCTTTGCTGTCGACTTGACTTTCTCAGCCTTCGATGTTTGCGAGCCCTCTAGCAGGCCCCTCAAAGATGGGATGATGAAGTTGGGGTCCAGAACACTCTCCTCGAGGATCGGCGTCAGCACGGAGGATACCAGAGACGAAGTCTGACCCTTCGGCAAAGCAGTGATCTTGTTCGAGTCCTTTCCGTACAGCGACGAAGCAGCCCAGACGCCATATTTGCTGTTCTTCTCAGCGGCAGCAGCCTTTTCCGAGAGCGCACCAATACATGTTGCAGCGGCACGACGGACGGCCGGTACTGGATCAGCGAGTGTGCAAATGAGATAAGGGATCAGGTGCTGCAGATCACTCGCATCATTGAGCTCCTTGATCAACACCGTTGCGGAACGAAGCGCTGTGAGTTTGGAGGGATTAGAGGTAGGCGTGCACCATGTCCGAGCCAAAAAGCTGAGGAACAGTGGTTTCTTAGCCGCTTCGTTGCGTCCAAGCTCTTCGGACTTCAGGAACCCAGTAGCGCGTTTGGCGGTGCTGGCGACTTGTTCGAATGCAGCGAGTGTGGCCCGGAAGTCCTCTGAAGCTTTTGCGTCCAAGAAGCTGGTAACTGTAATCTTCGGAGGGGTGATAGAGACAGCGTCGAGTCCAGAATCAACCATATCCGCATCAAGCATCTCCTCATCGTCCTCCTCATCTAAGTCCATTGTGGTCTCCATAGGTTGGTCGATCGACAAGCCAACCGACTCGAATTCAACATGACGCTCCCGCATGAGGTCCTGCAGTGTGGCCCTGGTCCGTGGGGATTCGCTCAACTTGCTCGCAAGCTCGATCAATTGTCCATGCTGAGAGGAACCGGGTGGACTGTCTTTGATGAGTTGTAGAACCACCGAACAAGATAGCGAAAGCTGGGAATCGTCCAACAGATTCGCTGCGACGATTCCTCGGAAAAGCGCAACGCTCTCATCTTGACGGCTTCCTCGGCCAATCATCTCCAAAGCACCCAAAGCGCAGCCAAGCGCAAAGCGCTCTACCCTGTACTTTCCCGAAAGCGCTTGCAGAGTCGGAACCAGATTCGTCAGGTTGAAGATCCGCTTCGTCACGGCGGCCGGGAAACGGGGTGTAGTTCTCTCTTCCGCGATGACCGACATGCACATCAGCGCCCCTTCCATGCTTTCCGTGGTCTGGCTTCGGATTACGGCCTCCAGAAGAGAATCCAGAACTTTCTCCGGGAAGTTGCCCTTGGTGACCAGAATCACGATGATCATGTAGCTGCCCATGAGCGCCTCGGGAATATTCGTCATCTTCAAACACTCGTTGAGAACGGGTAGAACGCGGAGAAGAACTTCCTCTACACGTTGTTCTTGGACTTCTCTTCGGCCGGATTGGCTCTGTTCGAGGATCGCATCCACCGCCTGTGCGGTGACGCCGGACCAGAATGACAGGAGGGTCGGTCCCTCGTGGCCTCTGCGTAGTACTTCGACAATATACTTTTGAAGTGAGGTAAAGAAATTCGGTGTATTCGCAGCGGTGTATACGATCGTCCTTCGGGGAGGGTTCGTAGGCGGCGTCAGGTACGGGTGTAAGAAACGTAGCGCATGTGGAGGGTTGGAGGGGAGGATGGAGAGAAGTGATAGGAACTGCGGTGTCGCATGATACGGGAGGTATGTGAGGACGAGGCATTCAGTATTGTACTCATGAACCCTAATGGAGTCAGCGTACAGCATAAAATATCACAGACTATCAACGTACCGGAATCTCCTCACCAACCACTCTAACGCCTTCTCCGCCGGTTTCAGTAGGATCCTTGGCCCGACAAGCGTCATGAAACTCTCCAGCCATTGGTCCAACTTCTCGTTCTCCTTCTTCGTCATCTGCGTCCGATCTTCATTCTTGCTCTGCTCGGAGAACAGCGTCTTCGCGAATGGCAAGAAGCGCTGATCCAGAGCGCACAGGTCCCGATAACCCTCGTAACATATCACATATAGAGATTCAAACGACTGTGAAGCCGCAACCTTGGGTTCATAGAGCAGCGATTTCCCATGGGCGGCTTTTTGCGCCTTGAGGTCGAGTTGGTGTGTCGTCGAAGCCGCGATGGCCGCGAGCTGCTTTTGGAGGGACGTCATTCTGTGTTTCGGAAGATGCGCGTGTGCGCTGGGTATCTAAGCGTCCATGGAATCCGGCAAGCAGTCGTGCGAGGGTATCGTGGCGCAAAAGCGTGCGAGTTTTGGCGTGGAGTGTCGAACTTCTGAGGCGTCAAAAAGTTCACCAGCTCCATTTTCTGTCGACAGGGATTAGATCGATAGAGCGCACGGGCCACGCCGGGCGGCTTCTTCGTTAACGCCGACGCCTCAACACCATCACAACCAATTTATCGACAATGACATTGAAATTTCTACGTCTTCCGCTATGCGAAACCATTTGGCTGATTTGGTGATGGCAGCCTCCTCAAGCACCAAATCATCTGCGTCATGTTCAGATAGTCTCAACCCTTTGTAAGTACACCATGAGACACCTAGCCTGTACATTTATCGAACGCACCCAGCGCATCGAAGAAGTGGGCTCCTTGCGGGTTGGGATGAAAGTGTTCAATCCGCAGTAGTTCAACCAACAATAATCTACACCTCTCCACCAGGTACATTCATGCCATGCAACCCCTTATACCCATTTCTCTCCTGCCTCGTCCACCCCTCCAAAACTTCCCTCCTTACCCCCTCATTGATCTCCCATACCTCCACTTTGATCGGTCTGCACGTCTTCTTCATCCCTTCGTCCGCATGCTCCTCTTTCTCGGCTCCCTGCGTCCAACCCCACGCACTCAAATCCCCGCCAGGACACGTACTCAGAGCACACAGCAAGTCCTGCTCGGCGAAGAAATCGATGAACGAGTCCTTGGTTGCGGGCGACGATTCCATGAAATACCGACCTTCGGAGTCCAGACCGGTGACCTGGAAGACGTTCAAGACATCATGGACATCGAACTCGGTTAAGCGGTAGGGAAGGATCGCGCGGGTGAGGTTGGAGTGGCAGTGATAGTCGTAATTGGTGGAGGTGAGCATGTTGGAGACTGGGTGGATTAGTATGAAGTCATTCGACTCAGTGACAGGGTTGATGGGATTGGTCATTCTCCAGCCTCGTTCTCGATCCGTCATTGAGGACGTCTTTAGGCCATTTCGCAAGGGAGGCATTTGATGCAAGACACGAAACCACGAAAGCAAACAAGGAAAACACCAGGCTTACCGTAAGGATCACACCTTGTTCCAAGCAGATCATGACACCTCCCACCCCACCTCGTCCCACCACCCCTCTCTGTCTTCCTGTCCTCTCTCCTCCCCTCCTCCCCCGTTACCTCTGGAGCATCCTCCAACAAACATCCATCCTTGATCATCCCACACAACGGCCTCATGAACGGCAAACAGCTCCACAACCGATCACCCTCTTTCACATGGCTCCCCTGTAACTGTCTCGTCCTCGCCGCCCAAAACCTCTCTCGGGGATCATTCGCGTTCCAGACATTCAGGTCTCCGACCTTATTGAAACTCAGTAATCAGAAGATGAGATGAATTGGTAGAATGGATATCAACAGACCTGAGGCCCCTCTGGAGTGGAGAGACGGAAGATACAACCGGCCGGAACAGTCCAGGCGCGGCCGGAGCGAGGCGGGATCACAAGCGTAGAGCGAAGAGTGAGGTGTTCAGCTGGGAGTTCAGAAAGACGTTTGTAGAGCGTTGTTGGGGGGTGGAGAGGGGAATTGGAGGACGTTGGAAAGTAAGCGGGTTGAGGTGGGTGTTCCGGCATGATTTCGACTGTAAACTGCAAAATCGAAGACACGCTTCTCTCGTATGAGGATGGCGCAGACAGGCAAATGATCAGATGTACGAGTTACTCTAATGCTGCATCTGAATGTGAGGTCTGTAGTACATTGTGAAAGCTTCCTACAAAGGTAACTACCGCGGGCCGTCGGTAAGCGAGACGGGTAGATCCCGATGTCGGCATGGTCCAGGCAGCCGATCTACGTGCTCATATCAGCATGATGGAAAATAGATAAATGGGGGTGGGTTACTGACTACGCAATCATACGGTCCAACAAAGCCTTCCCCCGGTAGCAGAACGCGGGTGTCTGTGAGGAGGAGGGAGGTCGGGTCGACAAGGGACGGGGTGACTAGGGTCCTGGTCGAGATGTCTCGAGCGACGCGGCACAGACCAGAAGGCGAGAAAAAGGAAGAAACGGGCGAGGTCCTAGGGGATGGCAGATTTAGGGGTGCCAAAGCGCGGCTGGCGGAGCCTGGGTGAGGCTCTGCGAAGAGAGGAGAGAGGAGGAAGAGGACTAACTCGGACGCCGTCTTGACAGTTCTAGGATCCTCTCTGCACACACGACGGTTTCATGCGGATGGAGAATCGTTACTTCACTAAGTCATTGTTCACTGCATGATTTGGAACATTTCTAAGGCCCCCCACTGTGTCTACAACAACAGTAGTGAAGTATGCAAGCATACAGAGACATGACTGCAAGAGTGACAAAAGGAGCACAAAGACTGAGCACAATGATTGTGATTTGAATTTCTACAACGCCACCGATTGTCCAGGCGCCACCACCGATATCCAGATGAAGTACGTTTTTGCCATCCGACTCCATCCATAATGCAAAGACCAAGGTGTATCCCACGCGCAAAGAGCCGAATATGACATGCAGAAACGACAGGTTCATGAAAGTGCCTAACCAAACAAAGAAAGTGGGTGGAACAAACAATGATGCATTTGTACAACGAATGTGTCCCTTTCAAAATGTGGAACAGGTACTAGGGTGGCGTGGTCACACGACCCGTTCCCTCAAGAAGTGAAGTTGGTAACAGTGTGGGGAAGAATGGAAGAACGGGGAAAGACATGTAACACGAAGAGAAGTGGGTGCGACGCTGCGCGACGTGCCCTGTGAGGTGGTTCGCTGCACTTAGTTGCAATTGGGCTCAACAAGCTTATAGCCATCGTTTCCAGGTTTCTCCTCGACGTCAGGTCCAGGGTTTGGAAAGCGGAGTTCGTATGGATCTCCAGGAGAGGTACATCGGCTTCCCTCGCGCTCGATGTCGATGTCGAAAGACATGAGAGGACGGCTTGCGAAGGCCGCTGCCTCTGCGCGACGGAGGGGAGCCTTAAGAGCCTCGGCGCGCTGAAGTTTGCGCTTGTGCAGTGCCAGAGCCTCGCGCTCGGCATGGCGGCGATGGCGAGGACCGCAGTCGTCGCATGTACAGCCCTTGGTCCAGATCTGAGATGGGCACAAGCACGTGCAGCCTAGGGTGTACCGTTCGTACGAAGGTTGCTCCTGCGGCTCTTCGACGTTGTTGGGGGGCTGCTGCTCGTTCTCGTCGTTGGAAGGTTGCTGCTGCTCTGCTTCGTCATCGTCGTCGGTCGGGGGCTGAGGTTCCTGCGGAGCCTCACCAGCGCCGGCGATGGTGACGGAGGCACAGTTCATGTTGAACTCTTGCTCCCGGTTGATCCAGGTCCAGGCGAAGACAGCCGGGCCGGATGGGGTGTCAGCAGGAATGGTGAATTTGTATGTGTGGTCGTCGGGATCCCTCGACTCAGCCTTGTCGTGGTCTGGGAAATTTCCCTGCCATGTCTTGACGACCCTGAACGTCTTGCCACGATCCATGCTCAGACCGATCTGCGCGGAGCCGCCGGCGTGGGTGCCGCCTAACGGATTCACGTCGTCTCCTGTAGCATCCGTGTTCGTAATCTTGAGTCCGGAGACAGAGAAATTCGCTGTCTGTCCCGCGGTCCAGGTCACGACGGATTTACCCTCAGGCTTGTCCAGCAAGCCCAAGTGACCCTTGCAAAGGTCTTTGATTGCCTGATTCTCCGGGCCACAGCAGCCATAGGGGTAGTTGAGGAGGTGATTTGCACCGTTCGTTGGGGTGTAGGGGTTGTTGTCTCCCAGGAGAGTGGGGGGATAGTGGAGGTGCATATGAGCTTGAGCGAGGCCCAGGAAGGCGAGGAGGCCGGCACCGTGTACGAACATGTTTGGCGAAGTGATGTGATGGTAGAGTGGATGAAGAAGGATTTTGGTTTTGGGTGGTTGAAGGGCACAGGTAAAGGTGGCCTTATATTGGGGCGGTGACAAAGAGCGGCTGTGAATGTATAAAGGACACTGTGTTGTGCAGCGGAAGTCCGGTTGACAAGGCCGTCCGGGAAAAGTACAGTGGCTTGCAGCTGCAGCACAATGGGGGTGGTAGGCAGCAAAGACAAAGTGAGGCAGCAGAAAGAAACGATCCTGCGTTTGGAAACGAAGAGTGCTCAAAAAGGAGTGTTGGTCCCTAATAGGGCTTCGGCGGTCACAGACTGGAGAGAGCGGGCGTCACACTGTGCTGGAGGGTGACAGCGCCTGGGTCCCTTATATAGGACACCTGATTAGCACTGGCCCCTTGATCCTCAGGAAGTGATTGCGCCAGGGCGCCAGAGGGCCGGAGTCTCGCATTTGGTAGCGAAAATCAGCCGTTGTACCACGCGGCGGACGAAGGTGGATGGGATTCAGCGGGGCGGAAGACCCACTCCTCCCCGGTCTCGAGGTGATGATGAGCGGCGAGGTGCATGGCATGGCAGTGTTTCGAAACGACGGCGAATCGCGGATGGGGACATCTCCCGTCGGGGCATTTGATCCTTGGATGGCTGTCAATGGCCGGTCCCCGAGACGTGGTGTTTCAAGTCGGAAGTGTTTGGCGCTAGTCCGTATCTGGCAAAGGCCGGCGGTTGCGCTATCGATAAGGAGAAGCGACAGCCGCCGGGCGCCATCTCATCCACGCCCTCCATGCTTCGGACTCTCCACCATGCATGTCGAAAACGCCCCCGTCGCCTATGCCGGTCCAAGACTGGTCAGTCTCCTCCGTGCCTGCGTTGTGGAGCCGCAGCTTGCTTTTTGGGCGTCCTGGACTTAGTTTAACTTGTTGGCCTGTTGGCCTTCCTCGTATTCACCAGGTTTGACCCGAAAGCAACGCGCCTTCATCCATCAAGGCAATAAACAACATTACGCATTATCACAGTGTCGTCACAAACCGCATCACGTTCCGGGACAGAACCTGTCACCTGCAATTCTAACTATGTCTGTCTCTCCGCATTGGGTCAGTCACTGTGCTCCTTCATCTCGGGGGTTCGTTTGTGGAGTTGGCTGCAGAAGTGACTGAGATCCCGCTCGCCCTCAATTCAGCAAAAGCGGACTCTCCGAAATTTTGGGGTTTCCAGGGCGGACGCCTGCAGCCGGGCGCAACCAAGACACCTGTCAGCTGAGATGAGTGTTACGCCACCTCCACGCCCTGTTCGTTGGCATGCACACGCCCAGGAGGACAAAGAAACATTTCCATCTTCTGCTTGTTTCGAGATAATTGATTACTTCCTGTTTAAGCCCCTTTCTAGACTCTCCACTGCCGAGACTTCAAGTCGTACAGAGGTCCATGGTTGCACGAGTGGTTTCTCCTGCCCCATAGCGGGCATCATGAAACCTAAAAGTTTTTGAGGCTGCAAACGTCCCGAAAGGAAGAGCCACATCACAGGACTAACGTTACCAACCTTGGAAAATGGCCCCAGGGGATACGTACACATTGTGCGTACGCGCTCTAACAGTACCAAGAACCCCAAACCAACACAAGGATAAGCGCCCTCGACAACTCACTGTGGCAAGCCAGATTCCAAAGGTACGAGCAGAGTAAGGCGAAACTCTCAAACGCCGTTGCAAGAAGTTGCTATCATCTCTCCCTCTGGGAGTTGTTAATCACCACCCCATAACTCATCACCCACCCAATCAAGGCTCGAAGCGCGGCCCACTCTAACGCCACAAAATGTAAGTACCTTTACACTGCAAAATTCTACCTCTTTCGTATCGCTATGTCTTCTAAAAGGCGGTCGTTTTTCTTGCAGCGCGCTCGGGTTAGGGAGATAGGGTTGGGTTTGCTCAGGTTAGGGCGTGGAGAAAGATTTTCTATAGGGTTAGGGTTGTTTTGTTGGGATAAGAGTTATGGGGTGGTGATTATTATCTTATGGGGTGGTGATTAACAACTCCCCTCGCTCTCTATTCCACTCATTTTCGCACCAAATTCGGCACCGATGGCTCCTCCATGTGTCCGTACCCATATCCCACTCATGCTGCTCAAACTAGCTTGAGGGAGTCTTTTGAAGCCTCCCACTCGCAGTGGAGTGTTTAAGCACTGTCAATATCACATGTCACTTCATGTCATCTTTCAAGGCAGTCTTCATAAGGTTTGCAAGTTTGGGGTGTGTTGATTACATTATCATTATGTTGTCAAAATTAGGGTTTACGCTGTAATTGAAACGAGATGCACAAAACAAACCTCCGCCATAAGTACGATCTCCACCTGGCCCTCAACGGTATCGCACGGCGTTCCGACGCTGGAGCGTGCAGACATTCCAGTTCGGCTCTGTGGCCGCATACCGAAGACCTGGGCGGTTGATCTCTTCGTTGAACGGGGCCTTCGCTTTGACCGGAGCCACAGTCTCTGAACGTACTGTAGGCGGCTTTGTTGCTGACCGGTAAGTATCAGCACGCATACGCGCCGTCATGTGTGCAACGGCCTTTTCGGCACGCTGCTCGACTGCACGAGCGTAGCACTCGCCAGGCGTGAGACGCCAGTCTTGGTTGTCCCCAATCGCGAAGTGGAGCCACCGCCACCAGGTGTTGTTCCCACACTCACAGACTGTATGGAAACGGACAGCGTTCGCCTTGGAGAGACCAAGGCGACGGCGAACGGGGTCAGCACGGAAACTTACCCCACAGTCTTGACAGATGGAGCCGTAGAAGACGGAGTTTGATAGGAGCGGCCCGACCTTCATCTCGTCCCGATTGGGGAGATCAATCTGTTGAACTACGTCAGTGACGCAGCACTGCTTGCAGAATACTTTCGAGCATTTAGCGCAGTCCATCTGGCCAAATGGAGATGTACCTTCATACTCGATGATCGTATTCTCGTGGTTGCACTTGCAGCACCACCACGCTCCGTCGGCGCCGTCGGTTGTGAGTCGTTGGATATTTGCATACTCCAGGTCGAAGTAGCAAGTGCGGTCGGTGGGTGCGTTGGCGCGTTTTGCCATTGCTGCTGTTGGTGTTGTGGATATTTGTTGGTGTTCGGTTTGGTGTTGGGTTTGGTGTTGGGTGTTTTGTGTGTGGTGTGTATACGGTATGGTACTGTTTGGGACTGTTGGTGCTGTTGCGATGGAAATTCGTTCGTTCTGGTTTGCAAACATATCATCCATCGCCGGAAGTTTATAAACATATCCCGCATATTCTTCCTCATCGTCCGGAAGGTGTTGTTCAGTGACAACAAGCGCGAAAACTCAGTGAAAGTGTATATAGATAGTGGTGTTGTAGAAGTATATATATGAGACACGATTGAACACTGCTGGAATGATTGGAGCTCGGGAGTTGAAGATATCAGCGCATTGTGAGTGAACAATGTGCGCTGGGTGCTGATGTTGGACTTTCTGTGGGTGTTATATGTGCACAATGAGACATGAGTAGGAGAGTAAGTCAGACATCCTCTAGGACATCGGTGAAGTTTGACTATCTGTAGACTTGCTGTCTTTCAGCTTTTCCGAGACTTCCGAACGGACATGTGTGCATGAAGGTAGTTCAGGTTGCGTGCCAACGCTTATAGGAAACGATTCCCTTGGCTACACTGCTAGAAACGGGTAAGATACTACAAAAGTAGATGAGAGGTTCCTCAACTCTCCGAAATCAGGCAGTTAGTATAGAGCTCGCTGTCTTTCGGCTATTCTGAGACTTCAATCAGACATGCAGTGCAAGAGGGTAGAACAGTCACATTGATTCGCTTACAGAAGTCTGAATATTTTGCCTGGGTGGCTGAAACAGATAAGGAGATACAGAATGCAAGAAGGCTTCCACGAGACTTCGGAATCAGGCAATTGGTATAGCAGATACGCTGATCCTTCTCTTTGTTTTTCTCACTCTTGCGAGGTCGCTCTAGCTACCTGCTCTGCAGCGAAGACGGGCAAAAGAAGCGTAGGATACCGATAACTCAACTCTCTCGGCTGAAAAATAAACTCTCTCATTTATAGGGTGAATCTTCGCAATCCATCTTCCCCAGGGAGGCTCAAGGATTCGAGTCTCCAGTAAAGCTGAGAACCTTGAAGACACCCCGTCCTCTAACGTTTCAACCAATAGACCCTTCTTATAGAAACGATAACTCTCACTGTCGTTGTGTGAAGGTCCAGCGGGTATGGAAGTACCGTTTATGGATCTCGGTTGGTTCTCGGGGATGAGCGTCAGGGTTCTTTGCACGGGTGGTGATATCAAGACAGTAAAGAGTAGACTTTCTGAAAAGGATATCGTGGATTGAAAACCAAGTGTACTAAGGAAGTACTGATTGAAGGTTGAACACAACAATCCATAAGGGTTTGTTGTGAGGTCTATATACTACGTGGGAAAGCGTGCCATCGCTCGAGAGTGTGCCATCGCTCGAGGGTGTGCCATCGCTCGAGGGTGTGCCATCGCTCGAGGGTGTGCCATCGCTCGAGGGTGTGCCATCGCTCGAGGGTAGGTCTTGGCTCGATGGTAGGTCACGTGATTGCGTAGTACAAAATCCCATCTGGCGTTACCCCGCTCGGGTGGTGACCTGTCAAGTCCGCTTCATAGCCAGTGGTCGTAACACGTTGATACCGGCGGTTTTGAGAAGCACACTGCAGGGTATCTGGTGCACGCTACACATTCTCTCCGGATGATTTAGTACAGAAGTGCGCACAAGGTAGAAGGGAAGTGGTACCTATGCCCTAGAATAACTGTCGAAGACTTTATCAATTCACGACACCTGCACCCACCCATGCATGCATGCAACGCCTCCTACGTCACAGACAGCGCCTCTCATTGGTCAGAAGTGTATCCGGGGTAGCCGCCAGCCACACCGCCAAGACCTGGGGTAGAGACCACAACAACCTACGACGTCACTTTACACATCTCTCCTACATACACTAACAGCTTCCACAACGAGCCGGCAGCATATATAGGGCCGTTCTCACTAGCACATCGCGTCTTCATTCGTCTACAGAGCCCAAATTCGCCCCAGAACATCCTTAGGCTTTCACCGGGCGCTGCCTCACCACCATCATACCATGGCGTCATATTTCGATGTGCAACCGCCCTCCAAAGCGACGGCGGAAGTTCTCAAGCCCTCTTACGACGGCATTAACGACGCACGACGAGATGGACTATTGACGCCGCAGGTTACGCGCATTCTCGACGAGCTTGACGAGAACCATTCCGATTCAGGCGATTCAGATTCTGACTCCGAGTCTGAGGTCGGTCAAGACTTAGATCGTGGTTGTGCAGACAAGAGGGAGACTTCAAAGGGAAAGGAAGCGGAGACATCGATGTCCCAGAGGAAGGATTCAGGCGTCCAGGAATCACTCCAGAAGACGTCGAGCTCGTCCGGTTCTTCCGACAAATCGCATAAGGGGAGCCCGCACTCCGCGTCCCGATTGAGGCATCCGCGACTGGATCGCTTCGTTTCGCTGCGAAGTACGTTGTTCTCGGCGCATGTTGCAGACAAACTCGAGGCCGAGCGAGAGTCGAAGGACACCGAACACCCTCCGAAGAAGACTTCTCCCGATCGGGGCATGAATACAGACGCGACGCATGAGCCGGAGACGAATAAGAGGCAAGGACTTGCACGCCGTATGACTGATAAACTACGGAAAGTCACGAGCAAGGAGGTCCCTACGATGGCCAAGATCCACGAGGGCGCTGCCCTCTCCAAGCAATCCTCTAACGCAGAAGATGCAAGCGGCGAGAGGCACCACAAGAAGCGCGACTCAGGACACATAGAAAGCGACGATAACGATAATGACTGTCTCCGCCAGTCCGAAATCGAAGACCTCGTTCGCTGGGTAAGCCAACGCAACAAGGTTGGTGAAGGGGAGCTACCGACAACCTCGGTCGTGTCAGACGGTGAGAAGCGTGGGAGTCTCAAACCAGAGGACGTAGATGAGCTTGTTAGCTTCATTGCGCAGAGGCGGAAAGGAGCTGCTGACAGCAACAAGGCCGACACGGCAACGAAGGCGAAGCCGGAATCTTCGCAGCACGACGATAACCTCAGCGACCCTTCCACGGAGTCCGACTTGGAGGATGACGATGACTCGAGGGACCTAGATGAAGACGACGTCAATGATCTCGTGAAATGGGTCAGTCGCAGCAAGGACCCTACGGGCGGAAACGGTGGGCCCGTTAAATCCTCTCGTATCGAGTCCTCCAAGCAGCCATCCTCAAAGAAGTCCTCCAGCAACTCTTCTCGCTCACACACAGGGAACAACACACCGAAAGCCATGCCCAACGCAGCAAAGCAAAGCTCCCCGCTAGCCAGAGTCTCGGAAACACAAGCATCACCCCTACGCAGCTCTAAGGTCCCAGATTACCCCGAATCCGTCGCTACCGAGGAAGATTTGGAAGCCAATCTCGACAACGAGGATATCAAGCTCCTACGCACAGTCACACGAGACGATTCTTCGAAGGAGCAGGAACTAATGCGCGAGGCGGCAATCCTGAAGTGGCGGTTGGAGAGAGATGAACAGAGGAAGCTGGGGAGGGTGGATTCGAGACATCGAAATAGTCTGACGGAGGAGGATGTGGATGAGTTGGTGAAGGAGGTGAATGAGAAGTTGAAGATGAGGGAGAGCAGGGCGTAGGACATGAGGGGTCGAAGCGTCGATGTTTGTGGTATAGGGCGGTATCGCTCAAGGGAAGTTTTACGGATATTCTAATGACTTGTGGGATCACGGTGTTTGGAGTTCCAATGTTCTAGGCCAATCATGATTGGTTTGAGGGCGTGGTACATCATATCTCACAGTCATTCTTAAGGTACTACCTTGTAATAGTATATAGTTTCTAATCCACCACTGCGTTTCCACGGAGACAACCACGGGAGTCGTCGCTAATTTGGAAGTTAAGATCCGCTTCCCTCAAAGCTCACTTTCCGTTACCTGGTATTCTAGCCATGTCTATCGGGTCACCATCACAAGCTCTTTCTACCTTCAGATACTGTTGTTTGTTTAATCCCTAGCCAAATGGAAGGCTTACCTTTGCAATGAAGTAAGAGTAGGTCAGCACCCCCAAACAATGCGGGCTATAAAGAGCAGTCCACCCATCCCATTTCCCCATCCCTCAAATAACAACACTGCTCCCAACATCCCTCCACACAATGATTTTCATCATGATGTTTTTGCTCTTGGCCTACCTCCCCGTTTCTGGCTTTCGGCTCCCAGGTCTCCTCGCCGGAGAGCTCACCGTCCCAAATGTGCTGAACACCCTCCCCAAGCCCGACAATGCCTCCGCCACCCCCCGCAATCCCAGCGAGGTGTTCTGGGCCCAGTTCGAGTGCGCTGTAAGTCTCTCCAAACATGCAAACTACTAGTATGACACCAAACTAACAAGATTTGAGCGCGTCTGTTTCCGCCACGCTGTCCCGAAGATAGCACCCGGCCCCTTAATTCAGTGGTACAATGACCACATCTGGCCGTGCGTTTTGGCAGGCTGCGAAGAACAGGGGTGGGCGGAGATCAACAATCGTATGTCACTTTATGGATTACCTGATTTTGAGAGACCTTTCGCTGATCCGTTGATCCTATTTGCACATGACTGGTTTACTTGCACCGGACAATATGATACTGAGGAGGAGTGCATTTTCCGCCGTGAGCCTCTCTCTCGGCGAGACTGGTGGAGTCGGGTGTTCGTCTACGCGGTGCTTGGTTTCTGTGGTTTTGGGGCTTTTTTGGTGCCTTCTCTCTTCGCTTTGTTTGCTCAGTTGTTTTCATCTTAAGTTATCAGATCAATCGTGATGATCCGTTTTCCCACCTACGATCAGTTCAATGCAGTGAGACAGAAGTGACACATTGCAGTATGCGATGTACGCTTGTGTGCCTCCACATACCGTAGCCCTGTATGTCAGACTTGTCTCACCGTATGATTTGCATTGTAACACCACATCGTCTATATATTTGACAGCTGCAACACCCAAACGTAGACACCTGCTTCGGCTGCCTCCACGTCGCCTATATACCTTTACAATACTTTTGTAGCTGCGCATTACCCGTATCTTACCGGAGATGTAGTACGTCAATAACGTACCTCCTATGACTTTCTAGGGCTTAAAAGCCCCTCACCCCCCCTCGTCTGGGCCAGGACCAAACATCCATCCGTTAGTCTTTACAACCCGTAGCCAAGCATCGCCGAGTCTTTCGACGGCCCGAAGACCCAAAGGTACATCATACACCACCGAAACACCATCTCAACGAAAATGGCTAACACTACGAAGCTAACACCCGCAGAGCCTCCGACTCCCCTGGAGGAGTATGAGGATATGCAGTTTGGACAGATCACGAAGATCAACTCTGACGACACAGATGGCGCATGGTACTGTCACCGTTGTACCCGCGAGAACGCTGTCATTCACTACCTTGGAGCGCACCCCTTCGTTCAGATGCGGTGCGGCCAATGTAATCATGTCGCATGCACAGACTGCTACATGACAAGCATCTTAACGCCCATCAATCCAGACATTCTTGGCCCTGCACCTGGAAACAAGTATCGTATCGCCGACATTGTTCCCGGCCACGAGTCGTACGGATCCATATGCCCAAACTGCGGGATCACTCATCGAGCGCAGGCAGTGTGGACACGGGCTCACTTCTGGAATTCCAAGAAACCAACTCACATCCAGTTCCAAGAGGATTGCGAATGTGGGATGTCCGAAGACGAACGCCAGTGGACATACTTCCACATCGGCAGCAACAAGAAGTGGCGCCTCCAACGAGAACAATGTTACATGGAGGCTGTCGAGCACCGTATCAAGAAATGAGCCGCTCCGCGTGGCCGGAATCAGGAGTGGGCGAAGAAGCGTCTCTATACAGAGTCGATGATTCCGCAAGTTCGCGATGCTTCTCGTCCACAAGCCCTTTCGTTCAAATCCACACCGTCAATTGCTTCCCACGTCGGACCCGGATCCTGGCGAGTACTTGAAGAAAGTAGACAGCTTTCTTTCGAATCCTTCGTATCGCTTTTCCTATCTCTAGAATAGGCGATGATTTAGTCAATGAAAAAAGCTTCTGCCTGCCAGAAACTCATATATATTGCACGTTCAGCTCGTTCACGTGATACATGACAAATGTGTCTAAGCCATAACACCCAAAGACAAACCGTGAATATCCGATCATCTGAGAAATCCTCATGCAGAGTTGGAAGTCAATTTCCAAAGGCCAGAACACTCCTTCATTGAGCTAGAAACTGTTAACTATAGAAATTCGCTACTTCTCACGTAGCTTTGCACCTCCGAAAAGACCTCGGGAGCGAGGTATAAACGATGTTCACACATGGTCTAAGCCGTTCAAAAAACGCGTACGTAATCGCTCCCTCACAAATCCACCTCATCCAAATTCCTCAAGAACTTTACAAACCACCTCGTAGCATCCATATGCGCCTGCACGGAGATCCGTTCATCAACCGTATGTATGCTTCCCAAACCCTCCTGCTCTTTGTCCCAGCCGGGTGCAAACCGGAAGATGTTCTCACTCAGATCCCAATAATACCGCGTATCTGTATTGCCCGTCATGATACCGGGGGCGACTAATACATCCTCGCCGTATAATGCTCGCGTCGTGCCTGCAAGAACGGAGTACGCGGAGGGCGCCTTGGGGTCGATCACGGTGGGGGTGACGGGCGCGGGTTCCAGTGCGGTTTTCCGGTGTGAGAGGGTGATGGAAGAGGGTGTCTCGGTGCCGTTGAAGGCGTGGAGAGTCAAGTTGTATTTGGTCGCGATCTGGGAGGCGAGGTCGGTGATGTGAGAGAGGATGGAGGCGATATTTGATCCGACATTGATGCGGTGGTTGACTGTAAAGCTTGTTCGTTCGGGGAGGGCGTTCGTCTTTACGCCACCGGATATCAGGTCCACGGCGACGGAGGTCGTCATGAGGTATTTGATCGTTAGAGACTCCTTGCTGGCTTCGAGGGCGAGTGCGTCGTGCTTCTTACAGGAAGGGCGACGTTTGTGGAGGAGGTGTTTCAGCTTTCTGGGAAAAGACGGTGCGTGTTCAGCACCGCACTGGAGGAGACCGAGATATGGATTCTCGTTGGCAAGGTAAGGCTCGTACGCATTGGCTTCGATGAGGGTGATCAGTTCCGCGGCGACGCCGATGCCATTGTGCGCTGGGGGAATCGAGGAATGTCCTCCAGGCATTCTGACGACGATATCGACGTCTACGTACCCCTTCTCTGCCACGCCGGGAGTTGCGAACACGCTGCCCCAGGCTTTCGTGATGGGCGCACCTTCGTCGATGATAACGGCCATGGAGTTCTGACCATATTGCTCGGTAAGGTGTTTGGAAAGCTGTTGGGCGCCTCGTACACCGGAGATCTCTTCGTCGAAGCCGAAGGACAGGATGATGGTTCGCTTGGGTTTAAAGCCGGCTTCCAATAAGAGTTCGACCGCTTCCATGATAGCGATGAGCTGGTTCTTGCAATCGCTGCTTCCACGGCCCCAGACAAAGGTGCCATCGTAGAACCCAGAGAAAGGCGGGTGCGTCCATTGTGGCACTGTGGAACCAGGCACGGGGACCACGTCTTGATGGGCCATGAGAAGCGTCGGCTTCAAAGTCGGATCGCTGCCCTGCCATGTATATAACAGCCCGTGCTTATTGACATGCTGCAGCTGGGCCTTCGTGTGTGAGAGCGGAAAGGTCTTGAATAAGTATCCTGCAAAGGGTATGAAAGCGTCCCATCTCGGATCCTCTCCCACCTCCCCCATGTCGTCGAATGATTCGGTGCGTATCTGTACTGCCTGGGATAGATGCCTGATGGAGTTATTCTCGAACAGTTCCGACGACTGCAGATAATCGTCCAGCCATTGGAGCTCTTTACTCGTGGTTTTAGGCTGCAATGGCTCAACCTGTGCGCATTGCGGGTTGTTCGAGCCCAAAGGCTGCTGTGGAACCCATCGGTGGGTGAGGCTCAAGATGGCCAATAACGCTATTGCTGTGATAGTACGGAAAATGAGCGTGCGCAAGGACGTTTCCCGACCCCGACGGGAGTCAAAGGGTATCGCCTCGATTTCCAACGGTTTGCCCATGATGTTGTGGGCGGTTGGAATACCGTTGATGGTGGGGTGGCACTTGGCCCGAGGTCGCGGGGAAGCTTGGCAGCGCTACTGTTGAGTCTGCGTCCTTCATCGTCGACTTGGCAGTCCGTCTCCGGTGTTCTTGAGCGGCAGAGTCGGTGAAGCAAGTGGGACAGTCTACAGAGACATGCATTAGAATCGAATACTGAACACTGTTCTATGTATACTTACTTGCGCTGAATGCGGTGAAGGGTGGGCCCATGTTTCTCTGGAGTTGCCGGAATGACTGCAGGAGCTGGGTGGTTGCAAATATTGATCTGTTCAATGTGCAGATAGGTCTGTGCCTGGTTGTGGGGTGTGGGAACAGGTGGCATGTTGGAGATTGGGCGGGGTAGGCGTAGGCGGGATGTAGGAATATGTGGGTGGAAGAGGGATGCTAGAGGCGGCGGGATGGTTACAGATATTCAATTGTTTAATATGAATCTTGTTTTGCGTTTGCGTCAGGGGCGATGGAATGAGAGGCATGGTCGAGGGTTTGGGGGGGAGGGCGTGGGGGAGATGTAGGAATGTGAGGGTGGAAGATGTTGGAAGGAACTTGGTGCGTGAGTATGTTGGTGCCTTCCCAAGGATGGGGTGGCAGGAGTGTTGACAAGCGATGGTCAACAGCTAATGCTAAGGTTGCAACGGCGAAATGTTACAGTCACTTGCAAAAAGCTGCTCCGTGGGTGATAGTGGGTGGGTATTTTTAAAGCGATGTGCAGCAGGGCTCCGGTGCCGGGTACAGAAATGATGAAACTGAGTGGATTGTAAGAGGAATAGAATAGAATGCCAGAAGGCAGATCTATATACACCTCCTAAGCATGGGAGCTCTTCCCCTCATAGGAAAATAGTATGAGCCCCTGAGTTCCAAGCACTCCTGCCACCTATCTATGGGAAGGCACCAACATACTCACGCATCAAGTCCCTTCCAACAGAAGAGGGATGCTAGAGTCGACGTGTTGATTACCCAGCTAGCTGGCACTGGAAAATGGCTTCCTAGACAACGGCAATGGTAGGTGAGACGGGTATAGGTTAGGACAGGACGACGCAGCGGCTCCCGACTTGTTGGATCGGCTAGACTAATGCGGGAAGAACGTGGTTTCTGAATGCTGCGCCGCGGATGCGCAGAAGTCGCAGATCACTAACACCGTGCCACAAAGACGCATAGTCGCGTGGAACCCAGGGAAACGGATCGGATTTTTAGACGTTACATAAGAGCCTACTCCTCCAACCCGGTTCGTGTTGCTTTATTTGTCCCTCCGCCTGCTCTGCTGGTAAGCAATGTGCAAGCACAAACTTTGGCCAGCTATTTACGAACACGAGATACTTTATCTCGCGCTCTGCGCTTTCGAAGATCTCTGCTGTGAAATCATCTGGGACAGGTATATCGGGCACCTCCTCTTGCCTCTTGAAGACGGTCATCTGCATGACGGACTTCAGATTTGCACGTCCCAGAGTGTCAAGATTGATTCCGGTCTTGAAGTCAACCGTCGAATCAGCATCCGTTCCTTCCATGTCGAACGGCGTTATGGTGTCCGTCGTTGAACTTGTCGACGGTCTGCGCATCAGGATGGCGGCGGCACCTGCGAAAACGTTGTGCAACCGTTTCATCTCGGGCGAGCTGATGTTAATAGGAAACTCTGCGTAGTCGAGCGATACGAACGACGTGAAGATGCGAACTGCAGCAATGAACTGTTTATGTCGCTGTTCCTCGGTGGAGGCCAGAGCTACAAACCAAGCCCGCCTCCACTCGGCGATATGCGTAAGGAAGCTGACATTCTCTCCCGAGAAATCTTTCAGCGCGGCAAATCGCAGAAGCGGTTCCGGATTCGTGCGCAAGGTGAACTCCATGGTGGTCATGTTGAAGACGTCGGTCGAGTTTGGATCGCGGATAGACTCAGCTGGAGTCTGGGTACCTTCCGAGGCATACATGTATGTGGTGCCTGTGAGCATGCTGTCCTTGGCCGACATTGCTTTAGATACGGCCATCGTAGCGTTCGAACGCCTCTGAACGTCCTGTCGTTTCTCCCATGTGTTCAAGGCATCAAGAGTCTCCTGTCGCAGAGTTTTGGTCCTCAAAACCTGGACGATGGGCATGCCAATCGCGAACCCCTCGACGAAGAAGATGGAGATTCCGAACCACATTGGAGGCGGTATGTACTGGTTCACTGTTGCCATATGAGGGGAGTACAATCCAGCTAGCCATAAGGGAGAGGCAGGGAGACTGCGGACTGTTAGCAGTAGACAAATTTCACACTCTGATTACTCACCCCGCCAGACAGCAGCAGATAGTCTGAGTTCGCCAGCCGTGGACATCGCGGATCGCTCGAGACTTCCAAAGCAGATATGGTGCGTAGACCCATGACCAGAGAAACTGCCACACAATACTCACCCACCATTCCCAGCCTCGGATACAGCTTCTCTTCAGTTCTTCTTCACTCCCGAACGACTTGTAGTCAAAGATGCCGTAGCCGGGATGAAACTTTCTGGAGCCGAAGAATACGAAAGCCGTGAGCGCAATCTAGGACCATGAGCTCGAGCAAATGATTGATAGCGTTCAGCATACCTGCACAACCATGCCAACTGCGATCCACATCATCATCCGGTCGATCTTATCGGCTCGCTCATTCCCTTTGAAAATCTTTCGCAGCCGGGCGTAGGTGAAGCGCCCAGCTTCCCTCCGCTCGAGCTGTTGGCCATCGCTCAGGACATTCAAGTATGCAAATTGCTTCTGGCGAGTCGCAATATGCAAGAACTGGCTGTTCGCTGCTTGGAAAAAGGCGATGCCGAAGGGAAGATAGATGCTCATGAGCCAGAATTCGCTGTGGCAAGGAAGGATTGACTTCCAGATGTATACGGTCCATGTCAACGCGCCATATGCATGGAGAGAGGCAACGGCCGTGAATAACAAAGGCAGACGACGAATCTGCAACGAAGGAAGGTGCCGATAGCGATGGAGAAAAAGCATCCCAGCCGCGAGCGCAAGGGTCCAACCGGTCGCGATACCTACGTAGGCCCATCCCAGCGGATCGGAAGTTGCCAGGGCCATTGCGAACTGTCTTCGTCTCTGTACAACTTAACGAGCGGACGGGATTCAAAGCCTCGAGTCCGCCAGAATGGATGTAGGGGTGCTCATGTAGGTGCAAGACCGCCAAGCTGCTACCAGGTAGCTCGTTCGGGGCGTCCATTATTTTGCGCGAGCATCCCACGCTTCTCCTAAAGTCTGCAGTCGTATCCGCAGTCTTGACGTCGCTGTTAAAGCTAGGGTGCTTTAGTGCACGCTCCGTACCGTGCATCGTGGGACCCTGCGGTGCTGCCGCCCACTGCCTTGGTAATGATTGCTAGCCTCGATGTACCTCTAGCCTTCGTAAAGCTTCAACAGGTCGAGCCACACAGTGAGCTGTGCGTCTCTGCAGAGGCATGCACATGTTTGGATAAGGGATCTGGACCCAGCGCTCGGCGACGTTTGACAGCCCAGATCGCTAACTCCTGTTCACCAAGCGAAGAGGGTCGAGCTGAAACTTTACTCCAGTCGGAAGAAGCTCAATCCCCTAGCAAAGTTCGGAAAATTTGCCGTTCAAGCCGGCGGAGGATTTTGCACCTGAATCGCACCCAGCAAGAGGATCACAGCGAGGGCGCGTTAACTGACGCTTGGTGTCGGGAACTCCTGAACCGATCGGAGAGCCCCTGGTACGGGAGCGTGCTCGGGCCGCTTGGCGCCGCCGGATCCCACATGAAAATCGTCCAATCACATGATGGAATCTCGGATCGCCTGCGTCTCATTTCCACGCGATTTCAGCACGATAGCCGAGCCGTTCCAAGGATCCCCGTGTACGTAACAACGCCTGTATCCAAATCTTCCACGAGCATTTGAAACTTTGGCGTGGTTAACCAGATGGATCTTTCAGAGTTGTCCCCACGGAGCCTCGCCACCGGATGATCTGAGTATTGCACGCCAAGCGGAAGGGCCGAATGGCGGAAAAAATCTCCTTGTATGATACACCGACCAGGCGTGCGGCTCTGTCCCTGGAAGTCCTGTTGAGCTCAACTGAGGGGCACAAACTTTCCTGGAAGCCACGGGCGTAGAACAGGAGGGCTGAAAAATGCTCTCGCTGTCAAGCCAGCATCGGCTCGCCGTTCAGACTGCATCAGCGTTTGCTTCTTGTGGGTTACGATTGCTCACGAGCCTTATAGTGCTCAGAGTGTTGGTAGTGATGAATTCGCCCCATGTCTTGACGCACCAGTCCGCTTTCCGCAGGGGTTGAAATGTGGAGAGCATGAACCGCGTCGCCGTTTTCCGCCGGGGTAGAGTATGCAAGTTCTCGGTCCGCGGAGAGCGTCATCGACTCAGGGCCAAAGGGAGAGGCTCAGGGCTAGTGCAGTCCGAGCACGAATGCGATGGTGTGTTTGCGCCTGATACCGGTATGTCTGGAAAGGACAGCTCCAACGCTGACTGTTCTTGATCTCCGTGTTTGTACCATCTGGTTCGAAACGTCTGCAGTCTCGGTGACCCGCCAATCAATGAGATATCTGGTTGTGACCTCTTTGAGAGGTAGTCCAATACGAGAACTCGATAGCTTGATACGCTGGCCATGATGAGAGCCACTGTCGCCTCTACCGCAAGAAGGAAGGCAATTGTGGTGTAGCGAATACCGTGGGTAGTCTTGTCATACTGCAGAGCGAGTCGAGTGACGGCAACTATCACGGCGAAAATATGAAGACCCTTGAACGAGGCATTGATCACGGTGTGCAAACGTTTGAAGTTTGCCATATGAACGAGCAGTATCGGCACCGAAGTGACTGCCGAAGTCAGTGCACGCCTACGCGGGAGAAGAACTGCTTCTGGTATACGCACCCAGGCAACCCGTTAGGATGTCGATCGTGGTCAATGCAATTTCCATGGGGAAGTTCTTGGGGAACCCGAAGTATTGACATCTAGCTATGCCACATTAGTATACTGCAGTGGCACGGAACGTGGGAAGTATTACCAGAGCTTGGGCACAGAATGATTGGCTGTGCTAAAGCAAAACCAAAGGCCAATGTGCAAAAACCCACGCAAAACCAATAATAGCGAGTCAGGCGTACGGAGATATACGCATAAGGCGGCTTGTGGAACTTGAACTGGGCCAAAAAGCAGAACTTAACGCTGAAAATGGATATCCAGAGAAGCGCCATGGATGCTGTGAATCGTGACGTGGTACCGGGAGATGGTGCTATCTCAGCACTCTTTGACGCGGTTGTGATAGCTTCGTCCAGATACAGCTCGACCAGGGTGGTCTGCAGCAATCCGGCCCCGGCGTATAGGGCCGGTAGTGCCAGGACAAGGAAGTAGTCATTCAGTATGAGCCGTCCTTTGCTAGACATGCGCACGGCAACCCGAGAGAGGAAGAGGATAGTAGCAGCAGCACATCCTGTCCAGATAACAGCCTTCAAGCATGAGCCCAGGTTGAAGGTACTTCGCACTGGGACACGTACCTCAAAGCTGCCCTTTTCGACTAGAGGAGAGCTGCGCTCTGCCAACATCGATGGTGTAAGTAAGCTACGATACCGCTACGATGATCATCCGAGTTCGACAGCAAATGGTTGTGTCTGTGTTGTGCAGAGCGTTCTGCTCGGTCGTGTCAATACCCTGCGGATCATGGAAATCCAATGCAGCCTTTGCAGCCCTCTGCTCAGTGCTGATGATGGTGTTGAGAAGAGCTGCATTGATGTTTGTCGGCGGTTCCGGGTCCCGCGGTGCTTGGCATCCCATTCCAGGAATAGCGCTTCCTCCACACATCAGCACCATTCTCATCAACGGTTCCGGCGTCCTCACCAAGTGGAAGTGGCCTGCCATCGACGAAGTCCACGACTTCAACGGGGTGCTCGCGCATTCTGCCAACTTGTCTCCTCGGGGCCTCGAATGGACTGGGAAGCCGGTTGCTGTCACTGGTACTGGGTCAATTTCGATTCAGATGGTGCCCAAGATTGCCGAAACCGCTGCTCATCTGACGGTCTTCATGCTGAACTGCACATACATCTCGCCGCAGATGATATCCGGCATCTCCAACAAAGAGGCAGTCAGGTCAAGTTGGGAAGGATGCGCCTGCGCCGTATGTGAGGCATGGGGATACAGAGTGGGACACTGAGTAATATGGTAGAGGGGTGATATATGCAGACCAAAATATATTTCACGAAGATATGACCTCTCAGCTTACATGTAAACATATCTTTGTGGTCCCATTCTGTTCAATCTATCCCGTACCTGATGCCGCTAAATGAACAGGAAAACACAAGCACCCAAGCATATAAACCCAGATGCAAACTTGAACCAAGAAGATAACTCAAATCCAAGCCAAGGCATCCAAAGAACAGAAAATAAATCCACGACTGTCGCAACGACCTCTCCTTCACCACCATCCGACTTCCCTTCGAGTCTCCTTCTCTACTTTCGGCAACGTCCCACACGGGCTCATGAGATCTGGGCGAGACAGATGCCCATTAAAACACCAACCTCGTGTAGTCAACCAAGGCTGGTCGGCCGCATCAACCCTCGAGCCATAATCACGGGAGGCTCTTTATCAGACTCCAACTGCCAGTCCGGTCCCGTAAACACATCATCTTCGGCGTTCCCATCGAGCATCAACCTGTCCATGTGGGCGAGATCTGGTATCCGAGGGGGCACATATTCGAGTTTTCCCGTAGTGTGTTTCGATAACGGTTCGAGAAGAGGGCTGAGCTTGTTCTTGAATGTAGAGAACATGCCAAGAGGGACCGTATTGACAACCTTCGGATTTGCAAATCCGGGGAGACGGCCGGCCAATATCAGATCGAGCGTCCACACCTTGTGTGATGGTGTCGGGGGAGGTGTGTCTGCAAGAGTGGGGCGGCGGGTGAAGAAATCCTCTTGCCTCCGATGCTCGATGTTGATAACGTTGTCGACTGCGCGTAATTTCTGGCCGGATTTCCTTTTGTTGCTGGTAGGGGATGCAGGAGGTGTCATCGCGGCATCAATGGTGGGTGGAGCGATAGCAGGCGGAGAGGATGCGCTCTTGTTGCTGAGGTTGGCAGCACGCGCGAGGTCTTCACGCTGGGAGCAGCTGTCGTCATCGACTTGTGTGCCATTTTCGAGCACATATCTCATGCTCGTGTACATGACCTCCGCAGAGAGGCTAAGGTCCTCTCGCTGGATTTCGATCAGGTCTTGTACATCTGTGGCCAAAGGACCACCAGTGACGGAGACTTGATCGGTAGAGACGGGGACTTGTTGCTCCAGTAGGGAGCCAGTTCCATTGCACTCCGGTTCGCGGACGGCGGCCCCATGTAGATCATGGCGAGTTAGCAGCTCAGAAGGACAGAGATTCACGCGTTGCGTGTTGATGATAGTCTTAATTTCAGGCGGTGCTGACTCGCTTACGGCGACGTCCGGAAATGATCGAATCTCTGGCATCTTGAGGAGGCCAGTGCAGGAGCCGTCCTCGACGTTTTCAGGGGCGCAGGCGGATATGCCATCTACCCACCGCTCCATCTTCGCAGACCAATCGTCGTAAGTGATCAAGAAGGGGCAGTTTCGGACGCACTTTCTCCATCTTCGTAGAAGTATGATGAATCACTCGGTGATTCGATTTCTTGTAAAGTGTCAGGCGGGTACTCGGGCGAACCACCTTGGGTCGGGTCAGAATACTCGACGAATCCCTCTGATGCAGCCGGAGTATGACCATGATCTTGAGACAAATTGGCAGAAGGAAATGTCTTGCTTGCTGAAATTCTTCGTGATTGGGGATGGGGCGGATGAGCATGAACAGTGCCTCGGGAGGCCTTCGGTAACAACGCTGTATCCACGAAGGAAGCGGAGCTGGGATCCGTTGAGAAGAGGAGGGAGGCTATAGAAGTATTAGACCCACACGGGAAATTTCAAGCCGTCTGCACTCACGTATATCCAATGCAGGCGAAACTATGCCATGTTCGTGTAGCAGTGATTGGAAGTGCTGCAGACTTCGGCCAACGTGGCGAACTGCGTAACAATTCCACCAAAGGCTGCGGCGATCTGGTGAGAAGAATCAACCATAGTCGGCTTCTGTTGTATTGTTATTCGCGCCTGGAAGTCGCTGGAATCTGCGGTGGTTCGGGTGGCTCGCCGGAGGCTGGGGGTCTCTTGTGAGTCGCCATGCGCTGAGCGCGGCTTTGCGCAAAGAAAGGGTAGCGACATTCGAATGGAGAATGTGAGATGTGATGACGAAGATTATGATGGGGGCCACGACTTGTAAGTGTGTAAGGTGGATCGGAGTTGGAGTAGGAGAGGAGGAGACCAACGCATCGGAGCGGACATATATACACGTCGGAGCTCGGACCCACCGCTTCAAGTCGCCACTGCAATGCGTTTGTTATTATTGCTTCTGATATGACGTGGTATTGCTCATTACACTTATTCAGTGGCCAATCAGGGCGCAGTGTTGTTGTAGCGAAAGATGCCCACGACCAGGCACCGTCAGCCTCTTTCCCGATGGTTTGCAGCTGGAATATTCCGACTTTTTCCATGCAAAAGCCGCATGTGTGACTCCTTGCGCTTGGTGGGAAGGGTATAAACAATAGTAAATCGCCACAGTGTGCGTCTTATTGTTGACCTAGATAACAATAGAAGTAGGTGTTTTGTTTGTCTACCACCGGATTCTGTGTCATCCTTGGAGCTGATTTTACCTCCAACCAATTTCATGGCCAAGGTCAGATTCGGCAGTAGTAGAGGTTTTGGCCTCGTGCTTAATGTGAGTTAGCAGCAACGCCGAACTGGAGATCCAATAGAATCTCACATTCTCGAAAATAGGACGTGCCTGCTGTATGTCGAGTATCGAGGATACGACGTACGATAGGTCAGGTTAGCCTGCTCCACATGGAAACGTCGAGTACAATAGGTATTGAGATGTCATACACCCTACAGAACTGGGGCTTCACAAACTGAGGGTGGATAATACATGGTGTTGTGCGCCAGTACTTAAGGAGGAAGTGCTTGCCTCTCAGTGTTGTGGAGGAAGGAGCGAAGTCCTTGTCACGCTGCCCGAACATCATCGCACGCCTAATAGCCAAGCTATCGCTCATCTTTCTCTGTGTCCTCAAATGCCATCACAGCGCAACACAGTATTCGAGCTCTGTTGGTTTGTCGAGAGCGTGGAAGTATGCAAGAGTGAAAATGAAAGAGCAAAAGAGGCCTCTGGAAAAGAATCAAGTCCCAAAGTGCAGCCTAACGTAATGGGAACCGCAGAAAACATCACTGCATGACAAGCTATTGGTGCAAGATGAGCAGAAAGGCAACAGAACGAAAGAAACTAGTACATGATCCCTCATTTAAACTGATGGACGCAGTCAATCGCCTCCACAATTTCCACAAACGCATCTTCTTTGCCGCCTCTCCAGGCTCGGGCTTACTGCATCCTCACTCGGCTGGCCTTCATACCTATAGGATGCCCATCCGACAACCTTGTATGGCCGCCCTTCTTTCTTTTCTGGCAACTTGCCTCCAATTACCGACCAGTATCTTGCGAACCTCGAAGGCCTTCGTAAAATTGCAAACACGCCATCCTCAGGGTTGGCGTCGAGCAGCAGTTCATTCATATGGGCGGTAGCCTCAGTCGTCGGCGGCTTCCAATCTAGTTCATCTGTAAAACGGGAAGGTAGGGAGCAAATATTGGGCTCAGAGGGTTTGCGAAAGTCGAAAAAAATCCGTTGGCGTTTTGACGTGCTTTGATGGGCTCAGGTCCCGATGGACAGTGCCTGTGCATATCCAACTCCAACACTTGGTGAGCCGTGGTACAGGAGGGACTCGACGATTCATGGTCCCAGTTTTCTTGACGAAGTGACTCGAAGCCGGATAGCCCACCTTCTCTTCGTGTTAGTACGGCAGCAAAGTGATTCAATCTCTCATTCGGATGGTCAACTCCGTAGAGTGCAGGTCGCTCGTCGAGATGGTCTTAGATCCGATACTTTTGGTTATTCTCGGTCTCCTGTCCTTCTACCAGGAAACCGTCCTCATCATACAAGACGCCAGTCTTTCCCTCGAAAATGGCAGGCTGTATTGGGTACTGCAGAGGCTCCGATGGCTTCTCATCCAGGTCAACAGTGCGATGCACAATCGTACAATATGTGGACACATCTTGCTCTTCCGCCGTAGTCGTGCGCCGGACGACACCATCAACTTTCTGGATGCCGTTGACCGATATGACCGCGTCGTCTTCGCACGGAGAGAATCTCCCCGTTGGCTCGGTTTCTGCCTTCGAGCTGAGTCTGTCGGAACTGCTCGTCCACTCATCCTCCAGCACAGTGCTGGAGCTGCTGCTCCAAATCGGCAAGTCGACGGTCCGCGGTTCGTAAGAAGATGCATGCTCATGATCTGGCTTGTGAGGAACAGCACCGTCCTCCTTGTTCGCGGTATCTTTCACTCCTTCGCTAATAGAAGTGTCCGAAGCCGTCTTATTGGAATTATCGCCATTGGACCCACGGAGCTTACCATCATGGACTGGCTTGTTATGGACAATGTGAAGGTCATCGTCGGATACAATGGCGTCAGCTAGATTACATTAGCTATGATTCACTTTTTTCGAAGACTGAGGCTTACCGAGCTCCTCCACGACTGTTCTAGATCCTTTGGAATGGACTGCGTGGGGTAAAGAGGGTTCGCTGTTCGCTAGCCCACAAGGCCGCGCATCTTGCGCATTGCGTGACTCGGCCGATATGTCGATTATAGGAGATTCCGGGTGAGGAGCGGAGAATAGGGTTGCTGAGGTCGTCTGGAAGTTCGTATCTTTTTTTGTGTATGTTAGAAGGCGTGTTGCACTCAGCAGCATGCGCACTCACATATCTCAGTGTCGCTGACGTCGATGCCGTGCTTGGACAGCAGCAGCTTAAAGCCGTGAAGCGACTGTCCCAGCAGCGCGAATTGCGAGGATATTTCTTGGAAGGCAGTAGCCAGCTCATGTTCAGGTGTCGCGGATGGTGTAGCAGTCGTCTTCGTCGTGGGCATAGGGAGGTTATGTGCTGGCGGCGGAATTGGCACATAGCGATCGAAAGAAGCGACGGCGTCGTATTTGGCCGAAATGGCCTGCATAGCCGGTCCGAAGTTCGCGAAAGTGTTCATGATGATAGCTTGATGTGGTTGGTGTTGGTGCTCGGATCGTAAGGTACGGTGTTGTTGCCGGAGAAGAAGTCTGGCGCTGAATAGCGAAAAATTATTTCGGAGCCGGGAATGTGTGCATTAGTGTACTGTCCTTCCCGATGTTGAAATGACGTTTGTTTACGAGCGTTGGGGCGAATGAGAGATCACTGGCTTTTAGTGAAAGATTCTGCGAAAGGAAAGTGAAGTTGCTCAGAGCGACGGCTGACTCAACACACGAAAGACGCCTGTTGCAAGGCCATAGTTTGTGGTTAAATAATGTTGGCCGATGTCGACAAGACCACCCCTGGGAAGCATCATAGCATCGAGACAAACCAGTCGGCCTATTGCCCCAGGATGTATGTTTTAAGAGAACCCAATTGGTCAAGTGCTGCTACGAACAATGGTCATGTTTAGAATCAAATCACTAGCTCATATTTGGGATCTCTTGACAAGCTTGAGAAATTTCAAGTGTTGTATACATTTGTTAACAGCATTCTTCGATATTGTAGTGATTGGCACATCCTAGTCCCTTGACTTCAAGCCAGCCAAGATACCTCCGAAACATTGAGGATCTATTCAAATCTGAAGTAAATCGCTCCCACCCATAATTCTATCCCTGCTCACCGAATTCCTGTTATATACCATGCGAGAGAACCATCCTTCACAAGCTCGCCTGTGAATGCGCAGAGTCGTGGCGAGAAGGAGGATTTGTCTCATCGTCAGTGTCCTCCTCATAGATGTCGCCCATGACGACACCTTGTACCATATCTTTACCCAAGCCTTTGTAAACGCAAAGAGTAATCTCGTCCTCATTCCACACGTATTGAGACCCCTCGGAAATTAGAACCTCGGTGTTGCTGAAGATTGCAGAAGCCTTAACGCTGGCCTGAGCCCACAAAGTGAGGCCCTCGAAGCGTTCGTCTCCGAATGCGATGACCTCCGGGAGCTCGGGTTGAAGCTTCATTACCTTCTTCCAGAACATTGGTGACTTCAGAAGACGAGCCAGTTTCGGATCCTGTTCCTTGGTGACAGGGAGATATTGACCTAGTGCTGTAGGGGCGGTGGTTTCATGTCGACAACGATATGCGACGAGCTGCTGGAAGCACTCGACGATATCCAGAGTGACCTCTTCGCCTGTGGTAGACACGTAGCTCTGATGGCAGCCAGTGATTGTGGCTCCCTCTTCGACAGCGATGTAGTTGATCCAGGCGAAGATACTGTTAACCTTGCGTTGAGTCATTCCATCATGGTACTTGCTGATGGTAATTTCTTCGCGGGACGGTTCAGGAAGCAGGTCCATCTGACGGCTGATCGCAGTCGGCTCACGGAAGTCGTCCTCGTCGTCTTCCTCTTCCTCAACGGACTTCGCGTCCGGATCTACGCAGTCCTCGTCGGCTTCGAAGTATTGGTAGTCTGCCATGAAGTTGTCCTTCTTGAACAGCCAAAGCCGGATGTCGTCCTTAGCATCGTCGCCGGTCGTGACGCACTTCTTGCAGTAGTGTTCCGTCAACACCTCTGTCTGAATGATGACCTGCTGGAAGTCAGGGTCTAGTGAGGGGTTCGGAAGGCAGTTATTTTCCATCCAGTACATTTCCAGAACACGCAAAAGCGACTCAGCGAACATCGGTGATGGATAGTCGCCAAGCTTGTTGGGGGCGCCGTCGAAGCGGCTGGTGGAATCCGGGGTGAGGTGTCCACGAGGTTGAACATGGTCTGAACTTGATC
This sequence comes from Sporormia fimetaria CBS 119925, assembly GCA_010093795.1. Taxonomy (NCBI): domain Eukaryota; kingdom Fungi; phylum Ascomycota; class Dothideomycetes; order Pleosporales; family Sporormiaceae; genus Sporormia; species Sporormia fimetaria. The sequence goes on from MU006565.1 coordinate 320,318, forward strand.
CATGTCGAGGTAGCTATCTTCAATGTACTCCCATTCCGCAGAGATGTGAATGTCGAGCTTGGCCTTCAAGGATGAACAGATGTGTGTCAACGCAGTGGACTCGTCGAAGTAGTCCAAGTCAAGGACGCGACAAGCTTGCTTCATTACCAGGCCGGTAACAAACTTCCGATAAGTGTTGTTGTTCAGGAGTGGTGCTCCCTCAACTTCGCACCAGGTGGTCTCCCAGAAGAGTCGATCGGGGACGCGCTTAAAGCCGGCAAGGGTGTGGCGAGCCTTGGGTGGGACTCGCAGCGGCCATAGCTTGATTCCGCGAGAAGCAAGCAGACGAGAAGGCGGCTTATAGTTGTCGTATTCTTCTTCCTGATGTGGCCATACTGGCTCCACATGGGTGATGCTCAGATGGTAGTAGTTGAACTCGTTGGAGATGCCTGGAAGATCAACCAAGAAGTCGTCCAAGTTGACAGCCAAGTGTGGGCTCACACCTCCTTCGAATACAGGCCATTCAGTGATATTCCGGCAGAGGAAAAGAGGAGCCAGATTAAGCTCGGGCTTAGAAGTGGTGGGAACGATTGTGCATGATGGCAGAGACTCCAATAATTTTTGTTTCGGCCAGGTCAAGAGGGATCGAGGCTGCCAGGTCAACTGCAGCGGCTTCGGGTGTCGTCGAAAGCCATGTTGATGCCAGACCAACAATAGTGGTGGGCGCCAAGTTGACCGTAGCTGCTCAGGACGTCGACCATGGTCATAAGGGGTATGTGAAGTCGGGGTCCCCACGGTCCATTCAGGCCAGGTCAACAAAAGTCGTGCGCGCCAGGTCAACAGAAGCCGTGGACTCCAGGTCAACAGCAACTGCTTTGGGCGTGGATGATGCTGATGGCAGTTATTTGATAACAAAGTCTCGGGTTCGGGCCAGGTCAACAGAAGCTGCGGACGCCAGGTCAACAGAAGTCGAGGACGCCATGTCAGCAGAAGCTGAGGGCGCCATGTTAAGAGCAGCTGCTCTGGGTGTCGACGAGAATGATGCTGGATAGCGGATTGAACAGCTGTCTTGTGCCCTAAACCGGTACACAGATCGAGGAAGAGCTCTTGAATGTCCTTGCGCGTGATGTAACCCCACTGGATAGTGGGGAGCACAAAGTGTTTGGAAAGAGGACCACAAACAGCTTCAAGCGTGATGTACCGCTGCGCAATAGTTGGCAGGCTGCTGGACCGAGAACGTCGTGTGAAGCGGTAGCGGGTCATGCGACCGCAGTTCACACAACGAAGTTTGAAGTGTTTCGGGGGCCTAGCCTCGACCTTGACCATCGATACGCGGTTCTGATGATGCGACCACGCAGCAACGCCAACGAGAATCAAGGCGATAAGTAGATGGCCATAGATGGAGCTGTCCATAAAGATCGTGATGTAACGGAAGATGAGATCCAGCCATGGAAGGATGATGATGTGATGCATAGCAAGCTCAGTGAGCCCGCTTGGATGAGTTGAGGGGCCAGCCATACTACAAAGCACAGCGAGCCGGAAAGTTTGGGGGTTGAGATAAGTCAACAAGATGTTGGGGGAAGTGGGGTGGAAAAAACTTTGGTGGATTTTATGGCCTTGGAGGTCGGCGTCGCCTGTGCGTGGTAAGTGAATGGACAACGCGGAGCGCTCCCTGGGTGACCGCCCATCCGTAACAGGCGACGGGAAAGGCTCTCGCTGTGCATCAACAATACGTGACGTACCACTGCACAGAGAGGCCACAGCTGTGATTCCCCTTGCCAAGGAACAGAAAGCTGTGCGTGAAAGGGATCACGCAAATCCCCCTCTCTGGGATTGCGTCAGTTTACAGGACGAGTCCCGCACAGTTCGCATCGTACAAAGCTTTCCATGTATAGTGAAGACTCTTCGATGTATCGTATTAACACAAGCTCAGCGGATAAATGCATGAAGTATGTCGCAAAAGTAGGAGTGCGCGCATTGTGCAGAAATCGTCTCCCGATATCGAGCATGAAAGAAGGTGCATAGCAATTGGCGCGAGTAAGACAACAGCATGGTTTGACTCAGATTTTTCATTAGTTGTCGATATAAAACCGGAATTTGATGGAAAACAGACCTTGAATGGACAGGCAAACTGCATTCAGTGATATTCGGCATTCGAGACGGAGTGACTTCGGATATGTTGGAGGACAGTTCGATACGTGTTGACTATCATGGATTGAATCGGGGTGGAGCACTGTGTTGTGGCAGATACTCGATATGAATATATTACTTCGGAGTCTCATACCTTGCATCCAAGAGTCTGCTGTCGTGTCTCTCTGGAGATTCGACTAGATCCAAATCTTGCCTCTAAGAGTCTTTTTATACATCATCCCGTAGACGCTTCGACCTGTCAACGCAATACCAGGTCTGTGTTAAAACATGGAAACAAGGCATCCTCGTCCACCCGCAGCCTTTGTGGCCGTTACCCTATCTTCCTTCCACGTACGAACATTTCTGGATCGGATCTCCATGGTTGCATCAATAGGTTGTGAGCGCCGCAGCGACTCAAGAGTCCGGCGGAGGTGTAGGTGCATCCGCAACATAAAACACGAGACTCGCATCCACGAAGTCGTTATCATCGTCATTCTCCGGTCGGAAGATCGTAACGTCAGTGATGGTCTTCGGTCCAAGCACACGTTTGTGCTGCATGAGGAAGTACGCGAACGCAGCGCCGTTGGGTGAGCCTACATCATCTTGTCAGTGTCGGTCCGCAGAATAACAGAGGCTTCCAGTACCTAGAAGCGCCTTCCCCTCATCAGTGTGCGTAGGAAATTTCGTCCCGGGCCACTCGCTGAGCTGCTTTCCGGCGTTCTTCAAGGCACTTGCCATGATCTTGTTCGTCATGTCGTTTGAAATACCGACCATGAAGAAGTACTTGATGTTTCGCACGTTCAGGTTGTTTTGAAGCCAGTAGCCCCAGAGGATGTCGGACAAGGCGCGGAGTTTCGGTAGGTCGTCTTTGGCTGCGTCTCTCTTCTCGCCGTACCAGTTGCTTTTTGCGGCACTGGGTGCACTGGTGACGTAGAAGTTGTAGATAGCTGAGATCTTCAGTATGCTATAGGTAGGCGCGAGAAGACAGTAACGTACCTCCATCCCGCTTGTTGATCCCAAAAGAGTAATGTGCTCCAGTTGCCTACTTGGTCAGTCTCGGCACATAGTCATGAAGATCCTCGAGAAATCATACCCGATATTGCTTTCCCTCGGCCTGGTAGAACTGGTTGATAACCGGCGTATTCCCATCCTGATGCTGCACCGTGAAGCACTCGTTCTGGCCACCGGACGACTTCGACCTGCCATCCAGCCGCAGTCTCGTCAACATCTCTGGAAACTCCCATCGCGTCTCAATATTGCAGTTGGTCTGCGAGTCGCTGATCTCGTGCCAATTCCATTGGTTCATCGCGTTAACGAGGTCGCCCTGCCACACGCTTTCTGCAGACGGTGGATTGCGAGCGTCGCCTAGCAGCGAACCGGCTGTGCGATCAGAGCCAACGAGCGCGCACATCATGGTGCCGCCTTTGCTGGAGTAGCGTTCCCAGTCCTCGGCGCTGGCGTAGTCGTCGTCCCAGAAGCGTGGAGTCAAGGTTTTGACTTCGATGACTCGCGCTACGGCGTGGAGGCCGAGCGTCGCAAGGATTAGAAACCACTGAAGATGATGAAATCGCATATTTGTTCTAGCGAGGGGGTTGTTGGGGGGTTTGCGGAGTTGGGCAGGGGCAGTTGCGATAGAAATAAACTGGCAGGGTCGACGCGGGAAAGAGGTAAGCGCGGGCTAGCACGCTCAGTGAAAGGGATTTGTGAGGAGTGTTCCCTTTCGAGGGAGCAAGCGCGCAAATAGGATTAGATGGTGATCCTTTCACTCGACACCGTCAAACGCCACGAAAATGTCAAGCGGGTTGAATTGTCAAAGAAGTCATTATACTCGCGGAATTTGCGATACCCTGTATATGGTGATGATATCTCCCGGTGACTTATAGCTGTTTCTGTGAGTATGAAGGGCTTAGAAGTATCAAGTTCCCTCCTCATCACTGAGACCAAGAAAGTCGAGCTCGAATATGTTAGACTTTGTTCCTACTCGAGCGTACACATTGAACCCTTCTTCTATCTGATAAAAGATGTGATCCGAGACTCGGGAGAGACAATTCGAGCACATATCGTCCGTATTTCACACCCAACCTCTCGTAGGGTCCTGTAGCCCGTTTCGATTATCGCCAGCTGTGACATAAAACCTCAGACAACAAGGTATATGAGGGATGTATAACGTTACGATGTTAGTACACTTCGAGTATTATATAACATGGAAGAACTCATTTGAGGATGCGCAAAAATCACTAGCAGCGTGTATACGCGTCAAAAACCAGAAAGCACCCCGCAATCAGCCGCATAAGCACCACCGCGCTAGATGCAAAAAGGTGCAGCAGAGTGATAACAGATAACAATGATAAATCCGAGTCTATATTCCAAGGTTCTATACCAAAACAAAACGCCGCGCATCCAACGTCCTGAGTCTTACCAAGAACCCCCCGAAACAAAATCCCGACATTACAAAGACACACTCAGCCGAGTCCAAAAACTGATACGCATCTCCAACCCCAACCTAAACACTGATGTCGCAAGTAACCACTCTCGTCCTCCACTCAAAGGGACTATTCTTCCTGCAGAAATCCGCCTTCTTATCACCATTTTTCTTCAAGTCTCCAGAACACTCGCCGACCAGCTTGTCACCACGGAAGACGGCGCCAGGGCTATTACCATCGTTCTTATACACCAACTTAGACCCCTCGAAGACGAAATTATGCTCGCCTCCAGGCCACGGTGGGTTCTTCTGGTCGACCTTTCCATCCCATACCTTCGAGAAGGTCTGCGTGGGGCCGAGGTCGCCGCAGATGGTGCCAGGCTCATCTCCTTGTTTCATGAGGAAGTATACCCAATAGTTCTGGTGCTTTGAACAGATCTCCTGATTTTGAAAGGCTCTCCGACACTCATAATTTGCACTGAGTGTGACATGGAGAGTACCCTTCTTTGCCGCTGGAGGGGGTGGCGGGGGTGTGACACTTTGTGTAGGTTGTGGGGGATTTCCACCTTGTTCGCCGCGAGGGAAGTCCCACTTCCGATTCTTCTTTATGGCATCAAAAAACCCGTCGCGGAAAGCGTTCAAGCCGGACCCCTTGGGGTGGAAGGGACGGAAGTAAGAGTCGTCGTCAAACCACAGCTCAGACTCATCGCCGTTCTCATCGACATACTTGATCTTCTGTTGCCCTTTCATTGTGTCCAATAGTTCTCCTTCAAACGGCGGATTTTCTTCGGTGAGCGCGTCACGTTCTTTCTGATCCGGTACGAGATGCTTGAGGAGAGCTTGTTCGCCTGCTGGCCTGTCTTTGATGGCGCCCTGCTCTTCGATTTCCGGGAAGGAAAATTTCTCCGGACCCTCATCGCCATCCTTCCACTTGCTCCAGAAGCTCCAGAACCAAGTTTGCTTGCCAGTGTCTGAGGCTTTGTGGTACTTCTTGTCATAGTCGCTGCCTTTGCCAGTTGGGTCGCAGAAGCGGTGACCATCGAAGGCTTTGATGTATGAGTCTACTGCAACGACGCCCCAATCTTTCCACTCCTCCGCAGCCTCGCGGATGATGTCGTTGAGTGTTCGGGCCAAGTCATTTAGCTCCTTGCGGAACTCTTTCGTGAGAGGCATCTTGCTAGGCCAGATTGCCCAGCTGATATCGTTGCAAGCATCGTCATCTGTATGAAACGTCAGCGGCAAACCTTAGTATGCAGAATAGGGAGACGCCGGCTCACCTTCATTGAAGAATGGCACGTATGTACCAGCATACACCTGAAAGCTCTCAGGCGGATCAGCTCCCTTGGCAATTCGGCCGGCGACAATGATGGCACCCCAAAGTTGGTGAAGCTGGTTCTTGAGATTCTCCTTTCCAGCCCCAGTTATCTTCGCTTTCACGTCCGCAATGACGTCCTTGCAGTCTCTCTCCCTAAACGTCCTGTAGATGCACGCGCGAACCAGCCTTGAAAGATGTCAGTGAGGTGATATGATGCGCTTCGGGGTGGGCAGCTTACTCTCCAAAGTTCACGTCGTTTCCAGAGGCAGTGACCACAGCGAGTTGAGGGGCGAGATCGCCCTCACCAATCTTCTTGTACAGATCCGAATCCTTGGTTTGACCCAGCTCGAGTTGCTTCTGTCTGATGTCCGCCATCTTAGCCGAGGAGCACGCGTTGAAGTTGTTCTTGCGGAAACCAGGTCCCTGGAGCTCGTCCCAACCCGAGTGGTCTCGCAGTTTCTCGGGCCATGCCTTGGAGTAACGAGCACATTGATCGTCTTTGACATGCCCAGAATCCTTGTACCAGTCGGATGGTCCGTTGGAGCCAAGGCCGGCAGTGAACGAGTCACCCGGGGACAAGATGACCTTCACGTATTGATTCGGTTGCGTGTACTTCTTCAACCCGATCTCTCCTTGTGGTTTATTCTTGAAAGCCTCAACCAAGGCCTTTGGAGGCTTGTCGCGGGCTGCCCACTCATCGACCTTTTGGGCCCATTCGTCGCGTGGAAGCACTGCAGCTAGAGCTGCAGGCGCAAGTAGAAAGAGTGTGTATAGACTTGAAACCATGGTCAATTGCAGTCTTGCTGACCAGATGTAGATGGTTGTTGTACTGAGCAGAAGAGCAAACTCGACTTACTTCTTATATGTTTTCCGTGGTCAATATCAATCTCGACACGTCGCCGTTCAGAGTACTCATGCTGATTTCCTGAGCTTCCCAGGAGGAAGATTGAGCCTCCCAACGCCGAGTTCGTGAACGTGTTCGTAGTTTGATACTCCCATGAGCTAAAAAAGGTGCATGTGGTGTGGAAGATGCCATGTGTCGAGCGTATCCTGTGAAACAAGAAGTTGGGTGGCTGAGTTGACGGCTCAGCAATATGTAAATCCTGATGCCAGCCTTGAGGAAGGTAAGTTTTGTACGTGTCTCCATCGTAGGAGCCCCAATCCTCGTGGGAGCTCCTTGGGATTTGTGCGAGCGCAGTACGCAAACAGGGCAATAAAGACTACGGGTGCACGAGCCTCAGTCTGTGACATAGCGAGAGACTGGGCGAAAATGAGGCTGTGGGATCCAGGGATAGTGCCCCGTTTGGTCAATTTAGTCCCGGCTAGACGGAGGAAGGAAGGACCCTGCGTCGAGGAAGGTACGCCCGTCAATGTTGGATAACTAAGTAGGTGCGTACAACCCCTGGTCCTTTCGACCCCAGTAAAGCATGAAACTGTTCATGTGGTCGTGGCACCGCCCCGCTGTTGGTTCCCGTAGGAGTGGCTTTTTCGGTCTGCGAAACAACACCATGATGCAATCCACCAATCCACCCAGGGGATAGGATTGCAGTGACGGGCGGTGAATTGAGACTAACATCATAAAGAAACGGAGTTGGATGGGAGAAATCTGGCGTCAACGTAGCCACTGGAGATGTGCGATAAGACTTCGAGTACGTTGCTGCAACCACATATCAGAAGAAGTATGTGGGAAACAATTGCGACCACCATCTTACCAAGGCGGAATGCCGCTTACTAGCGCTGAAGGCATCTACTATCCCAGACTTCTTGACCTCAATCGCCCACAAGTATCCTGCCTAGGCTCGATCATTTGGCCAATCCAGCGTGAAGTTCTGCGCAAAACTGAACAAAATCTTATCCTCATCGGTATCCTGATCCCTAAACCTGGCCAAAATCTCCATCAAGCACTCCCTAGGTCTTCCGTCCAACTCGATTTTCTTGGGCACCATCTTATCAGAATCAAACTGCATTTCCACGAATTTGAAGTCGGGTTGCAGCTGTCTAACGTAGAAGCCTTGATGTCGAATCCAGAAGGTCTCGGAGGTAATATGGTGAAAGCCCATGGGGTCTATGCTCCAGTAATCACGGCACACGCCAGAAACATAGACAACCGTTTGCTCGATCCAAGGCTCGGGATGCCGAATGTGTCCAGACAGGTAGATGAAGATGTGATCGGCCCTGTGTCGTTGTGTTAGCGTCAACCACAAAAGCAACGTCTTCCAGATCGCGTGTGCCAATGCAAAACGCAATCCCGAACTCACATATTCGGCGGATCAGGCGTAACGACCAACTCCTTCACATCAAACAACTACGCATCCTGGGGTCTGTCCGGCTTATCCATCCACGTAGGCCACGTATAATACGCATGATTCCTCCCGGGTACTCTGACAGCCCCATCAGGGATATACGTCGACACCTTAACTCCCTGCTCTTGATCTGCAACCTCGGGCACCTCTTCTTTCAATTGCTGCTGTGGCGCGAAACCGGGAACCCGCCACGCAGCCACGCAGCGCATGAAGAGCAGGATCTGGGCGCTGAATCCGAACACGTAGCACCGCATCTTTGAATTGGACAAGTGTTCGCAGCGCGTAAACGCGGGGCGAGGACCAACATATATAGGCCTCGGGCTCGGTGAGCGGTGGTACGTCACTCTAGTCGCTGCGCACGATCCTACGCCGCAAGCGCGCCGAAACGGTGCTGGAGGATACGTGCAGATTGAAACATGGCCAGTCCCAGAGTTGCAGGCTAGTCGGAGTAAGCGTTCCTACGCCGCTGGATGTATGCGCCCTGTAGATGTCGTGGGCCAAAGGGTGTCGTCACATGCTGTTGGTAGGCATACACCGTTGGATTTGGTGGGGTGGGGCGGTGCGAGTTAGCGCGCCGCTTCGGGGAGATGTGATTGGTTGGTGAAGTGAGTTTGTGATTGGGGCCACAGCCTCGCAACTCTGCCCAGGGTGGTCCTGAGCATCAATGGATTTGAGAGGAGTGCTATTCCGCATGAATAATGATACTATATAGGAGTTTGTGTTCCTCCCTTCGTGGTGAACCATGCAAAGATCAATGGTAGGATCGCCATTGCGTCCAGCTGCAAGGGTATCTACAAAGTCGAGCTCTCCCATGAGTCCAGTTGATTGACACTGGAGTATCTCTACTTTGCGCTAATGAAGAACTGCCCTGTTCCTGTGCGCTGAAGTCCTACGATGTCTACATGATAGCATTCCTCGAAAGGTGCTGCTGAATCATCGAGGGAAACTTTGATACACTTAAGCCACTCAACCCTCACTCCTACAACGAGACACAAATCTCACGCCCAGAGCTCTCAAGTACGTCTCAAATATATATCATACTTAGCCTTGCCATGCCACCTATGCCTCTTACAAACCCACATCCTTTACATTCCCTTTCCAGTCATCCCTTTCTCCCTCTCCAACCTCACCTGTCCTGATTCCCACCCTCATTCCCATTCTCATTCCCATCCCCATCCTCCTTGGCATCCACCTTCTTCTCCTCCCTAACCAGATCACCCATATCCCCCTTCCCACCCACAATCACCTCCAACTTCTCAACCCCCTTCCGCACTCTCGATCCCACCCGTTTCAATCTCCCCTAATCAAGAAACGCAAATTCTTATTCCGCACTCCAACTCCTTTCTCGACATATCGCTTTCCGTGCGGATCCTTTTTGCTTGCGGCGAGGGCGGCTTCGCGACGGGCCTGTTTGGCGCGTTGCGTCGCGAGTCGCTCTGCGCGTGTTGTAGCCTTGGTGGTCTTCGTGGGGGCGGCAGTCGTATCGCTGCTTGTGCTGATGTTGGTTCCGGCAGTGGAGGTTTTGGCGGATGTGCGGAAGGAGACCATGATGATGTGCTTGGAGCGACATGCCGTATAGCGTGGGCAAATGGAGCAGAGAGCAATGACTTACCCGTAAGGTTATGACTGAGCTATCTGGGTTTTGACGAGAGGTTGTGCGCAACAGGACGTGTATGTAGTGGAATGACGATGTCGATGATGTGTCTGATGTCGTTACAGAACGAAGACTGTGTTTTTGTAGGTGTCGAGAGATGTCTGCAATTACTCGCCGTTTTTGCTGTTTTGGTTTTTGTTGAGGCCTCCAAATTGTTGACGACGTTGTCGTTATGACGACGAAACAGGAAAGTGCCTTTGTACCTTTCACACATACTGTTATTGTTGACGGACGTGATCGGTAGACGGCACCATTCGTCTTAGGAGTGTCTTCGCAAACTCGCACTGCCCGTTTCCAAGCTCTTCAATGTATTCATCCTTCCATCCGCGTTGGATCCTCTTTCTGCTCAGTTCCTCGCCGGCTCCAAACGGGTCATGCTTCCAAGCGTTGTAGCCGTACTTGAGCTCCCCTGCAAGAGTCGCCTCGTAATCCGGAGCAGACATTGGTGGGTCGATGCCGTGGACGCGTATTCTGTTCGCAGGCCAATTGATAGCCGGTGCGTGCAAGTAGAGGAAGCGACGAGATTTGAATGCGTGTGTGATAACACGCACGTCAGCAGGCAGTCGGCCAGTAGTGCGGCGGAAGAGCAGGATACTGAAGAGCAGGTTCTGAAAGGAGTCGGTTGCTCGTTCCTCCATCAAGAGTGAGCCTTCGCTCAGCAACAATTCTGCGCGGTTATTCCTCGGCTGGGGCATGCGGGCCTCGTAGTCGTAAGCAGCATGGTAGTAAGACCGGGCTTCCGAGACCTGGGTCAGTGAGGGCTTCGTAGGTCCGCCACTGAAGACCAGAAGGCTTTTGTTCTCGAGGGACCCAGCTGCTAAAGCATCCAGTCCGGCCGCAATATGTGCCAGGAAAGTCTCATGCTCCCCTGGCTTCCCGGTCTCTGGGTTTGACTTCTGGAAAGGAGACAGGTGCCAATTCGTCTCGTCAAAAGAATCGGGGTCTGAGTATCCTGCAGGGCCTGGCCGAGCTGGGTCGATTTTGAAAATGGCATGGCAGCAAACGATGACGAGGGTATCAACTCCGGGATAGTTCGGAGCCCAGATCCTACCAATTCGACCGCGACGATAGTAGTCTCCATCGTGTTCGCACAGCGGATTGTCTGTCCCGAACCATTGCTCCAGGCTCGTAGACATTTCCTTTGTGTCAGGGTTCGTCACAAGCGCCATCGTCAATTGTCTTAGTTAGCGAGCAGCTGGATGCAGTGTGCAGCTTCCGAATACTGGCACAGGGTTCAACAACAGCCATGTAGATTGCTGCGACACAGCACAAGAAATAAGTATGCAGAGTGTTACAAGAGGAATGGAAAGAGGAGGCGGTGACTACGGAGCTGAAAAGGAGAAATTGTGCATACACAGTATGCTCGGCTAGAGGTAGTTGTTTCCAGCTGGCCGCAGATAAAAAGCGCCTGAACCTCCCTGCACCAGCACAGCCATGCAGTAAAGAAGAAGACGTCAAAATAGACTGTGATACTTGCAATGCTGTCAAAGATGCTGCACCTTGAGGTGAAGGGTAGGGAGATTTTGTTGAGGGATCTGCGACAGGGATGCGTAGGGTACGCGGACAGCCACCTGCGCAGTCCTGGAATTTTACCGCGATGACGTAAGATGGAGCAAAAATATCACCAATGGACGACAGTTCCTCCTGAGAATGCAATGTCCTAAGTGCACTGTACCATGTCTTCTTAACCATTATTAGGAAGTCGTTCAGGTGCACCTCATGAGTTACTGATGAGCACCCCAGAGATGGTCATCCAGCTTTGCTACCCCAAACAGCATATTTAGCATAGTTATCCCAAACAGCATATTTAGCATATCCCAACACTGTTACTTTTACACCGAGGACTCCCTCCTTTAGCTGTAGGGTGTTCGCTCTCTCCTATAGCATCACAAGAGTAGTCGTTACTAACAACGTAAGGGCAGAGGCTAAAACTCAGGAGAGGGCAGAAGGATCTTTGTGTATAGCCTAGGGGGCTCCAAATCGAAGGGTGCATCTAGAGTAGTTCGAGTGCTCTGAGACGACTCCTGCTAGCATCGGTTGATTGTGTGGGGTTGCAGGCAAGTCGGCGTAGGGCGATATCTGGCGGTCAGGATGTCCCTTCCACAGCTTCCAGCTGGTCTAATTTTGGGGCGGCAACGGCGAGCTGCGCCACAGTTGCAGCGTCTTGTCGGCTTGGCTGCGGCGGCCGTTGTGCTGTTGTTCCAAGCTTTAAACGTCGTTGTGCAGGAAACCACTTTTCCCTCCTGACGCTATTTTTCTACATACCTGCTTCCTCGCTCGCTGACACTTTCGACCTGCTTCACCCATTGTCAGATTACGAGACCCGTTTGGCCAGTCAGTGCACCCGCACACATTCCGTACGTGTTTCACGCCCTGACCTGCGCGGCCTCCCATTCGCTGCGTGCGCCTCAAACGTAGCCGCGCCGCGCTAGACCACATCGGGGTCGCCGCCTTCTCCTCATCCCTCAGCTCACATTTCTTGTCCACCCCCAGCCTTTATCACCCTCTTCCCAGCCAGCTTGTCCGCATTCCCACCCCGATACCACATTCTTTACTGTTGCATCCCCGGCCGCGGCCTCTAGCGAAACTGCCTTAGATCCCTCAAACCACCGAGTCCAGCGCCCGACGCCTGGACACTCGCACCATGTCCTACCAAGGCGGCCCAGGAGGATACGGAGACCCTCATCGTGCAGTACGTCAAGCCTCTCACTTCCTCGCTGCGACAGAACTGACACAGAGCAGAACCCCTATGACGACCCGCCGCACCGCCTGCATGGCGACGAAGACGAAGTCGGCCGCTCGCTGCTGCACTCGAACCCCACGGGCGCCCATCAGGGTCCGTTTGACGACCACCACCCGCCCGGCGTCTATGGCGACGTGCGCCCGCACTCGACCTACAGCTTGACCGAGACATATGCGAACGACAGCACACCTACGAGGTATCCAGGACAGAGCCATGCCGGCTCCGATGTGTACTCGGCGACCGGTCATTACGACCCGGCAGCTGACTTTGGTGCCCCTGCACGCGCACCCTCTCCATACTCGCGCAGCGAGACCAGCTCGACCGAGGCCTGGCGCCAGCGGCAGCAACCCGGCGGAGGTGCCGCAGGCGGCCTCAAGCGTGGCATGACGCGCAAGGTCAAGCTAGTACAGGGTTCCGTGCTGAGCGCCGACTACCCAGTGCCTAGCGCCATCCAGAACGCCATCCAAGCCAAATATCGCAATGACCTCGAGAGCGGCAGCGAGGAGTTTACTCACATGCGATGTATGTGCTCACAGGAGCTTGACAAGACGTATGCTGACGTTCACAGACACGGCCGCAACATGCGATCCCAACGAGTTTACCCTGAAGAATGGTTACAATCTGCGCCCAGCCATGTACAACCGTCACACAGAGCTCCTGATTGCCATCACATACTACAACGAAGACAAAGTGCTCACTGCACGCACCCTGCACGGTGTCATGCAGAACATTCGCGACATTGTCAACCTCAAAAAGTCCGAGTTCTGGAACAAGGGCGGCCCCGCCTGGCAGAAGATCGTCGTCTGCTTGGTCTTCGACGGTATCGATCCCTGCGACAAGGGCACCCTTGACCTCCTGGCCACCATTGGCATCTACCAGGACGGTGTCATGAAGAAGGACATTGATGGCAAGGAGACTGTTGCACACATTTTCGAGTACACTACGCAGCTGTCTGTGACCCCCAACCAGCAGCTCATTCGCCCTCTCGACGACAGCTCCAGCACCCTCCCTCCGGTCCAGATGATGTTCTGCTTGAAGCAGAAGAACAGCAAGAAGATCAACTCCCACAGATGGCTCTTCACCGCTTTCGGCCGCATTCTCAACCCGGAAGTGTGCATCCTTCTTGATGCCGGTACGAAGCCTGGACCGAAGTCGCTCCTCGCCCTTTGGGAAGGCTTTTATAACGACAAAGACCTCGGCGGTGCTTGTGGTGAGATTCACGCTATGTTAGGAAAGGGCTGGAAGAACCTGCTCAATCCCCTCGTCGCTGCCCAGAACTTCGAGTACAAGATCTCCAACATTCTCGACAAGCCCTTGGAGTCCTCGTTCGGTTATGTCTCTGTGCTTCCCGGTGCCTTCTCCGCTTACCGTTTCCGCGCCATCATGGGCAGGCCCCTCGAGCAGTACTTCCACGGTGACCACACGCTTTCCAAGCAGCTCGGAAAGAAGGGTATCGAAGGCATGAATATCTTCAAGAAGAACATGTTCTTAGCCGAAGATCGTATTCTTTGCTTCGAGCTGGTCGCCAAAGCCGGTTCCAAATGGCACCTTACGTACATCAAGTCCTCCAAGGGCGAGACCGATGTGCCTGAGGGTGCCGCCGAATTCATCGGTCAGCGTCGTCGCTGGCTGAACGGTTCGTTCGCTGCTAGTATCTACTCGCTGATGCATTTCGGTCGTATGTACAAGAGCGGTCACAACATCATCCGTATGTTCTTCTTCCACATCCAGATGTTGTACAACACCTTCACCGTCTTCCTCTCCTGGTTCGCACTGGCTTCCTTCTGGCTTACTACATCCGTCATCATGGACCTTGTCGGCAACCCGGACAAAGACGGTCCTAATCCACGAAACGGCTGGCCATTTGGCAACACGGTCACTCCCATCCTGAACGTCGTCCTAAAGTACCTGTACCTTGCTACCCTTGGCCTGCAATTCATCCTTGCGCTCGGCAACAGACCGAAGGGATCTAGGTGGTCGTACATGGTGTCTTTTGTTGTCTTCGGTCTCATCCAGTTCTACATCATCGTCCTGTCCATGTACTTGGTGGTACAAGCCTTCACCGCTCCGAATGCCGTGGATCTGGATAGCTCGAGTCCGGAGAACTTTGCCAAATCCTTCTTCTCCTCCGACGGCGTTGGTATCATCATCATCGCCTTGGCTGCTACTTTCGGTCTGTACTTTGTGGCCTCGTTCCTCTACTTCGACCCGTGGCACATGTTCACCTCTTTCCCGCAGTACCTGCTTATCATGCCCTCCTTCATCAACATCCTCAATGTCTACGCCTTCAGTAACTGGCATGACGTCTCGTGGGGTACCAAGGGTGCCGACAAGGCTGACGCCCTGCCATCGGCAAAGACCGAGAAAGCGGATGACGGAAAGCATACGGTTATCGAGGAGCCTGATTTGCCCCAAGCCGACATTGACAGTCAATTCGAGGCAACTGTGAAGAGGGCTCTGGCTCCTTACACTCCTCCTGTGGAAAGCACCGAGAAAACACTCGAGGACTCTTACAAATCTTTCCGTACCCATCTTACCACGGCCTGGATCGGCTCTAATGCCCTGCTCGCCGTCGTCATCACCAACGAGAGCTTCGATCAATTCGGCTTCGACGTGAGTATGTTTCAAAGCTGAGTTTCAATGTAACTAACATTCGACAGTCCAACTCAACGAAACGTACCATGCGCTTCTTCCAGGCCCTTCTGTGGGCTACCGCCATCCTCTCGCTCGTCCGCTTCATCGGCTGCGTCTGGTTCCTTGGCCGCAGCGGTCTGTTCTTCTGCGTCAGGAGGCGTTAGAGCGCATGTCCACTATCATCAGAGCCTCTTGTTTTGTGCTGGCGTTCTGGGCGTCTCCGAGCGTGAAATGACATCCGACCGCCTGAGCGGAGGCTGGACTGCGTGTAGAGTAAGTATGGCATAGCGCGCGCATACATTCCTATCACCTTTTTGTGAATTTCAATGAGGCTCTCAGAGGCAGGTGTGCGTATGTGTGTGTTTTGGCAACTTTGTACTTGTTTCTCTATGTGTGATAGCGAAGTGTGCAAGCGTGGCTGTGAAAAGGTTGTGCAATTTGATTTTTGGGGTTTCGGGTACAATATATTAGTTTTTGCTATTCACGTGTTACTATTTTGTTTGTGACTGATTGTGCATGAAGTCAGACCTTGAATGTAGCGCTCGTAGCACATCGGCACCGAGCAATTGACTCTGAAAGCTTTACTTTGTCTCTCACATCGATCTTCCTCCTTTTCAATTGGATCTTCCGGCTACAGCACCCTTTGTACTCCCAGAAACCCCAGACCGTAAAATGACGTAGGGTGTTGAAAACCCTTGCGCAGAGTGTGCATGTCACGTCAGCCGCTCGTGTTAGCTTTTGACGTGCAGTTATATTGTAGTAGGTATAAGCGTGGTTCTTATGTGATGCTGAAATTGAGGGTTACCACTTATCCGTCTTCTGATGCTCGAAGCTCGGCAAGGGGATTCTGGATTTTTTGGAGATGGGATACAAGGTTCGAAATCTTGTGGTGAGTCTACACACACTGAGTTACTCAAGTGGAGGGGCCCGTAAGCGCCTAACGGAGCAAGTTAAGATCATTTTACTTATGGGGGGACGAGATAGTGATAAAGACTGTGTTGATTTTATAATGAAGGTATCTAGCAAATCCTAGATAGCTGGGAGTTGACAAGGCAGCAGTAGGCTGCAGTAGGCTGCAATGCACCGGTGTAGGCATCAGTAGGCAACAGCACGTTACGATCGCTGGCTGCGAAGCGAAGTTGACAGGTCTCGAGTGGAGTGGGGTAACGCCAACAAAGAGCTTGTACCACGCGATCACGTGACCGGATGTCCCGCCAAGCTAGGAGTCTCCGGGACATCAGGAGTCTCCGGGACATCAGGAGCCTCCGGGACATCAGGAGTCTCCGGGACATCAGGAGGAAAACGGGACATTACTTGGTATATAGCAAGCTCGAATCGTCCTCTTGAAGATTTGTGTTCAACTCAGTCAAGTACCCCAACAGTACGCTTGGTTTTCAATACACGATATCCTTTTCAGAAAGTCTACTCTTTACTGTCTTGATATTAACCCCCTGTGCAAAGGACCCTGACGCTCATCCCCGAGAACCAACCGAGATCCATACACGGTATTTCTATACCCGCTGGACCTTCACAGGTTGGTTCTCGGGAATGAGCGTCAGGGTTCCTTGCACGGGTGGTGATATCAAGACAGTAAAGAGTAGACTTTCTGAAAAGGATATCGTGTATTGAAAACCAAGTGTACTGTTGAGGTACTTGACTGAGTTGAACACAACGATCCGTAAGGGCTCGTTGTAAGGTCTATATATGCTATCTGTGTGTCTTCCGAATTCCTGTCGTCCAGGGACGGTGCTGCCTTGGCGGGACGGTAGTCACGTGACTTGGTGATACAAGTCACGGTTGGCGTTACCCCGCTTGGGTGGTGACCTGTCAAGTTCGCTTCATAGCCAGTGATCGTAACAAGTGTATAACAGTAGCTCTAGTAGGTTGCTATTGCTATATACCTAACTTACAACTAAGGCTAAGCTAAGCCTTTATAACTAACTAGCAGTAGAGGTCATATGCCTTGTACCGTAACAGAAACCTGTAAGCTAATTGGTCGATATTTTACAAACCGAACCACACATGCAGCCTCGCAATACATACATGCACCCGCCCCCAACTCCAGACTCCTCGAACATGCCTCCGCCGTGGTTTGCTATGCCGCATTTCTGCATTGCATAGCAGCTTCTCCAGGGTTCTTCTGCACAGCGACCTTCAGCCCCGCCCCCAAATCCAGCATCTCCAGACTGCCTCCACGATCACATGTTTACGCCGCAAGAGGGATGCCAGCACGGCGAGAACCGATCGACCGCGTGTTAGACAGTGTCACATAGGTAAGAAGGCAAGGTGCTGCTTCCCGCAAAGAATACAAAGTATGCCATTTAGTATACCAACTGCGCTTTATTTGTGAGTAACTTGCTCATAGTCTATTCAGCATTGACCTGCAGGTCGACGTTGACCCTACGCGCCCGCAGATTTGGAACACACGCGAGGATGCTGACGGCGGTATACGAAATCGCGCTATTTACATGGGGCTGAGCAGAGTGACTGGCAAGGGTAGCAGTGATGGTAAGGCCGGTGAAACAGTTCTCCGGGTGCCGAATGTGTACAGGGGCTTCGAATAGATCGATGTTAGGTGTGTTTTGCTACCCGTGATCAGCGAACATCTAATTTACATGCCGATTACTCTTCTGTCTTCGCTGCAGAAGTTTTGACAAGGCTTTCTTGAACATCGAACTGCAGATATGCAACACAATGATTTAGGATACAAATTCGCATGTAGGCTTCAAAGAAATCGAGTTTTGTCATTTCAATCATTAAGACCTGCAAACAAGCAGAAAGCCTATATTACCCCAGAAAAGCCAATAAGCCACCCTCCCTTAGACCCAGATTTTTGTCTCAACCACACATAAATGCATCCCCCAAGCCTGCATCTAGAATCTACCCTAAACCCTCCCAAAAACCCTCCACTCCAACCCCTTGACTTCCTCCGCCCACTCCTTCACTTCCTTGGTCCCCCACACCCCCTTCTCACAAACCCACCATTTGATCAACCATCCAGGCACACTCTCAAACCACTCTCCGAATACCTCACACCCCTCTACACCTTTCTGCACATACTGCTCATAGGCTCCCGTCACCTCTTCCCTTGGATGACTCTCCCTCTCCCTATGCCATGCCTCAGGCTCCGTCGTTCCAATCTTCTCAGCATCCGAAATCACCGCCACAGGCACCGGATTTGGATTCCCGAGCCGCGCAGTAGCGGCAGCCGCCAAAGATCCAATCTTGTTGCTCGTGGCACCAGAGGGCGCGATGCGATCGGCACCGAGGAGGACGAGGTCCATGTGCGGCATCAGGGAGCCGACGGCGCAGTCCGGGGCGAGGGTGACGTGGAGACGGGGTCTGACTTCTTGGTTGTCGAGGAGTTGGGCGGCGAGAGAGGCGCCTTCGAGGCGGGGTCGGGATTCGAGGATCGTGAGTTGCAGATGTAGGGTGGGGATGTTCGCGAGGAGGGAGAGGAGAGCGTTGCGGATCGTGGAGGAGTTGGATAATGTGAGGATGTGGATTTGCAAATGGGGTTGTGTGCGAGTGGTGGTCGGGGTGTCCGTCTGGGATGGTGATGTCAGTATACGCAGAGAACGTATATGCAGAGAACGGAGGCAGCGTGGGCAAGTGATGGAAGACGAGAACAGCTTGCGTCTCTCGTAGCTTTCGAAATGGGTAACAATCGTGCACTCACCTCTGACAGCAGCTTCTTGACCATGAAGGTAACCGACCTGCCGAGCTGCGCATCTGTTTCTTTCCTCTCCTTCAAGATCTCGTCAATCCTCGCCGACGCCGACTGTGCAAGCTCATCCATGGACTTAGGCACCATATCATGCCACCTTTCTTGGATGGACTCCAAAGAGTGCAGAATACAAGACGTGGTTGCAGCACTGCTGTTGTCAACTTCCGATACTACTGTACGTCAACAGGCTTACTTCATACTCGGCCTTGCCTCACAAAGCTGCTTCCCCGCCCCGACAGCCATAACCCACAGCTCGTCCATGTTCCTCGCCGTAATAGTCGCCATCTCGATCGACACACCCAGAAACTGCAGCGCCTGCGCCGCCATCTCTCTCGCGCCGCTCTTGAAGTCATTCTTCAGGGTGTCGGTGCAAGACTCCAGATGCGCGTAGAACTCTGGGTTATACAAGATGGGCTGCAGCAGAGGCGTTCGCGTGTGCGTCGAGCTAGGCCTGCTGGTATATGAGCGTGCCGCAACCGAGGAGCTGATTGAAGCAGTGTAGGAGCGTTTGGAGCTGGGTGCCGCGCCGTAGGCTTTTTTCTTGTCTTTGGTCTTGGGCTTGCGGTCCATGACCATGTTCACGTGCGCCATGGAGAAATCCATGGCTGCGGATGAGGAAAGAGTGGGTGACTTTGTCATGGAAGGAATGATAGAATGAAGGTGGGGAGGAAGTAGGAGACAAGGACGAGGAGAAGAGCGGCAGCAAACTTGAGGGCGGCATGCAAACGCTGAGCGGAGAAACCCCGCTCCGGGTTGCGGAGGTGAAGTTGAGATGGACTTACGAAGCATTGTTGTCGTCATTGTCGTCCATGGCGGTGAAAGGAAAGAGCGACGGGTTAGGCAACACCGACGCAGTCGAGCTCGGTCAGCGCGCTAATCTCAGAACTCCGCGACCTAAATGGTGGATATCTACGACACCCCACAATAACTGTGACAGGTGCAGCGGAGAAGGATTCAAATGGTCGCTGCAAGACTACATGTCAGCGAGCTATGAGATTGCGCACATCTGTGGATTTGCAACCCCGACATGTGATGAAACAACCCCGAATTAGCATCAGTTCAGACAAACGTGCAGTCAGTTTCGACAATGATTGAAGAGAATAGTAGACGCACTTGCCTAGGGATATTCCTCCCTGCTCACCTCAGAACTCTGAAGTTTGGTCAGATCGCCAACCCCAAACGCCTTCCAAACAACCCAACGCCAAGTACGGTCTCCAAAGGCTAGATATTCTACGTGTTCTGGATGTTGGGTATTCCATCGTGTTTGTTAGCGAGGTGTCCTTCTGTAAAGATAATGTCAACCTCGTACCCAGGTGTTCGTTCTGACCCAAAGGCAGAGAAGATTGTAAAGGAACTTTAGCAAACCTGCTGAATGCGGGGTATTTCAACGGACTCTGCGGAGCCCCAGTTCGGATTCCCAAGTGCAATGCAGTAAAGGATGTTTGTTGTTGTTCTGCCGACATCATCGCTTGATTAGCATCCTTAGGCCACGGCCGCGGATGCGGCTGACAAAGGCTCGGGCCTAGCAGCTTGAGGTAAGCATTTATTGCACTCCCACAACTTTTGGAGCACTGCACATTGAACAAAACCATGCTTTGACAAAAAGATAATGTTTCTCATCGAGTAAGATAGATAATCGTGAATTCCATAAGCCTTTTCCATGCGCCGAAGTTTTGCCATGCCAAAAGAGTACGCCTCAAACCAAGAAGATCCCTAGTCTACACTTGAAATTTTCCATTCCCCCTGCCAAAGACCACCTATTGGTTCTCTGGCCTGAGGGAACGGACAGCCTTTCCTGCCCTCCAGATCTCCAGGTTGTCAATCTCCTCAAGCTCCTTCTTGTACTTCTCGCGGTAGTCCGGCTGCGAGTTGAATTCCAAGCTCCTCTTGGTCTCGCTCCCGTTGGCGACGGAGTCGTACAGGTCGTTGAAGACGGGCTTGAGCGTCTCCTTGAAGCGCTTGCTCCAGTCGATGGCACCGCGACGGGCTGTGGTCGAACAGGCGGCGTACATGTAGTCCATTCCGTTGGCGCCGATCAGGGGGTACAGAGACTGGGTAGCCTCCTCGACAGTCTCGTTGAAAGCCTCAGAGGGGCTGTGGCCGCGCTCGCGGAGGACCTCGTACTGTGCCAGGAACATGCCGTGGATACCGCCCATCAGGCAGCCACGCTCGCCGTACAGATCAGAGTAGACCTCCTTCTCGAAGGTGGTCTCGTAGAGGTATCCGGAGCCCACAGCAACGCCAAGCGCAACAGCCTTCTCCTTTGCCTTGCCAGTCACGTCCTGGAAGACGGCGACAGACGAGTTGATGCCACGGCCCTCCTTGAACAGACTGCGGACGGTGCGGCCGGAGCCCTTGGGTGCGACGAGGATGACGTCAATGTCGGTGGGGACCTCGACCTTGGTGAGGTCTTTGAAGACGGGGGAGAAGCCGTGGGAGAAGTACAGGGTCTGGTACGATTAGCTTTGGTACTGGGGACTCGAGCATCCTTCGTACCTTTCCCTTCAGCTGGGGCTTGATAGCGGGCCAGGTCTCGGACTGAGCGGCGTCTGAGAGCAGGTTCATGACGATGGTCGACTTGCCGATGGCCTCATCGATGTCGAACAGGTTCTTCCCTGGCACCCAGCCATCCTGCTCGGCCTCCTTCCACGAAGCACCGTTCTTGCGGACACCGACGATGACGTTGAGGCCGTTGTCGCGGAGGTTGAGACCCTGGCCGTGGCCCTGGGAGCCGTAGCCGATGAGAGCGAGGGTGTCGTCCTTGAAGTATTCCTGGTTCGGATGTAAGCAATTGGTTCGGCAGACGATGATTGATGCCACAAGGGCAGAGTTGACTCACCAGCAGCTTCTCTCTGGGCCAGTCGGCGCGTTCTGGTGGTTACAGTCAGGGCCGAATCCAGCAAACAATGGAAGCAAGAAATCACAAACCATAGACTGTCTCCTTATGGCCAGCGAAGTCCACCGTCTTCACGCCACGAGTCTGCTGGAAGCCAGAGCTGACAGCGGCCTTGGGGGCAGAAGCTGCCACACCCGAGCGAGCAGCAGTGAGAGCTGAGACGAAGGTTCGTCGCTGAACCGCCGGCGCAGAGGCCAGGAGGCGGGACGCTTGGCGGAGAGAGCGGGGGGCAGTCCTTGAGGCCATGGTGATGTGTAGATGTGTGAGGGTTTGTTGTAGACTGTGCAATTGAGGGGGAGTTCTGCAGTTTATATGTGGGTGAGTGTGAACTGGAGCACAGGCTATAATATCGGCGGATGGCCCAAGCTCCCTGCGAAATCGGCCGTGGTGACGTGCGACGGCGGAGACAGGTCCTGCTCCCCGACTGACTCAGCCACAGACGCCCGCCGCTTTTGGACACCATAACGCCGACCCAAAGTCTTTCTTGCCGTGAGCCAGTAGCTGCTACCCTCTCCCTTATAGTCGTTAGGTAGATTGTTTCTACAAGTCTCTCTGGAACAGAAGGGCGCATAGAGGAGAATAGCAACCCTACAACCAGCATAACATGATCTAGAGTCAAGGCTCTCCAAATCTGCTATCTAGAATACCTAGCCTCGAATTGTCTGACGGCGCTGCTCCATTATTCCCTGTTGTGGTAAGCGACCCCAGGTTCCGCCTTAGCGGAGCCGCTCAGCGCTCTCGGAGGCCGACTCGGCGCGCATATCCCCACGTTTCCGTCGCGACCCTCTTTTGACCTCCGTCCATCGCCTCCGATGTGCAAAGGAGTCATTGCTGAAGCGGAGTCGGTGGCGGTTTAGGAGAGTCCGAAGGCAAATTCATACTGTCGCTCGAACCGGTCGCGCTTCACATTACCCGGCAACACTCCGCTGGCGGAATCAAGACACTCAATATTATCCACCACATCTCAGTGCCTAGATACGAGCACACCGCAGACAGCTATGCAATCGCGCATGTCCGTTGTGGTGAACTACATCGGAAGCTAACACGACAGCAAGCGCTATGACACTTGATTTGGACATGGCTCATGCTGTCTCGTATTGTCCCCAACCTGCCATGCTGAATATGCAAGACTGCGACTCTAAGAATTTCGCATCGCTGAAGGATAGCTCCTGTCCTCCCAGGCGCCCGGAAACGCATCCAAACCTTTAACACCGCCCAGAACCCATGAACCTTCATCCATTGCACCCACCGGGCAGACGCATTACCACATCCGCGAGCGTCAACAACCGCCATATCACTCAGGTCTTGAGAACCCTCTCAAAGTGTTGGCCCCTAACCATTCCACCACCAAGTGACGTCCGCACATTACGTTTGAAGGCCTCTCTGTTACTCTTGAGGTCTTCGGCGGCCTCCTTATTCAGCGGGTCGCCAGCATTGGGTTCGAGGAAGAGGAACTGCAGCTGTCAGTAGAGGCCCGCCATATCTGTTGAGCTTCACACACCTGCAGCCCGACTATTACTGCGTTGAGGTTCAGCACCGGTTTCCAGTCCTCGCGGAGAATGTTCAAGCACACATTGCCTTCCAAGTCGATGTTAGGATGGTAGATCTTCTGCGTGCACTTCACCTTGGGCGGGTCATGCGGGAAGTTTTGGTTGATCTTGAAGTCGAACACGAAGCGGCCGCCCTTGTACATGCCCTCGTCCGGTTCGATCGTGAGCGTGAAGTTGAGGATATCGTCAGGATTGGGGAAGTGCGTCTTCATCGTCGAGCCGAGTGAAAGTTCTGAAAGATCTTCGCGTTGTCAGCCTTCGCCCATCCCGATATCACAGGCACTTGCCTTTCTGTACCCGCAATTGTGCTGCTGTGACTTTCTTCTTCTTGCTCGATGCCTGGGCCGCCTCGTCCTGCTGCTGCTTCTGTTTCTGCGACAGATGTCAGCGTTATCGCCCGAGAACCCGCAGAGAGAAGCTCCACCCACCATGTTCCATATCTTCAACATCTTGCTGACGCTCTTCGGTCGGTAGGCTAATGTGTAAGGGCCCCAGCGGGGATTATGCTGTCGAGCTGAAGCTATCGGGGTCGGAGACTTCGGAGAACGGTCGAAAGGAATGACGGTATCTGAGGGTGCTGTAAAAGAGCGAAGCCTCGGAGCTTATGCGGGTGGCGGGGCAGGTAGATAGATATGTGACGGCTTTTGGCAGAGTATCTTCCAAGGCTGTAGAATTGGGTGGTGTAACTTTGGATTGAACGAGTCTACGTAAGAGACCTCGGGAGGTTAGGGAGATCGGAAGAAAACTCGCACTGTGACCGTGTGAAGGCAGCCACGGCCCATACCAGGCAGTGTTGTCAGGATGCCAAGCCATAGTCGCTGGACTCTGGAAGCTCCAGGGCGCACGGGCGGCCACGCGGGTATTAGTCAGCCGAGGGTGGGGTCCACTGTGCATGCAGATGTCTACACAGAGGTTCAATGTTTGCATAGGCTACCCTATATGAGCAGATTTGGAATATACTGACGCCGCACCAGCTTACACCTAGGTTTGGTGGTATTCTATTCTACGTGTCTTTCCTCTTCTAAAAACGCCCTCAAAATAGTTCCAAATAACTATCCTAAACGAGAGGGCAGAGTTTACAGAGAGAAGCCAAAAGGTCCTTTGATGAACTCTAGGGTGTTCAAAAGAAGCGCATATGTTGTGTACCCCCGATCTTTCTCGACAGCCACAGAACTACGGACACACGCCTCCCCATAGCCATTTTTCAAGATGGCCTCCCGCGGCGCCCTCGTATTTCTTCAACCTTCACGCCTACCTTTAGATCCCTATCTCCCTCCCGCATCCACCTCACAACAACAACAACCACCACCAAAACCACACCTCACCCTGACCTTCGCCACCTCCCTGGATTCCAACCTCTCCCTGTCCCCAGGCGTCCAAACTGTCCTCTCAGGCCCCGAATCAAAAGCTATGACGCATTACCTACGCTCCAAGCATGATGCCATCCTCATTGGTGTGGGTACCGCAATCGCCGACAATCCGAGTCTCAATTGTAGAATTGACGGCGTCGGAGGTTACGGAGGCGAGGGATTGGAAGGCCAGCCGAGACCGGTTGTGCTGGATCCGAAGGGGAGGTGGGAATTTGGGCCAGAGAGCAAATGCATTGCGTTGGCGAGGGAGGAGCGGGGAAAGGCGCCTTGGCTCATCGTGGCGCGCGAGTGTGAGGAAGGGAAGAGGAAAATGTTGGAGAGTGTTGGGGGACGGGTGCTGCAATTGCCAGCTTCGGAACAAGAGTCGGGACGATATGCTATGGACTGGCGTGAGATCATGGTGTGTCTGGCTGAGCAGGGTGTGAGGAGTGTCATGGTTGAAGGAGGAGGTTCGGTCATCAATGAGCTCCTGTCCCCAAAGTACTTCGATCTGGTGGGCTCAGTGATTGTCACGATTGCGCCGACATGGTTGGGGAAAGACGGCGTTCAGGTGTGTCCAGATGCCAGAGAGGAAGGCGGCAAGAGGATACCGGTTTCACGGCTGAGGGATGTCAAATGGATACCACTGGGGGAGGATGTCGTCTTATGCGGTCGCCCGAATGGAAATTGATTAATCCACTGTGTCGTGTCATCCACCGTTGCTGTGAGCCAGTCAAAGCGACTGAGACTCGCACAACCACCAAGAATGCTTGTCATAGCTCCAACCATGCTCAAACCCCCTAACGCCAGCGAGAAAACCGCAATCAATGTTTCAGTGGCGATCTGGTCGTACAGGCTCTTCGTGAGATAAAACCAATGCTCTCCAAGTTCGTCCCGACCCCTCGTGCCTTCACAGACAAGTAGAGGCATCAAATCAGATGCTTGCTCCTGAAGTATGCCCGCAAATAGAGCACCTGCCACACACCGAGCAAGATCAACGATCCCATCGTGAGAACGCCGAACCACTTCACTCGTTCATTTGTGCTCTCATTCGTATCCCGGAGCTTCTGTTCACGCGCCCTCAGGTAGTCCATCTCGGTCACGACCTCGCCTACGACTTCTTCGATGCGGCGGAGCTCAGCTTCCATGGGCTTCAGCTTCTCGGATGCCTGAATGGCAGACCAATCTTTCGCGTCGGCGCCGATATCGATGTCGAGTTCTACATGTCGTGAAGGGGTCCTGCCTTGCTCTAAACAATGTTAGCCTATTACACATTACATGCCCGTGCTAAAGACGGCGCTTACGGCTGCCGCTGATAGAGTTCTGGAAGCAGACGTCGAAGGCGGAATCGGCGTGAGCAGTGAAGGCGTAGCGGTTCTCGCCATATACATCTTTCGGTCGTCCGTAGTCATTGCCCATAGCATCGCGGATCTATACGTGCTGTCAGCCTTCACATGTAAGATAGCAGGGTACGAAGACACAGCCTGAGAGCTGGGTCATTGTTGGACATACATGCATGTTCAATGTCTGGCCGTCTCCTCTGTACCCGCTGACAATGGCCGTGACGACAACAAGCTGGCCATTAGCCACAAAGTTGCGTATGCATCGCTCGTGCTTGGCTGCCTCGTGCTGTGGAACAGCGTGAATGTCGAATTTGAGTGCGGAGCAGAAGGGCAACAGGAGTAGAAGTAGGAGAGCGCTGAGAAGACGGCTGAGCCTGTCCATGGTGCCAATGGGTGAGCTGGGGCTCGATCTCGAGCTTTCGGCGTGGTGTTGCGGTTGAGCTCCCACGGAAGGACAGTTGGTCCGCAGAAGCTGCCTAGCTATCTGTAGACTAGCGCCACGAGGCTTGGCAAATCCTAACTGTCAGGCGAGATACTCCAAGAGGAGGAAGAGAACGGCGCCGAGTCCGAAGAAGAGGATCAGGACGCCAAAAAGGGCGCAAGCAAGGCCGCAACATAGCTTTAGCTGGTCACGACTTTCATCATCGCCACACCAGCCGCAAATAATCATGCGCCAGAACGCGCGAAAGCTGCCCTGTCCCCCGCCTCTCAACCTTGGAGTACATCAGCATCGGAGCGCCTCAGTCCAGTCGTCACTTATGCACTCACCACCTTCGGAGCCTGTCCATCGCCCCGCCCCGTCCACCCTCACCACCGACCGCATTTTCTTCGACGCGGCCGACGTCCACCATCTCTTATTCCTCAGACGTGCTGCTCATTCTCGTAGTGGCGGAGGGTGTCGGAGTGTGGTATAGCGGAATCATCAATTCAAGCTGTTGTCTACTGTATCAAAAGGACACAGGCTCAGTAGCGCCTACTAACTACTATGAAAGTAACTGCTTCCCCCTCACTTGCGCAAAAGGCAGCGACACGCGATCTGATGAGCAACGGCCCATAGCAGACTTCTCTTACCTCGTCAGCTCCCGTTCCTGTTGCAACATTCTAACCATTGCGAAAAGAAGGTTGCAGTCGCCTCTCATTTTTAACTGTGCAGGCAGGCCATAGCGATTACGCCCCATACATCGAATAGTTCAGTCCTTGCGCCCATCTCCAAATGTGGCTGATTCATAGGACTGGGACCGGGGCGGGCTTGTCGGCGCTTCGCTGCGCCCACTTCTGTGACACGCGCTGAGGTTTTTGGAACGTGTCTCATCCAGTCGTACTCTTTGACGTCGAAATTGGGTTAACAAAACACAGAAAACTTCGAGGTGGAGTGTGGTAAGGGAACCTGCAGAGTCACGCATGGCAGCCGCCTGCAGGATATTCGCGTTTCCATGCTAACCATTATACAGAGCCACACTTCGGTTGCACCAGGACGAGGATTTCGGGTCCTTCCAGTCAACCTTCGGAGCCTGCCAGTATTCTCAGCGCAGCCTGCTGCAAATGTTTGATTCAGACATACCCAAGTCGACCTCGTCCTTCTTGTCATACATCTACCGTTCATTCCTTCGTATGCCCCATGCGTTCGCGGGTTTCAGCAAAACACCTCGTTTC
Organism: Sporormia fimetaria CBS 119925; assembly: GCA_010093795.1. Lineage (NCBI taxonomy): Eukaryota > Fungi > Ascomycota > Dothideomycetes > Pleosporales > Sporormiaceae > Sporormia > Sporormia fimetaria. Next base: position 348,016 of record MU006565.1, read on the forward strand.
GTCAGTGCAAAAGGTGCAGAATGAGGCCTGCTATTGTGTCCGAGTGGCGGGCGCACCTTCCTCCCCCCTTTGACAAGTCCACCTCGCCACTCAAACGACGCGGATCCACTGGGGGCTTAGGAGCTTTAGTGGATTCTACCGGCATTGCAAACACCCCTCCCGAGTATGTACCAATGCCGCTGAAGAGAAGAGACTCCGCACCAACCGCCTTGGAATGTGTAGATAGAAGCCTCGATTGGTTAAGGTACGTGCATCAGGAGGACATTCGACTCCGGCGGCAGCGGAGTCAAGCCGCAATTGAGAAGCTACAGAGGTGAGTAGTTTACGGTACTGGGGCTCTAGCTGGTACCTAACCTTTACCTGCACAGACTCAAGCAACAAAAAGCACAGCCTACCCCAACGTTTCGAGCCTGGGGTACCCAAGAAAGTTTCAACTCTATATCCACCTTGGAAACTTCGCGCCAACTATCGATAGCCAAAAACATCTCGTTCGAGGAGCCAACACAGACCGAGCTGTTGGCCCTTGCTAACGAACTGTTTCCACCGATTGAGGAAGCCAAAGTCATCATTACAGAGTACTCGACCAACGCTCTGCGCAAATCTGAATACACGTTAGGTGAGGTATTGAGTTCAAGGTGCATACTACAACCACCCGACTTGGTACCGACGATCAGATGGATCTATGTTGAATACTACAAGATGGGAACATTTTGGGGTTCTGATTACCGGTTTGCTCAATGGGGCACTGACCCTGCGTTGTTTGAGAAATCGCCCATCCTGCTCCTCCAAGATCGTCTTGCGGAACTCGATCGCGAAGCTGGTCGCTGGCCGATACAAGAGGAAGATATCCCTGGTAGGTGTTCGAGTTATTGTCATAAGATGTCTCTACTTACACTATCCAGGCTATAAACGCATCGGCAAGTATTACCGGCAAGCACCTGGATGCCCGGAATATTTAGGGCTTCGCGTCAGCTCCTCGGCATGGCTGGAATCAGAGTCGTACAAGCTGCTTCTCGATTACTTGGCTGTCCGACCCGACACGCGCAAAGCGCTGGAACAGAACCGGCACACTGACCTCGAGTACGGCCTTGCCTACATCAACGCAGTGAAATGTATCCGAGAGGGCGCGTATGCCTCGAAACCCGGACTACGCGAATTGGACGGCACGGCTAAGGAAGAGGGTGTGTATTTGTATGGGAGCTGGGACGATAACGTTGAAAGACTGGAGTTCTGGGGAGCAAACACGTTGCTGAGCTGTGGTTCCCCCAGGTTCTACAAAGTCGTTGCCGACCGTCTACTTCGCCGGGACGATGTGCTCCGCAAACACCCCGACTGTGCACTATTGTACTACACTTTGGCTCGCGTGTCAATCGAGAACGATGAGATGATGCAGGACTCTCCCGAACGAGCGTTGAACAAGGTCTTTGCAAAGCTTAGAAACGGTCGCGACGCTAGCCGAGAGCATGTCGAACTTTTTTTCAGTTTGCAACGCACTGTGCTCGAGGGCCTGGAGTACCTCGAGGAAAACAAGCGCGAATTACCCATCTGGGGAATCCCTCCCTTTAACAATCACCAAGTGACTTTCCATCCGGACTTCGCGCCGTCCCAAACCATACAGAGGCTCATTCAAGACGAAATGGACCTCATTGATAAAGACTTCAACACAATCATTGAACACTGGGAGTCTTTGAAGGGCAAAGTCGATAGGTATCTCGACGTACTTCTGCAATTCCGAGTCATGGAACAGCAGGAACTCACTGTAAAATTGAGCCACACTGCTGCAAAGCACCAGCGTGTAGCAGTCGACGAAGCCCGAAGTGCAAGAACGCAGGCGAGATCGGTCTTTGTCATCACCGCCGTCACCATCGTTTTTCTGCCACTGTCTTTCTTCACGTCCTACTACGGAATGAACTTCGCCGACATCGCGAACACCACTTACACTTCGAAGTACTTCTGGGCCACAGCCGGACCGATCTCTGGGGTGACTATCATTGGAGTCCTCCTGATCATCAGGTTTATAAACGCTGTGAAGGATCCGGTCCCCGATGAAGAACAAGGGTCAGTGCGTAGTGAGTCAAGCAGACGCTGGCAATATCGATGGATGCCAAAACACACCAAGATCAAAGACACATGAAGACAATTTGCTGTCACTGTCTATACTTGCCTACCTGAGCCATCAGTCTGCTGGCGGGCTCCCAACATAAGCATAGTTATCCGCGTCAGGATTGAGAAAGGTCGGGCGGTGACGGTGACCGACCAATTCTTCAATTGCCGAACCGTATCTTATCAAGACGTCCTCCTTCCATGCCGTTTGCATGAGACCGATGCCGAATGGCACACCTTTGTCATCGACGCCCACTGGAATCGTTATCATGGGATAGCCCGCTTTGGCAGCGACGGAGCACGCCACGCCTCCGTCCGCTTGCAGCGGAACCAAAAGGCCATCCAATTCGGTGTTTTCGTGCTTCAAAGCTGCGTCAATACCCTCGTCCCTACTCTTCCGCTGAATATACTCAAGCGCCTTCTGGTAGACCTGCTCGCCTTCATCCTTCGCCTCGAGGCATCTGTCAAAGTTGTCTTGACCAGTCGGCCAGGCGGGATGTGTGCCAGGGACCCCCCCTTCCTTGTTGGTGTGCTTGGTGTTGTATGCCATCACATCCTCTAGTGACAGGATGCCATATTCGTTGTTGTCAAGCGAAGCCAGATAGTCCTTGAGACTCCGATAAAACTCCACCTTGACGACCTCGAATTCGGATAGTTTGGACCCGGACTTTCCATCTGCGTACTCCCAATTCCATCCTTCGGGCGATATTATCTCTTCAGCACTTGGAAAATTGACATCGACAATCTCTGCACCCGCTTTTTCGAGTAGCTTGATGAGCTTTTGGAGTTCCTTGTATGAAGCTTTGTGCTTTTCGCTTTGCGCGGCGGCCTCCCACACTCTTTTCAGCGGTAGTCCAAATTTCGCACCTTGGAGCGCAGTTTTGCCGGCCAAGCAGTTCGCATAGGAGCTGTGCCGGTCTTGAGCGGTCTCCGGAACAGCGGTCTTCTCCGCCATCACGTCCAGAACAAGCGTCGCGTCGGCCACTGTACGTCCGAAAGATCCCACAGTGTCCAGACTGGGCGCCTCGGGGATAACGCCTGCCGTCGATGTGAGGCCTACCGTTGGCTTCATGCCTACGATGGCATTCCGATCTGCAGGAAACATGACGCTGCCGTCTGTCTCAGTACCAATGCTGAAGGCACACATGTTGCAAGCCACAGCACTCGCGCTCCCGGAGCTGGAACCTCCCGGATGCTCCGCAAGGTTGTACGGATTCCGATTCTGCCCGCCTCGAGATGAATAGGCTTCAGCGTAATAGCTCGCTCGCATAGACGCCCATTCAGACAGATTGGCTTTCCCGAGTAGCACACCGCCCGCGGCGCGCAGACGGGCAACGACTTGAGCATCTTCTGGAACGACTGTGCCGATGAGCGCCGCGGAGCCTGCTGTTGTTTGCATTTGATCTTTTGTTGCGATGTTGTCCTTGACGAGGAATGGGATTCCATGTAATTTACTTCTCACTTTCCCTTCCCTACGCTCTGCATCTAGTTGGTCTGCGATCTTCAATGCATCCGGGTTTGTCTCAATGACGGCTTTGATACGGGGGTTGACTAACTCGATCCGTCGAAGGTAGCAGTCTGTGAGCTCTCTGGTTGTGAAGGAGCGTTGCTCAAGATGTTCCTGGAGCTGTGCAATGGTGAGCTCTTCGATATCTACACCTCGGCATCGTGGCATTTGAAGCCAAGAGGGAGAAGCTCCCATAATTCTTCGTAGTGTTTTCAATCTTCCCGCGGTTCCCAGTGGAGAGGGGTATGCAGCTGTCGTTGATGCTTGGCCGGGTGCCAAAAAAAATATATCTAGGGAGTTAGGGATCGACTCGGCAGAAGAGCACCATCAACAGAAAATCGCTATGGCACAATTGCGTGGGGCGCAGTATCGTGCGCCCTTAGGTATGTGTCAATCACGCAGTATCCTGCCGGCCGCGGAACCAGTCGACAACAGACAACTGCGCAAAATCAGGAACCTTTTCATGATATTCAGAAGAAGTCAGGGAGTGCGTACCTGGCGAATGTCTCACCGTTGTAAGGATTGATCGTGTCGGCAATCGCTTACATCTGTCGGCGGTTAACGTTCAGCTTAACCCGAGTAGGTGTATATGTGGGGTTATCACTTACACGTGACTTCAGCATCTCGCCCTGCGACCGAACTTCACTATTCCTGGATTTTCCCCGTTCTACTATTTTTCAGGGCTCGATCCGTTCAAAATGTGCAAAGCCTCATGGCATGAACGTGCAGCTGCCAAAGTTGCCGATACGGCATCCAAGATACCCCCTCATTGGCGCCTAACACCAAACGACCTGCAAAGAGCGAGAGAAACCAAGGATCTGACAGGCCCTTTCATTGAATCATTTCTCAGCAGTGAAGAGATATCGATCACTAGACTGGCTAGCGATGCTCTCGTTTCCAAGATCGCATCTCGATCCCTTACAAGCCTGGAAGTAGCAACAGCATACTGCAAGACCGCAGCTATCGCTCACCAGATCAACAATTGTCTGCATGAGATATTCTTTGACAAAGCCCTCGAAAGAGCCGCAGAACTCGATGCATACCTTGAAAACCATGGAACCACCCTAGGACCCCTTCACGGCCTCCCCGTCAGCCTCAAGGATCAATTCCACGTCAAAGGCATCGACACGACAATGGGCTACGTAGGCTGGATCAACACCTACCAAGGAATCAGCTCCTCAGACAAAATCCACAAAACCGAAAGCCAGGTCGTAACGGACCTGCTTTCCCAAGGCGCAATCCTCTACTGCAAGACCAGCCTCCCCCAAACCCTCATGTACGGCGAAACCATCAACAACATCATCGGCCAGACACTCAACCCCCTCAACCAGCGCCTCTCCTGCGGTGGCTCCTCGGGCGGAGAAGCCGCGCTGCAGGCACTGCACGGCAGCTCCGTAGGCCTGGGCACGGATATCGGGGGCTCTGTACGGATTCCCGCTGCGTTTTGTGGGACGTATTCGCTCAAACCGACGCCAAAACGCTTGCCGTATGGGAATATCGCGGATACGAATCCGGGACAGCGGAGTTATCCTGCTACGGTCGGCGTTATGGGGACGTCTCTCGCTGCTCTGAAACTCGTCGCGAAAGGTTTGCTGGATACGGAACCGTGGCTAAGGGATCCGGATGTCGTGCCTATACCCTGGCGGACTGATATTGAGACTGAGACACTTGCTCGGGCGGACGAGAAAGGACGCGCGATACCAGATGCGAGACCACTTAAAATCGGGATCCTGTACAATGACGGCTACATGACTCCGCATCCCCCGATAACGCGCGGTCTGCATATCGTATCCAGAGCTCTCGAATCCGCAGGCCACAAAGTCGTTCCCTGGGACCCCCCATCCCACAAAGCAGCCGCAGATATCCACCTCGCATTCCTCGTCTCCGACGGCGGCCACGATGTCCATAAACAACTCGCGCTCTCTGGGGAAGCGTTGATTGAGCCTCTCCGCAACGTCTTCGAGTTCAAAGACCCAATCTCCGCTATCGAGATCCAGGATCTCAGTATCGCTGGACGCAACGCATGTGCGGCGTATTATGACTACTGGAACTCGAGATCCGCAGACGATGGCCAGGACGTCGATGCATTTGTCATGCCGGTGGCGCCTCACGCTGCCGTGATCCCGGGGTGTTATTTGTACACGGGGTATACGGAGGTGGTGAATCTGTTGGATTATAGTGCGTGTGTTGTACCTGTTACTAGGGCGGATAAGGAGGTTGATGTGCTGGATGAAGGGTTTCAGCCGTTGAATGAGATGGATAAGAAGAATTGGGAGTTGTATGATAAGGAGAAATATGATGGGGCGCCTGTGGGGCTGCAAATTGTGTGCAGGAAATGGGAGGAAGAGAAGATTTGGGCGGTTGGGAAGATCGTGGATGCTGTGTTGAGAGAGTATGAACGGAGGGAGGGGTCTATTGCGTAGGGGTTGAATTATTAGGAAACGCTAGTTGAATACCTATTACACAAGCACACTCTTGTTTGTGCTTTTGAAACACGGGCTCGTACATTTCCCTTCTAGAATTCACCATTTCACAGGATATAGATTAGCGCACATTTGTTCGGTTGGTAACATCATTCAGCATTTTCCAAGGAGTACCCGCAATAGTAGAAACTTGCTGTCATTCACCATTTCTATCCTAAAAATGTAGTGTCATTGAATCGGATTGCATATATTTCATTTAGGAATTCTCGATCGAATGCTACAGCTCTTTGGCCAAACAATATGCTATGCCAGCGACATACCTTGAAGACAAAAATGAATCCAAGAAAACCCAGCATGACTCCACTGGCGCTTATATCCAGCACATTCTTCTGAACACGATCACGTGTTGCTCATCTCAAGCAACCCCTCGCACCCATATCTAGAACTTCCCCTTCCCTTCGACTTCAACCCCCGCATCTTCTTACCCATCTTGCCCAACATCTCCTTCATCTGGCGCACAAACCGCGTCTTCGCCTTCTGCTCACACGGAACCACGATCTCCCAGTCCGGAATAACCGGATGCACACGAGCTGCCTTTCCGCTTAACAGCCGTCCGACATCCCCACGACCACCAAGCAAGGCGTCCACATCTTTCGCAAACTCATCCACACGATATTCCACGTGTTCGACACGAGTACGAGCTGAGAGTTTGAAAGAATGCGTCGTCGTAGACGAGACGGATACATGGCCGAAGTCTGAGGCCCCAGAGGTGTATGAGGGGGTGTGAAGCTGTTAGTGTGCGCTTCCATGGTGCTGGAATCTGGGTTGTAGTAGCGGGTAGTGAGAGGCTTGTCGTCCTCATTCTCGTCGGCGCAGGAACCGGCATAGGTGGACAGCGAGTCCCAGCGACAGAGAACGCCGCCGTAGTTGCGGTATTCCTGTTGGGGGATGTTGATGTTGTGGTTGGTGGGTGGGATTGCGTTGTTGTCGGTGTCGTCGTCGGTGTCCGAGTCAGACGAAGGTTCAGGTTACGCGAATACGTTGATGGATGAGGTGGAGTCGTTCTCACGGGGCCCAAGAGGTGGGGTCTCAGGTACTTCCTCGACCTCGGCGTCGTTAGGCAAGTCTTCGGAGGAGTCGGGGGTCGCATTCTGAGGAACTTTGTCATCGCAAACGGTGTCGTGAGGATCCTTGTGGAGGGCAGCAAAAGGAGATCCAGCTCCTTGAGGGCCAACGGGGGAGTCGGTGCTCAGGTCCACAGATTCAAGCGACCCTTTGGGTATCGGAAGGGAGTGGATGGCTTCGTTATTGTCAAGCGGGCGGCGGGGACAAGGGGAGTGGATGACCGTAGCTGGTGTCGCATCCTCGTCCCCAGCCTTGTGAACATATGGGGAATCGTCCGCATGCAGGTTGTGAGGGTCGCCTGGCAACGAAGGGAGGGGACGATGCTGCGTATCCTGATGAAGTATTTCGACAGACGCCTCGTCATCTGCATCCGCATCTGCATCCGCATCTGCATCCGCATCCGCATCCGCATCCGCATCTGCCGCCTCTTCTTCATCAACGTCGCCGTGCGGAGACTCAAGAGCATAGACGCGTTGCATCTCCGCCTTCACAGCCTTCTCCGCCTCCTCCCGCGCATCCTCCATCATCTTCTCACGCCCCTTCTGAACACCCTGATACCACTTGTCCTTCTCTTTGACCTTCTCCCCCAACGCCTGAACTTTCTTCACAAGCGCTTCCCAAACCATGGGTTCCTGTACGAACTCCAACTCAAATCCCGACTGTTCGAACGCATCCATATGTTCCAACGTCTTCCCAAAGGCCATCAACGAGCCCGCAAGTTCTTGGTCTGGTTGGATCCGTTTGGACTTGTAGGTCCCGTCCTTCACAGCATCCCATCCATCGTAGTGTGGTTTGGTATGCGCTTCGTACTGGCCCCATCTATCGAGGTTTCTACGGATACCGGAAGTAAAGTCTGAGCGAAGAGACTCGTGCGCTTCGGGGCCAGGCTGTCGGTGTAGGTTCCCGAAATGGGACGAGGGGGAATCGTAGATAGTAGGGCGGGTGCGGTACATGAAGGCTAGCCCTTCTTACTCGGAGCTGTCGATCTGGATCTCGGGGTCTTGTGTTGTTGTTGGCGTGGAGTCGCCGTGGGTGGGGAGCTGGAAGTCTTCAATGTTATGGCGTTGAAGGCGACGTGTGATCTTGACTGCACGCGGCTGCGCGAGTGGTGCCTCGGGTGAAGTGGGAGGCGCGGCCGTGATCCATGTGATCCCCTCCTTCGCGACGAAGAACTGTTCGCGTGGGGGCAGGTTCTGAGTGAGGTCGGAGTCATTAGGCAAAACCTCGTCCGGCACTGCGTTCCGAAGGTGACTACGGGCTTCATCCAGGGATAAGGCGTTCTCCGGCCATAAAGCTCGAAGGGCGCCCCCTTTGTGGATCGGGACTTCAGCTTCCTTCTCCTCGCCTTCAGCATACCAAGTCTCCGGCACAACGACGCCGGAGAAGAGATAAGGCTTCTCAGGGAAGGTGGTTGAATGGGCTTGGTAGAAGGCGCGCTTGTTGAGGTGGAACGGTAATTCGCAGGCTTCGCGATGGTAGCCGTTGTCGAAGAGGTATCTCAAGTGGGGGTCGTCGAATGAGCCTTGCCAAATGTCCTCCAAACCGGCGGGTTCGTTGTCCTCATCTGGAGACTTGACGGGGACCGAGTTCTTTGTGGGGATGGCTGAAGCTTGGTAGCGGTAGCGTACTCCACGACCACGATCGTCAGAGATGCCAACAAGGTCTTGTGGTTTCTGTTGGGAAGAGGAGGAGGACTGAGCTGAAGGTGAGACCTTTGATGCCGTATCCTCTGCGGAGGATTTCGATGAAGATGAAGACATAGTGTTGCGCTGTCGTCGGACGGATGCTATGTAAACAAGTGAGTGGTGCCGCAAACGGTGCCAGATGTGCTTTGGAAACGGAACGACTTTAGGGTAGAAGAGAGGATGGGAAATAGAAGAAAAGCTTTATACAGGTAGAGGGGGGGGAAAGACGATCCATGCCGTGTGATACAGACTCGTCCATTCACTAGTCCACTTGTCCCTTTCCCAGCCCGATGGCCCGAAGTATGTGCACACATAGGCATTGTACACACACACCCCACTGTATTATCTGCTCAACATGACGCTTCCGCTGTACAATGTAAGTATAGTAGTGAAGACATGTATCATAGGCTCACCTGCTACCCCAGTATGTCCACCCTCCAAACAAACATATCACGTTGTGCCCGCCCAGGTCGCCAAGGCTGATTAACGAAACATCGATTGATTCTACAACTACACTCCACGCAGTGCAAACAATGCCAAAAACTTCTATGCCAGCCTTCAGGTCAGCCAACTTCACATGACAAAAGGAAAATCGGAAACATTCGAGCCTTGTTTCTTTTGAGTAGGTAGCTGACAATGTACAGATATAAGACACAGCGCCCTCAATCCCCAAAAGCAACCGTTTATTGCTTGTTGCCGGGCTTGGGCAGCTTATCGAGGATCTTGCTCTGGTAGGGCGGGTTGTAGACGAGCTTCCTGCTCTTGATCGCGGCCCACTTATACCTGCGGGGTCGTTAGCATGGAACAATTCAGGGGATGCAAGGTGCTCACCTCTTGACCCACACGCTGAGGGCAAACAGAACGCTGGACACGGCCAAAACCTTCCAGCCCATCTTCTTGCGGTCGTCCGCCTCCGGCTCGGCAGCCCAGTTCAAGAACTCAGTCACGTCCTTTGCCATCTGCGAAGTCGAAGCCTTGGTTCCATCCTCGTACTCAACCAAGTCGTCGTAGAGGACACGAGCCATGGCAATACCGGTACCGGGGAAGTAAGGGTTGAAGTTGAGGCCCTCTTGGACAACGGCTCCCGCAGGGGGCTCCTCGGGGTATCCGGTCAAGAGAGAGAAGATATAGTCGCAGCCACCGTGGCGTGCCTTGACCATGAGCGATAGATCGGGGGGCAGAGCACCGTTGTTGGCAGCGCGCGCGGCCTCGTCGTTCTTGTACGGGGCAGGCATGTAATCGGAGAGCTTTCCGGGACGCTTCTCGATGTCACCCTGGTCGTTGGGCTCGGTGTCATATTCGTTCTCCTCGGCAAGTGCCTTGGCCTCATCGACGGTCATGAGGGTGCCGACAAGAGCCCGATAGGGGACGCGGGTGAGGGAGTGGCATGATGCGCAGACCTCGCGGTAAACCTGGAAACCACGGCGAAGGCTGAAATCATCACGTCAGACGCCTGCATTGCAGCGGGTAGCGAGGGGCACTTACGCCTGGTGGTCAAAGGTCCTGTACCACTTGGCATGCTCCCACGGGTACTGAGTCGGGTGGAGACTGAAACGTGAGTTCGTTAGCTTCCTCTGCTCCCAATGTCCAGGGACCGTGCCCTTGTTCCATCCAAGTCCGGGATTTAGCATCACTCACCCTTCCTCAGCGGGCGTCATGGCATCAACATTGCGACCGTAGAGGTGGAAGTACCACGCGACCGATCCGACGGCGAAGATGGTGGCGCCGGCGGGGAGGGCGTTGTTCTTCCAGGACGAGGCAGCTTCCTCGGCTGTGGAGCTGGACGTCGAGGAGGCGCGCTGTTATAGCAATCCGTCAGCCAAATGTTCAATTGAGCAGGACGCAGCTCACGGCAGCGCCTGATTGCCTTCGATGGGATCGTGGGAGCTCGGGGGAGCTGCGGGTGGTATCGAGGTGGTCGGGGAGCGTACCGAAGGAGTCTTGGTGGCAGCATTGCGGGCTGCAGCGCCGAGGGAGCGCGCCGAGCGCAACGCTGAGCGAGCTAACATGTCGAATGTGAGCTGGCCCGGAGCCGACGACGTGTGGGTTTGCGGATTGGGGTGGGTAGGTAGTGGGCGGGCGAGGTGCAGGATGACCGGATGTTGCACGCTGCACGGGCAGGAATTGCTGGTGCCAAGACTTCACCTTAGTCAACCCATCCTCGGCCGTGTGATTGGCTACGACGACCATCTATCGATCATAGACAGTCCGGACGGCTATGTCGCATGATTGGGTTTTCTTTGTCGTTGATGCTGGTATATGGTACTCTGGGTGATGGGGCTTCGTTACCCTACAGATTGGAGTGAGCTCTGTTCCATGTTGAAAGATAAGAGTCAAAGCTTGAGGCAACGCAAGAAAGTGCTATAGTCGCTCTTGATGGAAAGCACGCCAATATGATATCCAATCAAGCAAAAGCACATGGGTTAAACCCAATCCGCCATAAATCGAATGCTATTCACAGTTCTACGATACACAGTCCCTTGACTCGTCATGCACTACTTCCTTCGAAGTACAACCACCACCCTCCAAAACCTCCGCCTTTTCGATTCTGCAAGCATTGTGGACAGCGTCAACCCATTCACCACCCTGTTTATGGACTAGAAGTACCCTGGGTGACGATCTGTAGACTCCATATCACTTCCCCGTTTTGTTGTATATTACCATTAGCATTATTTTGTGTACCTAAGTATGTATAGACGAGACCCTCGCATCCAAAACCCTTACTCCCGTCCTCACAGAAGAAGAACCTAGGACTTGTGCTTAGGTCTCCAAAACATGATAGTGTCTGCGACAGCATCGGTGACTTTGAAGAAGACATTATGTCGATGGAAGAAGCTGCGGTTCTTCTTCCCGAAGATATCTACATCCATATCAGTATCCCTTTGTGGTTAAATAGAGGGATAAACAGAGCTCAACTTACACATCGGAATAGTCAGCGCGCATATCCCAACCTGTATACTTCCCAAAATCATAAACACAGGTTTGATATCGCTCGAAACAATCCAATCGAAGCCCTTGAACGTCAGGCCGAACGAGAACAGGTTCTTAAACACCAAAAGACAGGTGAAGCCTTCGATAGACATATCGCCTGTGCAGCACGTCAGTCCCGATCTCATCCGTGTCCGAGCAAAACTTACGATGCGCATCAACAATGTACAATGCACTGGCAACTGCCCCCAAAACCATGCCCACAACCTCGACTCCGAAGAAGAAATCAGGCCACAGCCATCCGTACTTCACGGCATCCGCTGCAGTGAAGCCAAATCCGTACAGCCCGGCACAGCCAAAAATCAGCTGCGGAATGACCATGACGAGTCTGAACTCGGGCTCATACACGCCGTGGTTCAGTCGTGTGAGCCAGCGGGCAGATGCGTCTGAAAGGAGGCCCGAGATGACGAAGCCGACGAGTGCGCCGACGAAGGCGCCGGTGTACATGTAACCAGTTTCAACCTATACTGATGAGTGATAGCAACAGCGAGTCTCATAAGGCTCACTTACCTCGCCGAACCAGAGAGGTGGGCCCAACATGATACCCGCGAGCACGACGCCGATCATGACAGTCCAGCCGATAAGAGTGCCTTGGATGAGGCATGCCCACAGTATCCCAGGATGGAAAAACAGCGAGAATGGCCTGAGTAACAAGCGAAGATATGGCTCATCCGTATAGCGCCCATGAAACGGCTTGAGGCTCTGTAGCCATGTCTGCTTTGCAGGAACGGGAGTATGCCCAGTTTCGGTGGCAACGCCATTGATCTCCGCTTGACCATTCGGCTTCTCTGACGAATGTCCATTGGCAGCACCTGTTGCTTTGCTGGACGTTTCCGTAGATGTAGGATGTTCGGCAGTCGATTCTGGTTTGGACTCCGTGACAATCAGGTTCCCCATGGTGTCGATGTCGAATCTCTGCTCCCTTCTGTATGCAGTCTCTGGGACGAAGAAGATGAGGAAGGGAAGTATTACGCCTGCGAAGATGGCGACGAAGTAGAATGTCTGGCTTCGATCAGCTTTGCCTTGCTCACACACAAAATCTCACACGACTTACCCACTCATACCCCATAGTATCCGCAATCTTTCCCACGAGCACCGGAGTGAAGAATGCACCCCCAAACAACGCCAGATTACTCGCCGCCATCCTGACCCCTCTCTCATGTACAAAATACAAATCCCCCACACTGGCATTGACCAATGCTTCGAACGGCGCAAGTCCAATGCCTTGAAAGATCCGCGCCCAAAGCAAGCTCTTATAACTCCTCCCATTCCCTCCACCCCACGCGGAGCTGAAAATCACTATGATGGTGCCCAGGAGGTATAGATGCCGTTTCCCCCAGATCCGCGCAGAGGGCACAAACAGAAACCCAGCGAGGCCAACACCCAGAAGATGGTAGCCGGTCAACAAGGCCATATCCGTCAACGAGCGCTCGAAGTATATAGTCAGGGATACGGTGTCAGCAGCGAGGAGCGGGGATAGCGTAGCCGCAATGACGGAGGTGAGGGAGAGGACGGTGAGGATGACATCCCGCTTCCATAGCGGCCAGTTCTACACAACATATCAGTACAAGTGGTCTTCGAAGTTCGCCAGACGGAGAGAGTAATACCAGCGGGTCGTTGGGGTCATCACTCGGCTGCGGCACGAGCAGTATCTTGCCCGTTTTGTCGTACTTGAGGCCTGCATTGCGCGCTACAGCTGCGACTTCGGCGCTGCGACGCTCATCTTCAAGCACGAAGGCGGTGCCGGGGACGTGCTCGAGGTGGTGGTCTTCGAGGACTCCTAGACCCATGGTGACGAGTTCTTACAGAGGCATACAGCGGAGACAGGTGAAAAGGGGTATATGAGTAAATATTTGATTGAAAGCGATCGAGGCGACGCGGCACGTAGGTTACATAACGCATGCAGAGAATCAACGGGCGTGGGAGGCCCAAGAGCTGGGGCGGAGACACCCTGAGGCTAAGATGGGTTGGTGATCTGGGGTTGCGGAGGTGGATATGAGAGCTGGGGTCTTGTTGGCCAATCAGCGATCGCGGGGACAAACCTCACTAAAGCACACACGTTCAACACGTACGATACGGACAGCATGACATATTTGGTCGTGAACAACCACTAGCTTCCACCACAATCTGGACTTGCAGAATAGTAACGCACTCTCGTGGTACATCGTAGCCACAAGCCCGACTGATGCAACACCTCATTATTGGCACATTGACACCACACTTGTACAATATCAATAGTTGTTCAACCTATAAACTAAGCTACCAGTAGTCACCCGGTTCCAAACCGAAGCCTGCCATCATGAAGCCAACGAGCCGAAGCAGACTGATCCCAATCCTTTGAAGCTCCATTCTAGTACCGCTAAAAGAACTTGAAGACAGAAAGACGAGAGAACTTCCAGTCGACAATACCGACCAAAAGAATGCGCCGAGGTATCCAACCTTGAAATAAAACGCGCTTGTGAGTAGAGTGTAGAGAATGTGGAAGGAAGGCGTACGAAAACAAGAAAAAAAAAAGCTCAAGTTATTCTCCAAAAAACACCATGATGGCGGTCCCTCGGGTGGCCGACTGGAGGAAACCTTGGTATATCGGGTCGAAAGGAACAGGAAACAGGTTGTCGGAAATAAGCAATTTAACGCCAGGACCGAACTACCCCAGATGCAAAGGTGATGCGCGTAGATGCCCTGTCCAGAGGGGACAAATAGGTGAAGATGATCAACGGTCAGAAACAGAATTTGCGTGACGAGAGCACTGGCGGAGTGCTTCACACGTTGAGTCTCACGAGGCCGGCGAACCGCGGCTTGCTGGCTGTGGTGTCGGCGTGTTGGCAATTTGGCGCCTTGAAGACTTCGCTGCGTCGATCTTTTTCTTCATCGCGCGATGTCTCGATTTCATGCTTTCTAGAACTATTCCAGCGTTAGTGACGATACTGCACAGAGCTAAGTGGAAACAGAACATACGTTTTTGTACAGTCTCACGATCATCGGACTCTAGCCCATTTATCTCCTCATTCGGGTTCTTCTCGTGTTTCGAAGGCTCCTCCTCATCCTCCAGAATCGCACCCAGCATCAAAATTGCGGTCCAGTAGTTCATTTCGCAACCGGGAAGATCTGTGCCGACAAGCTCGTTCACCGCTGCAGACTTGCTCATTTCGATCGCTCGGTCGTACATGAGTTTCTCGGCGGTGACCCCGGTTGTAAGGATGATATTCTCTGCAGAGCCAACGGCCGTCGTAATGGAGCCCGACTCGGCCGACTGGTTCGCTGGATGGCTTGGGTGGTCTTTCGGCAGTTGCTGTTGAGCCTGCTTCAGCTTGCGCGCGACTATCTCAGACTTCACACATCCCTCGTTGAACCGGTCTCGTACCCAACTCACGACCTGACTGAGACGCTCTGTGTGAGCCATGACGCGACTGTTAACCTCGGGCGGAGGACTGCGTCGGTGATGTCGGTTATACCATGTCCCCGCAATGTCCATTGCTTTGTTGAGCAGCGCGAGTGCCTTGACAAAGAGGACGAGCGCTTCTTCAGAGAGAGTGACAATGGCGTCGTACGTCAGTTCGTCTTCGTCATCATCTTCTTCATCGTTGTGACTTGGCTTCCGTGCAATACCAGAGGGGCCAGCTTGAAGGCTTTCGTCGCTCGGGGCAATTGGTACCAGCTGCTTGTATTTGACCTCTGCGAAGCCAAATACAACATGGCTGAGTTGCGCAAGCTCTTCTATCTTTTTGACTGTTGCGCTATCTTCGTCTCGAGAAAGCGTCCGCCCAGAGTCTCCTACCAGCAACAGAGAGCTTGGAGGCGCAGGGTACACCGGAAAGGCGGCGTACCCACGTGGCGGAGATATACCTCTGCCGACGGGTGGCGACAGCCCCAGGCCTCGTATGGTGACCATGTTCATCGCTTTGGTGATAGCTGACGTGGCGCTTTCAAAACTTGGGCGGTACCGACGTTCGTACGAACCAGTTCGATGGTGTGTGACTCCCGGCTTCTGCTGGATCTGGATGGCTTTTGACAGCCCTGCACCAGTTCCAATAGTCTGCGTGGCCTGCGTGGTAGCTCGGCGTTTCATGGTCTCACGGCCGGATATGCGGTCGCGCGCTACTTGCGGACTGGCTGCAATTTCGTCTGCGAGTGCGTCAATCTCGACACGACGTTTTTCCACGAACACAAATTCGTCATCGGCGGCATCCTGCGCGGCACGCTCAGCTGCTTCCCTAAAAGTGCCCTGTGAAGCTCGCTCCCTTGAAGCTACTTTGCCAGTCGAGGTATCTTCGCGACTAGAACGAGGGCGGCTGGACGGCGTCGCAGTTTGATCCCTTGAAGAGGTGGGACGTGTGGGAGCCGTATTAGCGCTGGCAAGAGGAGGTCGGTGCTCTGTAGAAGGTACCCTTTGTTGAAGGGTGGTTATGGCCGTGTTGCTCGTTTTCCTAGTTGAAGAGGTCCGCGTAGGAGCAGACCCATATGCCGGGGCTGTTGTAACCGTCGAGGCCGGCCTCGATGGTGGAGTCGCGGAATATGGATTTCTCTCCTTTGGAGACTGTGAATAAAGGGCTTCTGAAGTTCGGGTTTGCTCGGGGACAGTGATCGGTGCCTTGACAGGATGCATGGCTGGCTCTATCTGGGAAGCATGGGGAACATCTTCGTCAACGAGGCCCGGAATCTCGTCGCGAATGACAGGGTCGTTGAAGAAGTGGTCGAAGTTC
Organism: Sporormia fimetaria CBS 119925; assembly: GCA_010093795.1. NCBI lineage: Eukaryota > Fungi > Ascomycota > Dothideomycetes > Pleosporales > Sporormiaceae > Sporormia > Sporormia fimetaria. The sequence goes on from MU006565.1 coordinate 364,550, forward strand.
ATACGCTCCACTGGCATCCGCTTCAACAAACCCCGTATGAGATTCTTCATAGCTCTGCTGACGACGATACCGTCAGGCTTGAATTTGACCTGATCTTTGAGCTCTTCGATCCTCCGCAATAGTTCAACGTGGTTGTTCGCCCGGAAAGGCGGTCGGGCGCAGACCATCTCATAGAGAACCGTCCCGACGGACCAGAGATCGGCTTTGGGGTCGTACTTTTCATATCGAAGTATCTCGGGGGCCATGTACAGAGGGGAGCCACAAAGCGTCTCGGCCAGGGAGGTTGTGGGCAGGATTCTAGCGAAACCAAAGTCGGCGATTTTCAACATAGGGAGCGACTCTATGCCTGTTGCTGGAATCAGCGAGTTGGCGTCAGCACCAAGGGGCATGCGCTCCAGAGTGCCGCTCTGTGAGTAGAACATGGACGATGGATTGAGCAAGAGGTTCTGAGGCTTCAGATCGCGGTGAATGTAATTTTTGGATCGTAGAAACTCTAGGGCGCTGGCAATTTGTTTGGCAAAGTGGCGGACGACGACTTCGTTCAGGCCGCCAACTGGGGGGTTCGGATACTTCTCCATCATGCGCTGCGTGGAGGGGTGATTCCCTAGCTGATCCCGCTTCTTGATGAAGGCCGACAGGTCTCCAAGCTCACAGAATTCCATTATAATGTGCATGCGTGCTGTCGAGGTCGATTCGTGACAGTCGATCAGAGAGACAATGTGAGGATGGTGCAGGCTTCGGAGGATGCTGATCTCGGATATTAGGTTCTCTTTCAGCTTCTTGTTCAATTTGGTCATGTTCACGGATTTTATGGCAACGGCTTGACGTTTCTCCTAGAGCAGATATGTCAGTTTCCAGTCAAAGGAAATGAGCAGTGCGCGAGCCGGAACAGTGACGTACGATGTGGATGCCCCTATAAACCTCCGCGAAGCTGCCCTTTCCGATATGATCCATGCACTTAAACTGGCCTATACGTTCAGGCATATCGGGAGGTGCTTGTGAGGCGGGCCGACGGGGCCTGAAGTTCGACGGAGACCGAGTGGCCATTGTGGGAGTGCTGGGCTAGGCGGACCAGCACAATGACGTCCGCGTTCCGCCCGAATCTTCCAACTCTTCCAACTACCAGCGCAGGTGTGGATACAATGTGGCCGTCAGGATGTTGTACATGGGCTGTAGGAACGGCAGCGGGAGTGCTGGTACAGTGGAGCTTGAAGCTATCGAGCTGGAGCTGGGGGCGAAGCTAGATGGCCGAGGCGCGAAGCTCGGGAATGCAGGATGGGATATTGGCAGAGCAGAGTTCGGAAGCAGGTAGTCTGAATGGCAGTGGTACTGTGCGAAACGGCGATGGTGCTCGGTGCGACGGTGGCTTTGGGCGCAAGGGCCGTTGTAGGTAGTGTGAACGAACGTGTTGGAGCTATGAAACGGACAAGGCGCGGGCGGCGAAAGAAGTACTGGCGGTATGTGCAAGGTCAAATAAAGCGTGTAATGTGGAAGCGTGTGAAGAGAAGGAGAAGAAGAGCACAGGACGTGAGGAGGCAGAGACAGGCCTGTAGTGGAGAGGGAAGCTTGGTGAGGTCGAGGGTGGATGACTAGGTAGCAGGCGCGCTAAGCCTGGAAGAGGCTAGCGCTGGGGTTTATCGGCGCGCTTATCGTGGAGCAACCCAGGCCATGAAGGCTGCAATCATTCACTCTCGAGAACCGTCCGGACTGCGCAGTGACAACACAGACAGAGCACTCCCTTATGAACAGCAAAGTACATCCGCGTCCTGTGCAGCTTCTGTCCTGCTTCTGGGGGCTCAGGGCATCAGTGGCTGTCACTAGAGCCGCGCACGCGTCCACGGTTCCAGGTTGGCTCCACTCCAGGGCTCCCCGCTGTCACGTCCCCGTGACACCTGCGCCTTTCAACCACCTGCCTATGAATGGAGAAATGACGGGAGGCCCGCAAGACAGCACGCCACCTGGAATCCGGTCACGAATATACCTCGACATCTTGCGCCTTTTCCAGGAGACCTGGGGCAGCCCTCTGCTGGCCACACATAAGGTGGCTATTCGACCTTCAGCCACCCCGCCATGACGACCCCGTTGCAATAAAACGGGCCCCAATTCGGCGCGCCCCATTTGGTCCCAACCTATGGCACCTCCCGGACCGGCTCTTCATCTAGAACGCAGTCCACTCTGGGCTTACAACCTTCCTCCGCGAGCCACACCGTAGCGCATCAGTCTCCAGGAGATGACCCACGCCCAACTCATCGAGCATAAGCATACCTCATGCAGCGTAATCTTCTATGAGGCAATACCTAGGACAGCTTAGGACAGCTTTTGTAGGGCATTACACAGCACACATGACTGCGTCGCTGAACAAGGCTCGCCAAGACCGCCTGACCGACATGTCTCTACTTCTTGAGCCATGCGCAGCCTGATACTTGGTCGGATGCTATGCCTGGTCCGAAGACAGTACCTCCTGAGCGACTGCGCCCGCCAAACCCGAGACGGAATCCTAAAGCTCTGCTACCGACACTTCCACTATCCGATACCTACCGGCGGGCTTCGACCCCAGCTACGTCATCCAGCTACACATGCACATGCCGTACTCACAGACGTCACGACACAGCTCATTGGTAACCAAGTCAAGGGCGAAACCGGAAGCAAGGCCTAAGGCCACCCTTAGCCCTCGGGTTCTTTCGTGAACCCAGCTGGTAGACTGTCGATTGCGCCTGGACTATCGAGGCTGAAGTTTGCCTGACACCATAGCACCGCCGGCTTCCACCGAAGGATATGTGACCGGGTTCTTCTGGAGTGTGCCATCACCTATTGGGGACTTCCACAAACGTCAATGTTTGATGGAGAATTGCGTGGCGTCTGGACGTAACCTCTGCATCGTCCATGACAGCCAACTACCTCATCAACCACGAAACTATACGAAGCATGAAGATCTTTCCAAGCGTCCTTGCACTCCCTGCACATTCAAAGCTCACTCCTCAAAGCGGGTCCGCCGGGCCGTGTCTACTTTGCACTTCCCTGAACGCATTAGCTTGACACAATATGCTTTGCCCAGATTCACCTGTACTCGGTCTTCCCATCTTCTGTGCTCCTTCATTCTCCTCTCTAAGGTATTGCATTGATCTTTGGATTTACCAATCTGCTTCCAGCCACGCTCCCTCCGCTGCATCCGTCTTTCGATTCTCCTTCGAATCGTCACCATCGCCTTTTGCTTCACCAGTCCATTTCCTGCTACCCTCAATCTACCACCCTCCGTCTCTCACTCCCCGCTGATATCTTCCCTTGTTCTCTCCGAGGCCTTGTATTTCTTGAGTCTTTGCATTTCCTGCTATGATCTATGCTCTATACAACCTTACTTCCCCGCCCCTCACATCCTGATCTACATCCCTTCTAAAGTCCCTTTCACTCTGCTATCATTCTCATGTCATGCCATATTGACTTCACCTGCTACTTTTCTAATCTTGCAAATGTGAGCTTTGATCCTTTCAGAGGCATCCTCAAGACTACGTCGCGCGTGCATCCCTTTGGGCATGTTGCTTTGCCCACTCCATCTCCCCAGAGACGTCGAGTAGTATAGGAATCTGTAAGAAGGCATGTATGGTTTTGACTTCTACGCGGTTCCCGAATATCCCCTAGCATAACAGTTCGAATATCATGTCATCATCTGGTCACGATCGCTGTTCACGCAACGCACTGCGCATCACATGGCACAATAACACCTTCAACAGACGTCTTCGAACGTTGGCTTTGCCATGCATATGTCTTGATAACCCTTTTCACAACCCATGGTCTACTATTCTACCCTATCATACACATCCCTCCCTCTCATAGCCCCACAGCTCTCACAAGCACCCACAACAGCACCGGCACAACCACATTATCATTCCCCCCCGTGAGCACCGCCTCATTCAGACTCGCGCCCGCAGCACAAATCCCCGCCTTCGCCAGCACACTCGCCCAACCCATCCACCCATCCACTCTCCCATCTCCCCAACCTCCAACCAATAACCACACCTTCGCACCCACCAACCCCACCACCACAGCCCCTGCAAACGCCGCACTCCCCTCCAGGCTCTTCCCGCCAGCCCAACACCACTTCCTGCGCCCCCACCGTCTCCCTACGAGACTCGCAGCCGCGTCACCCATACCAACGCAGATGACACCCGCAAGCATATCAACACCAACATCCTTCTTCTCGACACTCCATCCTGCCCACGGCTCATCACCAGTTCTCTTCACACCCGCCAAGCTCAACCAAACCGGTACCGCACATCCGACAAGCAAAAAGATATGACTGACGACCACGGGTCCTCGCAGATCTCTTCCATCGACATACGGCGTCAGAAAGCGTGCGATCGGGGTAGAGAGAGGCGGTAACTGGCTTGCGCGGATGAGGTCGAGGAGGAGGAAGACAGATAGGACGAGCGATAAGGCGAGTGCGGTGAAGGGCGGGTCGAGATATAGTGTCGGAAATAGCATAGCGACGATAGTCCCATGGAACACTTTACGGCGTGTGTCAACTTCTAGGTTTGGAGAAGAGAGAGGGAGGAGGAGGACGGTCAGGAGGCCTGCTGTAAGGGTCGTGAGGAGGTAGCCGGTTAGGTATAGGCGAGTGGTAGCGGGGTGAGTCGATAGGGATTCGGCGATGGAGGTTGGACGATGTGTGGGCGAAGACGGGAGAGATGGAAGCGGGATCCAGGATGTAAGGTCTGCGGTCGTGATGTGGAAGCGGGCCCAGCGGTTGTTACCCAGAAGGTAGCCGATCGCCCAGCCGAAGGGGTCGTGCGAGGAGAGGGCTTGGGAAGAGATGATGAGGCGGATGGGGACAAGGATGATGAGGATGACGACGAGGTAGAAGTAGCCTGCATATAGCCATTTGCGGAGTGCGGCTTGCGCGGGGGTGAGAGTGAGGAAGGACTGCGCGAGGGATTTGGATCGAAGGCGAGTCCGGCGAGAGGTGGAAGTTGGGTTCTGGGAGGGTAACGTTGGGAGAGTGCTCCGACGCTGTGGTATGGCTGCTGGGTGTGGTGGTTGACCGTTCTCAGCCAACGCGACTTCGGGAAACGGAGTCTCTTTCGGCTCCACGGCGGATTTCGTCTCTAAACATGCGGTCGTTGGGATACTGGAGTTTTGCACACCTGTGATGATCTCCAATGTGGGCTCCCGCTTTTTTTTGAGCGACCTGCTCCGTAGCAATGCACCGTCTTCGTCCGCGTCACTATCCGAGTACACTTTAGCAGTAGTGCCCCGAGATCTAGGCTTGAAGGCGCTCAGCGCGTGCAGGAATGACTGCTGGTTCTTGATCATGTTGCCAGCGCGACGGAGCCGCCATTTCGGTATACGTGCCAGCGCGACGCCCCATTTCAGCACCTTGCCGCAAAGTACGAACAGGGAAATGCCGCCCACCCACAAGAGTGTGCGTAGGATGATGGTCTGAGGGGACTCTGCGAAGAGGAGCAGGTTGATGAGACCGATGGAGAGCAACTGCAGTTCCGCCGGCAGCAGACTGGTCGTCGTGAGGTAGTGTAAGGGTGGTAGCAGCGTCTGGTGAAGAGCAAACAGGGTGACAAGGAGTTCAGGATGGAGCCCCTTGCCCGGAGGAGGAAGTTTGAGTTTGTATGGTACTGAGGCGCTTTTCTTTGATATAAGGTCGGTGTTTTCGGAGATGGCCAGCGGAAGAATCGATAAAGCCCAATGGAGGGAGGAGTATCCTGGCTCCGACCGCACATAGGGGATAAGGCGCCGCGGGGAGGCTGCGAGCCCCAGGAGGAGATTTGGAAGTAATATCTTCTCCAAGGATGAGAAAAGGGATATGGACAACATCGTCGGGATGAGGACGGGATAGAGGATCGTGGCAGGGTCGAAGGCGGAGGGAACGTGTATCCATCTGCAAAACCAAAGGCTGGAGTCCGGCTCCTGGCGGCGAGAGTATAGGAGTAGTCTTGCTGGATAGAGGCATAGCAGGCCTGCTAAGACACCGATAAATGCAATGAGCTCTGGCATCCCTCCTGTCAGCTCTTGAACTCTTCTGCTTCGGCTTATGGCTTACCTCTTTGCCATCGTAACAACTCCTTCCAACAAGAACACCCTCGTACAGCTAAAAGACCGATGAAAGCCAGCAAAACAGTCTCCGTGCTTCGTCGGAACAGCTCATTCCGCCTTCTCTTCCGGTATTTCTCCCTCGCCGCTCTCTCCTCGTCCGTAGGGCTCGGCGATCCAGCCTTTCCTCTACTCTTCTTGCTCCGGAAGTATTCCAGAGAGTATCTTCGTCCATCCTCGTCCACTTGCGAAGGGGTCGGCAGCGGCGTAGCTGCACCATCGAAGCCAGCGCCCCTCATATCTCGGAGGCCCTTCCGGGGTCGCATGGGCGGTGCAGGGAGCGCCTTGACGAGCCCGTAGCCCTCGTCGTCGGCCTCGGTGCCACTCTGCATGCTCGAATGTGCTTCATAAAATGCCAAATCAGCTTCATGACATTCTGCTGTCCAATTTTCCGGTTTCCGGGTTCCCATTTCGACAGCGTGGTTGGAAGGAACACATGCAGGTACGGGAGCTCCTTATCGATAGCGATGCCAAGGAAGTGGGACCACCGAGGCAGCCTCTGGGAATTAGAGCACCAGAGGTACTCAAGAACATGCCATAAAATTGCCTGTGCTACGCTGTTATACGCGGCAAGCTTAGAATGCCTCAAGTCTATGGAATCTTGCATCCTAGCTTGCTAGTATTTTGGCCTACATACCGTAACTAAACAAGTAAGTACTACGCCCGCGCAGTACCCCTACCTAGGTATTCAGGGATAAAGGTGGTAGCTGATAACAGCACCAGTGGGTGGTTTACGGGACTGGTTGGTGATGGTGATCACCCGTAAACTTGGGCTTAAGAAGGCGAGGAAGTGGAAATACTCCGGTAACCCCTGATCTTCTCATATGATACAGTCTGCATTCTTATCTTACATGTCTTTATGGATCCTAGATCTAATATCGCTTTAACCAAGCTGCCAACAAGACGCAGATCCTATCTCATTGCAACCATCTACAAATACTTATGCTCCTTAAGCCAAGCCTTCACATCCTCGGAATCACGCTCGATCCACGCAGCCTTGGCGCTGATGGCATCACAGCTCTGAGCCAGTGCCTTGTCGAAGCCCTTGGTGCTCTTCGACGCAAAGAACTCCTCGATATCCTTGATGTGTTCCCTGTGTGTGAAGGTAGACGTACAGATGGAGACGACTGAGCTGAGCATGCTGAGACTGGGGGGCAGCCTCTTCTCCAGCTCCGCCCAGTTCTCCTTCATCCAAGCCCACAGCGCATTGGTGCCTTCGGTGTGCGTGCGGAGAGCCGCGATGGGCAGGTAGATGTCCTGGGGCTTGACATGCTCGCTGACGCAGTAAGCCAGAGTGCGCTGGATGAGTTCGGGGTCCTTTGCGCGACCCAAGGCACGGAGGGCCGTGTTGCGCTCGTCACTCGTGTTGGCGGTCTCGGCCTGCTTGACGACAAAGTCATACTGGAATGGAGTCAGCGAAGAACTTATTGCATGAGCAAATTACTTTACCTCCTCCTTGCCGCCGTTGGCCAGGACCAGAGCGTAAACACTGCCTCGCAGGTTGGGGTGTATGGCGGATGCATCGCCGGCCTTGAACTTGTTGAACATGTCGAAAGCAGCCTTCATGATGGTCTCGTCGTTCGCGATACCAGCTGTGGCGAACATCAGGGCCTTGAACTGCTGCTCGATGTGGCCATCGTCATTGCTGAAAGCCCAGCCGAGCTCGTGGGCCTTGTCCTTGGTGAGGTCGAGCTGGAACTTCTTCAACGCGTCCCGAACAGTCTGGTCCTCGAACATCCATGCACTACGAAGAGTGCTGATACGGTTGGTGATCTCCTGCCACACAACAAAGTTGGGCTCAGACTTGAAGCTGTCGAGCAGGGACAGGATGCCAGACGTCTTTTGATAGCCGGAAGCAGCCAGGGAGCCTGCATCAGCAATCATGCCAGCACGGTCCTCGACGCTCAACAGGCCCTTCTTCGCGGCGACGCCTAGCTTGGCGAGGCGTTCCGGAGAGTAAGACGTCCTGTACAGGCTGGTGTGGTCGGCATTGAGTTTGAAGAAGTCAAGATCCTTGAGCTTGAAGTCGGCCTCGCGCTCGGTAAGAGCGAGGTCCTTGTTGATGCCTTCCTCGGTCCGAAGGCCCAGATACACAGGGAACAAGGTCTGGTCCTCTTCCGGTTTGACGTCGGCAGTACGAAGGAAGCGGTTTTGCTTGACATGGATGGAGCTGGCGTTGGGGTTCTCCGTCACAGTGACGACTGGGAAGCCGACCTTCTTGGTCCAAATGTCCATCACCTTCTCAACGTCTTGACCACTTGCATCGCTCAAGGCAGCCCACAGATCGCCAGTCTGGGTGTTTCCGTAGGCGTGCTTCTTGAGATAGCGGCGTACACCCTCCATGAAGGTATCCTCGCCAAGCTGCTTCGAGATCATACGAAGGACACACGAGCCCTTGGAGTACGAGATGGCATCAAAGATCTGGTTGATCTCATCTGCGCGCTTGACAGGGACCTCGATGGGATGGCTGCTACGCAGTGAGTCGAGCGACAGGGCGCTGGCCAGGTTGTCGGTCACGTAGCCCTCCCACACCTTCCAGTCGGGATAGAAGACGTTGCACGAGTACCAGGACATCCACGTAGCGAAGCCCTCGTTGAGCCACAGGCCATCCCAGAAGTCCATGGTGACAAGGTTGCCGAACCACTGATGAGCAAGCTCGTGTTGGACCACCTCGGCCACGCGCTGCTTGGTCGAAGCGCCGCTGACCTTCTCGTCGATGAGCAAGTCAACCACACGGTAGGTGATGAGACCCCAGTTCTCCATGGCTCCGGCGCTGAAGTCCGGAATGGCAATCATGTCCATCTTGGGCAGCGGAAAGGGGCTGTCAAAGGTCTTCTCGTAGAAGTCCAGTGTCTTGGCAGCCAGCTCGAGCGAGAAGCGACCGTGCTCGATATCACGGCCCTTGGGGGCGTAGACGCGAACCGGCACACGGAAGTTGTTGGTCTCAATGCAGTTGAACTCGCCAACGATGAAGGCCAGGAGGTACGTCGACATCAGCGGGGTGGGGTTGAAGGTCACGGCCTTCCTCTTGCCACCTGTGATCTTAGAGTCCACCGTCTTCTCACTGGCGACGTCCATGTTGCTCAGACAGGTCATCTTGTCGTCGGCCACAAGCGTCACGGAGAACTTGGCCTTGAGGGCCGGCTCGTCGAAGCAGGGGAATGCACGCCTGGCGTCCGTGGGCTCCATCTGCGTCGTGGCCATGTAGGCTGTGTTTCCATTCTCGTCCTTGAACGAAGAGCGGTAAAAGCCAGCCATGTTGTCGTTCAGGGTGCCGGCGAAGGTCATGGTGAGAGTTGCCTTGCTGCCGGCGGGGATGGTCTTGTCGAAGCTGACCTTTGTGACCTGGGTGTCGTCGTCATGCTGGACGGAGGGCGAGTCGGCGATGGTCTGGCCATTGGAGGATACGGTGGTAGAGTGGATGGTGAGCTCGTTGGCATTGAGCGAGATGGAGGTCGTGTCCTCTACGACGTCCAAGCTGGAAGCTCGTTAGCGGATACATGGACGTATCTGGATACAGCAGGCGTACTCAATGGAGACCTTGCCCTCGTAGGTGAACTTTTCAAAGTCTGGCTCCAGGGTCAGGTCGTAGTGGACAGGCTTGACGTTGGTGGGAAGCACCTCGCGGGCCTGGGTGATGTCCATGGCCGCGCCGTCGACGTCGGGCTGGTGTCTGCACATGTTGCGGCGGTGGGAGCAGTAGCGGAGCGGAGTCGCGGAGAGTGTGGTGCGGGAAGTCTGAAAGCCGGTCCGCCGCGGGTTGAATGTGTTGAGAGAAGTGTTAGTATTGTTGATGGCGGGGCCGGAGGTGAGCGTGGAGAAAGGCGGTATGGCGGGGTAGCTTCTTAGGGCACGCGCCGTAGAGAGGACGGAGGAGGAGCGGTGCAGGAACTGCAAGCCTGCAAACCGCGACGTCGTCCGCCCCAACAACGACCGCCCGCGCATTGTCGCTACCGCGGCATTCTGGCTGAGACTGACACGCATCGCTCACTCGTCGAGAGATGGCCGCCCCAAGCAATTGGAGCTGCTTTGACGACGACCGACAGGGGCTGTTCTGCGCGTACCCCGTGACTTTTCGCGCCGGCGTCTTGGCGCCCGTCTGCTACAAAAAAACTCCGCCAATCTTCCTATTGTTCTCCTCTCTACGCAAGGAATTTCAGTCCCCCAGCGCCCTGTTATCCACGGGTTGTTGGATGTTCTGGCTCTCCGCCAGCCCTTGCCAGACCGACGAGCACACGTTTGAGACTTTCCACGACGCCGAAAGGTGGACGAGTTATAGAAGATGTGCCACATGCTGAAGAGTTCCCGAAGTCAATCTTGCCCATGATTCTTGCCCATGATTCTCCTTGCTTATGGGGTTCCGTAGGCATTTAGTCCCTAAATGAAGGTGACCCCGTCAGAATAGCGCCATGGTTCATATTCCAAGGTTGGTTATCAGTAGGAAGATCCACACTAGAAGAGAACAGTGAGAGCTGCCCTATGGTACGAACAAACGCTCATCCTGCCACATACATACCCTTCCGACTCAGCCTCGATAATGCTACAAAGTATGCGGGCACGTGCTGCCTCCTAGTGCCTCGAAACCACTCTCGCTTCTATTCTCCTTCAGACCTGACCGATGGACCGTGACTGTATGTTGGAAGCGGTACAAATACCATATGACAAAATGGACGACCCTGAGACAACAGCTTGTGCAGACTTGCCAACGAAATACAGCAACTCTACCTTCCATAATGGCCTTGGATCAACCTGGAGTACGACTATTTCTGCAAGCCGACCAAGATCGACCTTCTCTGGCGCTTCTCGCCATGGATGGACAGAAAGTGCACCTCTATCTTTGGCAAGCCGACCGAAGGATGGACGCTGTTCACACCTGGCCACTACGAAATTGTCTAAGGAGTCTCCTTTCTACGTACTCGTTCCCAAGTGCAAGCGACTGTGCGACGCAAGCCTACGAAATCAACATTCTCCTTCGCTTTTTCTGGATGGGGAGGCACGTCAGATGTATTCTATTTCGAAATTCGAAGTACAAGACGCTGCCTCTGGTGTTGCAGAAAAAGCAGGACTCACGCGATGTTTAGGTCCTAGAAGGCTGATTGTGCAGCCTTCGTCGTAGATCAAGCTTTATCTATTGAACGTTACCTAAAGGAGGGGGCCGGAAACTAAGAGAGATGGTAGAAGGATTGTTTTACATCCTTTGAGAAGCCCGTAATGGTAAGGTGGTCTAGCTTATATCCGGCTTTTTCTGCAACCCAAGAGGCTGCCAAAGTCCTTAGGCCACAAATCACGTAACTTCAGATATCGCTCCGCAATATTTGGCCCATGCCGTCGGAATCTACAAGAGCCAGGAGGTGCCTCTAGTGTTGCAGAACCGCCGGACTCACACCGAATGTTTAGAGTCCTAAAAGGTTGTGCAGCCTTCGTCGTAGACTAAGTTTTATTAAGGGTACTAAGGCACTTAATAGTTATCTTAGAGGAGGGGGGGTAAACTAAGAGAGAGGGTAGAAGGATTGTTTAATATGCTTTAAGAAGCTCACAATCGCAGGGTGGTCGAGCTTTTATCCGGCTTTTTCTGTAATCAAGAGGGTGCGTCCCGCACTTTTTCTCTTTTTCTCTCCCTGTTCGCCGCACCTCCTTTCAACGGAGGGGCCGGCCGGCCCTCACCTTCAAATGGTTTTGCATCCTTCCCCCCGTCTGCAGCCAGCTCATATCATTCACCGAACATCTCGCCCAGGGCAGACGACGCTAGCACCGTTTCTTTGCCCCGAATTTCTTCACTGCAGTCCAGATACACGCGTGGCCTTCTTACTGTTCCGGAGCATGTAATTTTAGGACCCATAGGGCCTGTCGAATGTCTCCGGTCACACTGCCGCTAACCCCATTTACCCTGGCAGATCTCCCTGTGGAAAGACTTTCGATCTGCACAGAAATTAGCAAACTGGATCTGAATCTGAGAGAAAGGACTACTCACGGTCGCTAATTGCCCCAATCCGAGCGGGATTGCATTTTGCGTCAATGCAAGGGTCCATGTAGAGAACATTCCAGTCGTAAGCCTTATTGAACTTCATTTCACAGTAGTCGTCAATGCTCCAGTTCCTAAGATCCAGATAGTCTGCCGTCTCATCGATACATTTCTTCTTCATGCCGTTAGTGTACCAGCACATTGGAGAGCAGTAATGTGCTTACGAGGCAATAGAAATCGCCAATATATAAGTCAACAGCAACTGGGTCATGAGAGAAGCCTCGGCCGACAACGACTGAATCGCTGGTTCCTCCGTTGAGAGGGGTAGCGTAGAGAAGGGTGGGGAGAAGAAGGCGGATGGATCGCATTGTCAGTCTCGTTGAAGGCATAGTGTTAATAGGTTGCGATGGAGGACTGCGTTGGAAAGGAAGAAGAGCTCGGTGCCTAATTTTAAAGATCAGGAGTCGGGTCTGGCAGATGGATCCGAACATCCATACCTACCCGACGCTTTCAAGATACATGCATGATGCAGGGTGTTATTATCCTATCCCATGTTCCACATAATGATCATCAAGTACTCTCCTGGAAGCAGCGGATGACATTCCGGCCTCTTCCGTCTCGTTCCAGCATCCCCGGGGGCGAGGGGTCTCTGTAAGTACACCCTAGAGTAGTGTCAGTGAGTGAATCGGATGGAGTAAGGTATCAGTGACAGATGCCCTGCCTATGTTTCAAGGTCCTCATTCCAACTATATGCCCTTGAAGTACAACTAACTGCTAATCACATATACACCCTGGGGCACGTGCTTCTCCTAGAGTAGCCGAAGATAGCGAAGAATACGTGGCAGACGTTTGTGTCGTAGGTAGATGCACAGGTTCGACGTGCCGAGAGCATCCGCGAGCTACCTTACCTAGGCTTCTCAAATGGGGTCAAAGGACGTGAACACGCTGTCGAAACCATTGTCAAGACTACGTAAGAGCAAAAAGAAAGATCCATGGATGACGAGGAAAAATCAAGGCAAAAAGGAGAGGTCAATGTGGGGATCGAACCCACGGCCTTGGCGTTACAGAATAATTCTATTAGCACCACGCTCTAACCAGCTGAGCTAATCGACCATCGCTGGATTGATGAAAGATCTCAATTTTGCAAAATTTACAGTTACCGCAAATGCCGCCAAAAGCAAGAATGCGGTGGGGTGTTTGCCTAAATCCAGCGCTGCGGCTCACTCCGCTTCAACGTATGGAAGCGGCATTCACAGTGCGCACTTGCTTACCCTGCTACAGCTCGAAGACCAGTAATTTGCGCGTTGTGTGAGACATTGTTTGCCCTGCCTTGTATAGAGTGGGTGTCCCAGGGTGGAGATCTCATTATGTGCCAGGCCTATGCTTACGAAGACTTACTACCTAGGGCACTCTAGGGTCACTACGGTCTCATTGGCCACTCCCAAGTGGCCATCACTGTGCAGCCTCTGACTTTGGAGATGACATTGGTCGATCTACCTCTCAAATATTAGTGTCGCTACCTGTCCGGGGTAGCCGGGGCTGAAGTCTCCCCGTCGATGTAAAACGGTAGACCATTCCTGCCGCGGGGGATTTATGTCGTACGGAAAGTAGGACAGCTTGTCCTCGAGATCAGACAGGACGTATTAACAGCTGAGAGTATCTGAAATGTGAACAAGCGCCATACAGCTTAACAAGTCGCCAGGTTTAGAGACGCATAGGCCTCATCTTTAGATCTCTTGGCACACTCTGCGTTTCATTTGTACAGGGAGTAGAGTCTGCCAGTTCACACATTTGAACATGCCGCTCTATAGCCTTATTCCAACCCTTGAAGCCGATATACCCCTAGGGTACAGAAAACATGTGTCTTGGATCTATGTTACCACATTCATACCGTCGCAACTTTTAATGCATTATCGTCAGTGCTACTCGTTGGAAGGAGATTCGCACCGTGGCGTAAACTGGGAAGTAAATATTCCAGTCGTTCCTGATATCTATGTACTACTATGTTGTTCTTTGAACCGTTCCTTCCAAGCATGCCTGACAGGAAACATAGGGTACTTGTCGAGAGTCCCCAAGCCTGACAGAGAATAATCTGACGATCGCAAACACCATTACCTTGATTCTGAGACGATCAAGCTAGTGTGAGACCTTGGGGCACCGTACAAGAACTAATTCTTCTGGAGCCTAAGATCACATCCTTGAAAATTGATATAGAGGAATTAGACGTTCTTGGACTTACGTTGCCGCTTTCAAACTGTTGCAAACCCCAACACATAACCGCAAATGTCACTCTCCAGTGGAAACCCGAAAGTAGCATGGTACCGTAGGGTAAACAAACGAATCGTTTCTGGTGTTCACTAATTGTCCTGCTGTTGCTTCCCTAATTTTGGAGGAAACTGGCACTGGCATTGCGTTCTACTGTAAGTGGTTCCTTCTATGTGTGGGCGTAGGGTAAATAGAACAAAGCGTTTCCTTCCCATTCCTTCTCTTCTTCTCTTTGACACACCGCTCCTTTGTGTCAGTATTGTTACAGACTCACCGCCGCTCCCTCAAACCCGTTCTTACACACACCGCTCCTCTTTGCCTCATATACCGCTCATTTTTACGACCTACACCGCTCTTCCCTCGCCTCCGTGCGCCAGGATATTCTCATTCTGCTCTCTCCCCGCTCTCCCCAACGATCTCCGCGAGTCGGTGAAGAACTGGTGGAGCATCGTGTGGAATCGGGTGCTCTCCTCGCTGCTCGTCTTTGGGTTTTGTGGGGTTGTCCTCCCTGTTATATTCTATGAGTATATAACTGGTATGATTACTTGTCATATACTCTATCACCTATTGCCCCTCCAAGCAGCTCTCCCCGTTACAAGAGACCTATTTAAACTGCAAGCAGGAGTCCTGGCAGAGCCGTGGATGATTCGGAGTGAGCGGCAAGATGAGTCCTTCGCCTCGATCCACGAGTACCACGCTGCCCGCCAGAATTTTCGTATCGCCGTAGTCAATGGTTCCGTTTTCAATGTGTTGTATCTGCTGTGGTTCCTACCATACATTGATATTCTGTGTAAATGGTGGATCACTGCATACAGGTACAAGCCGGTATCGGCGCTGGTTACTGCCTTCACAAGGGTAGAGTGTGTTAGATTTCTATTAGAAATAGTTTTAGGTGCAGTAGTGTGTTACGATCACTGGCTACGAACCACTTGACAGGCTCATATTGAGGCGGGGTTACGCCAACAAGGAGTTGTGCGACACGATCATGTGACTAACAATGATCCCGCCAAGGAATGAGATCCCGCAAGACAAGGGAGCACACAGGATCCCAGGAGCAACAGGATCCTGCGAAGAGACGGGATCGTAATGATCCTGGGACTACGGACGATCCCTCCGCATCAGGGACCATAAGCATGCACGGGATCCCGTCAAGTATATAGTAGTAGACGATGAGCTCCTACAGCTCATCGTGTTCAACCCAGTCAAGTACTTCCACAGTACACTTGGTTTTCAATCCACGATATCCTTTTCAGAAAGTCTACTCTTTACTGTCTTGA